>BSQZ01000014.1:1410000-1425000 GCA_033239005.1 Lamellibrachia satsuma | reverse complement strand
GATCATCAATTTCACAACAACTTATTGTGCCTAAAACAAAACTTAACTTGGGTAAACGTGCTTTCTCTGTCGCTGCGCCTAGGGTCCGGAATGAACTCCCTATCACTTTGAAAACATCTGAAACTATTGCAATTTTCCGAAGAGAACTCAAGACGTATCTATTCCAAATTGCATTTCCACCATAAATGTTCGGTTGTCCATCGTTCTGATACTGACTTTTGCGCGTCCCTGTTCACGATTATGCTTAATGATTCTGTTTTTTTGCGCCTCTGAGCTCAGGTTCCTGAGGATATAGGCGCCATAGATGTTAATTATTATTATTAATATTATTAACAATGTGTATTAAATATAAGAAATTAGTCGTTCGTACAGAGAGCAATAAATGAATGGATTGTTTTCTACTGATTGTGTAAATGCTAGCATCATGAATATATCTAGACAAACAAAATTGACAAAAATCTCAGAAGGGCGGGTTATACATAAAGGAAAAATTATTGGACTCTATAAGCCAATGGCTTCCTTGTCCACTTGCCATCTGGGTTTTTGGTTTGAATGGAAATCTTGTTCATTCTTTTTAAACATATGCCGTGTGGAATATATGGATAATGAAACCAATTGGAATTGAAACGTCAGTTAAAATTCTAGAATTGTAATTGGAATTGGTGTTTTGTTTTCAAAAGTAATAGGAACTGGAATTGAAAAATGTAATTGGCATTTTCAAAACTGTATATCTCAATTCCTTTTTTAATCGGATAGTGAATTAAATATAATATAAAACATAAATAGGGTACATGTTATGATAGATGGCGTTGAGCCTGTGTCTATGCTTGCTCTATTCACATGCTTTTATTTAAATATGGAATATATAATTGGAACTTGTATTTTGTACTTGTAACTGCAATTGGTATTATTGAGGTGGATTTGGAATTGCTATTTGTAATTGGTGTGTAGCTGGAATTCATCCAATCATAACTGACACCGAGTCTGAAACCAACAAATATAACGTCAGCGTATCCCACTATCTTTATATATTGAAGATATAAACATATATTCGTATTCGTTGTCATCTATCGATGTTTACCTCTTTTAAATTCCTTGCGTTTTCCTTTAATTACAAGTAGTTGGAGTAATAATTTATTAACACCTTTAGAATAGCTAAATAATTTCACAAGTTTCCTGATCTAACGATTAAGTACAAGTACGCGTGCACTCTTTTATAAAACCGACTACCCACATTACACACTACAAATGTAAACATCGACATGCTGTCACACATGCAAGCACACCCGGTGACATGGTTGTGGGCACATAATGCACAATCTTAACCTATACTATGCACCGAGAAACAAATCACAGTGAACAGATGTTTGCTGGAAATGTTAACGAAATTAGTGTTCGCCGTCAGAAGAGATATATCACAATTGAGCGATTAATGACAAGTGCGGTTACCTGATGACGATTAGTAGAGGGTCACGAACGCAGGTGTTTTTACCGGATTTCTTCCGAATTGTTTCGTGGCACATGCAACCTCTGCCTGGCGTGATAAAACCGATTTATTTACACTTTATTATTTATTTTATTGCGCGTGTATGATTTCGCGCGCGCGCATTTGTGCGTGTATGTATGCGCGGTCTGTTTCGTGCGTGCGTGCGAAAATTGGCAATGTATCAAGTACACGTGTGAGCTGCGACCATGATTATCACCAATGAGTAGGAGTGTCTACATATGGAACTTTTCCTCGTATTTGGCCCTGGAATTTCAGTCCTGTTTCAATAACTGCGGTCAACTACATTTCGTAGACATAGTTACCTACTTACATACGTTACTTTTAGCCGAAACCAGTTTCGTATTGGGGGGATTGCCCTATTTATGGCTTAAATTTCTTTTTTTTTCGTATGTAAGCTGTTGCGCCACAACATGGTACCATTGTAAACTAATTACTCATCTAAGTGCTTCAATGCGAGATAGAGTGCTATGCAGTTTATAACCTTTAACAAATGTTTAAACGCAAATTATTCCATACATTATTCTACTTTTTCGTCTGAGAAAAGGAACTATTTGTCTATTGGATTTCATTAAATGTTTCGTGCTCAGTAGAAACCGGTGGGCTGCACTTGAATGGAATGCAAGGAACACTGCTATGGCATTGGAACAGATAAATATGTTGACCTTAATAATGTATGACCTTGATATGATCTATTCAATTTACCTATATTTGAACTAAGACCTATTTACTGGATTAATTGTCCGAATTTAGGTAATTTATATATTCTCTTCCAGGGTCGCAGTAAATAGTGTAATTTCTCAATTTATATTGGCCATAATATTGAATGACCTCAATATTTGACCTAGATTTATTCTCTGAGGCGCTGATGATAACTGTTTTGCTCATTTAATAGTTATGATATTGGAATTCATAATAGACCAAGATGTAGTGTACTGGAATCCCCCGGTGCACGTGTACTTATATTGTAGCACCCTAAAATAAAATGTACTTGCAGTCAATGAATGCCGCTAAATACGTTGGCGATGCGACGCTATCTAAAACGACTTGGTCTTTCCTTTATGTATTTTTTTATTATTATTAACGAGTGTCCGACAACTGGTACCCTTACAGTTAAAATAGGAAGGAAAACATGTTGTACTGGACACATTGGTACATTCTACAAATGCACTCGATATACGAAATAACTGGTAGTTGTTTCGAATAGTTTTGCGAAAATAGCATATTATATTACATACGACAAAACAACACCGACGACTATACTTGTCTAATATCAATAATAACTGTTAATACAAATTGGTGTACCTGAAACTGAATCTGTGGCACTTGTAACTATTAATATTAATACACAACCCAGTAAGTACATGACTGTTGTAATTAATGTTTTCAGCAAAGAAGTTAAGTTAAACCCAGCGACGTTCTAAACGCGATCGTTCCGCTAGCCTAACAGAGCCTGAGCCTGAGGCATCTTGATCCTTGCCGGTTTGCTTCATCTGCGTCTTGCACACCGCTGCTTTTCATTAATTGTCCATTTCGGAATGAATTTATGTAAACTGGCGTTCATCGAAAAGTTAAGTCGATGTCTCGGACGTATTTACAGTACACATTCGTAGAGAGAACGCTGAATCACATTTTAAAAAACCTTTTTTTCCGTGCGCAACGAATGTGTCACGCGTGATAATATCCACTGTTTGTTTTTGGAACATCTGCAGCAGCCGCGCGAGATTTGGCCCATAACAGCACCGCGAACCGTATGGTCTAAAGCCAGCGGAGCGCGAGGAGGACGCAGGAGGCGGCCATACCAAGCTTAGGAATCGCGGATAGCCCTGTTCTGTTTCATATCAGAAAATGTTTGTCCTAAAGAGATTAAAACAATTTGCATGTTTATTTATTTTTATTCTTAGGCTTTGCAAACATTTTCCCTAATAATACTAATGCCTCTTTACTAAGAATAGAAAGTGTTATGGCCTCATCAAATTATAATAAGAGTACTAACAATTACGCACGCATGATATTTTGTCTTCCGTTTTTATTTTATTTTAGGGATATCATGGGTCACCCAGTGCCCACAAAGTGATCGGAAGACATCCATATTATATATTTATTACATTTAGGTATAGGCGTATTTCTAAGCATGAATCAATCAGATAAACTATAAATGTATGATTATGGTCTATGTTACGTGATTATGTCCAAGACATGCTGCCATCTAGCGAATGGCGGGGAAATTATAAATATAGTTTCCATGTCGAGAGACACCTTGTCGTAGATTAAAACTGTTAGAGCCAAGTCATGTATTCGAGCCGTTATTCTTGATAGTCGTGATCACGGATAACGAAACATGGTGGCAGCGGTGGACGTGTGACAATTAGGTGCGTGAGAGACATTTATTTGTCACATTAATTGGTTACCCACTAATTATCGCTCACAAACTGGCGTTGTCGCCGAAATCTATTCGATCGTATGGCAACGGCATCCAACGAAATGGCGATGGCTGCCGACGACGCACAACCTGCCGTCGAAGCTCGAAATGGTGGTGCACCGGCCAGGCCCCCTCAGCCACTCGTGTTCGGGCCAAACAAGGCAGAATCGTGGAAAATGTTCCGTCGGCGCTGGTCAAATTTTTGCGTACTATCGGGTATGGCTGCAAAGCCACGAAGCTATCAAGTCGCGATGTTGGAAAATTCACTAAGAGACGAAGCCATGCGTCTTTATGGCGGATTTCAGTTCGCAACACCTCAGGATCACCGCACCACGACGGAAATTTTAACAGCTTTTGACGATTTCCATGCCGCTCTACGCGTGTTGGCAAAGACTTGCAATTTCTGTCATACATACGCAAGCTCGATGATAAGAGATAGAATCATCTTAGGCATAAGACAGTCGGAGACGCGACAAGAGTTGCTCAAGATCCGCAGGTGTGTGTGTAGATGTCTGCAGAACAGCAGAGTCGACCATATCAACAGGATCGTGTTGGATGATGTATGTGAACCTGTACATGTCGTCAATAATGGTCGTCTACTCAAGCGTGAGTGCCGATACTGCGGTAGGCGTCACGCGCCCAAGAAAGAAATGTGCCCTGCATATGGAAAGATCTGCAATAATTGTGGGGCCAAGGATCATTTTGAACAGAAGTGCTTGAAAGGGCGCGGCACAAACCAGCATTCTAGAAACCAGCAACAATGACGTGTGTACAACATACGTGACAACAATGTGCGTGATGAAGACAACGACAATGGTAACGCCTGGGTGTACTCAATAACACCACGAAAACGGGGCGCATATGCGAAGTGTCGAATGCTCGTATTCCAAATCGACACAGGTGCAACAGTCAATATGCTGCCAGCCAGATACGCCAGAGATGTTGTCCCATACACTGGCGTTCTCACAATGTGGAACAAGACGATGATAAAACCGCTGGGGAAGTGTCGAATGCTGCTGAGCAATCCCAAAACAGAGACATCACATGATGTTGAGTTCATCGTTTTCAAGTACAATGGTGACTCTCAGCCTATTCTAGGTTTACAGACCAGCAAGCAAATGCATCTGGTGAAAATACAGGACAACAACTTCCATCGCATGGCAGAAATCCACGATGATAGTTGTTTCAATTCACTGTTTGATGACAAACTGGCAGAGTTTCCAGGTGTGCAACACTTCACAGTCGACCCAGAAGTATGCCCCAAAATCATGGCTAGCCGATGGATACCCATAGCCATTCGACCGCAACTTAAGGACGAACTCGAGGACTGACAGCCATGGGTGTCATTGCTCCTGTGGACGAACCAACACCATGGGTCAGTCAGGTGGTAGTTGTAAAGAAGAGATCAGGCGCATTACGGGTGTGCATAGACCCTCACGAACTCAACAAGGCGTTGCAGCGTGAGCATTACACGCTGCAAATTCTCGAAGATGTGCTCCATGAGCTTCAAGGAGCAACTGTTTTCTCAAAGGCAGACCTCTCGTCCAGTTACTGGCACGTCAAGTTAGATGACGAATCCAACCTGTTGACGACGTTTTGGAAGGTACCGGTGGTGTCGCCTGCCTTTTGGCACAACGGTGTCAAGTGTCTAGAGGCCTTGCGTGGCCTATCAGGCATCATCTGCATAGCGAACGACATAGTGATCTATGGCAAGACATCCGAAGAACACGATGAGAACCTGCGAAAGTTCTTCGAGCGGTGTCTGGAGACAGGCATCAAACTCAACAAAGACAAGCTAGACATCGGACTGCAAGAGGTCACATTCATGGGTCAGCGAATCACGAAGGACGGGCTACGCGTGGACCCAGCTAAGGCATCTGCAATCAGCGAGATGCAGCCACCGACCAACATCAGCGAATTGCGCCGATTCATGGGCATGGCGAACTATCTGGCGCGGTTCCTGCCTCACCTGACGGACACCATGCAACCGCTACACAACCTGCTCAAGAATGACGTGCCCTACGTGTGGCCCAAGACTCAACAAACGTCCTTCGATGCAGTCAAGGTGATGTTATCAGAGGCTCCTGTTCTTGCTTTCTACAACTCGGACAAGGAGCTAGTGCTGGAGAACGATGCGAGTGAGTACGGACTGGGATCGGTTCTGCTACAAGATGGCAAGCCAGTAGCATACGCTAGCAGATCTCTGTCTTCTGCTGAACGCCATTACGCTCAGAGTGAAAAAGAAATGCTGAGCGTGTTGTTTGGTTTGAAAAAGTTTCACCACTACACGTATGGTCGAAATGTCAATGTGGTGACTGACCATAAACCGCTAGTTGCGATCCGGGCGAAGCCACTAGGGAAAGCGCCCAAGCGGCTACAACACATGCTGCTGAAATCACAAGAGTACTCATTCCAGCTGATGTACAAACCTGGAAAAGCCATACCGGTCGCCGACGCTTTGTTCCGAGCACCCACAGGCGACCTGGTCACGGATGAGGTAGCCATCAACAACGTCACGCTCACAGCGTTCATTCCGGATCGCCTAGACCGGATCCGTGGTGCTACATTACTGGACCCTGTCCTGCAAGAACTAGGTATAGCCATCATGGAAGGGTGGCCAAATGACAGAAGACGCGTGTCAGATCGTCTGCTACCCTACTTCAGCTAACGTGACGAGCTGACGATCTAGGATGGTGTCATATTTCGCGGAGAATGCATCGTAGTACCGACTTCACTGCGACACAGCATGAAAGAGAAAATACATGCTGGCCATATGGGCATTAACTCATCTTTGAGGAGAGCACGAGACCTGATTTACTGGCCTCAGATGTCTACAGACATCCGTCACTACGTAGAAACATGTGGTGTGTGTGCAACCTACGCTGACAAGCAACCTGCAGAGTCAATGGTCATGACTGAGACCCCAGACCTACCATGGCAGAAAGTAGGGTCGGATTTGTTCTCGTGGTCTGGAAGGGACTATATGGTAACAACAGATTACCACAGCGGTTTCTTCGAGTTAGACTACCTACCAGACACAACTTCCGAAACAGTGGTAAGAAAGCTGAAGAACAATTTCAGTCGACACGGCATACTGCACATACTTGTCAGTGACAATGGACCACAGTATTCTTCGGCTGTGTTCAGAAAATTCACACAGAACTGGCAGTTTGTGCACGAGACTAGCAGTCCAGGCATCAGCCAAGCCAATGGTGCAGCCGAAGCGGCAGTAAAAATCGCTAAGCGGCTGCTGACAAAAGTGCAAGGCAGCTGGGGAAGACCCACACCTCGGTCTTCTGAACATTCGTAACACACGGTCTGAAGGAATGATAACAAGCCCTGCATAGCGTCTGTTTGGCAGACGTACCAAAACGTTGCTGCCAACAACAAACAACCAGTTGAAACCGGGTGGTCCTGCAGATGTCAGAAAGCAATCCGGCGGTCAGCGAACGAAGTTCCGATCAGTATTGAACTCAGACCACTCTAGTCGTGACTTACGACATTTGAATGTCGGCGAAACGATCAGAATGCAGCCATTAGAACACGGCAGGAGAGAGTGGGCTGAGGCAACGGTTCACAAAGCTCTGTCCAGTCGATCGTACGATGTCGTAATATCGGCTGAACGCCATTACCGTCGAAACCGCCGACATCTCAGACCGTCACGTTCATCCGAGCACGACACGACACGTGAATGCGCTGACAGACCCGTACGAATGCTGCCACCTAGTTGCGTACCGAGAGATCGAGCACACGATCCGGCGACCGTCACTGTTGAGACAAATGCAGCCACATCTCAACAACAGGAAACTGCAACAGTCTCACAGAATACACGACCAAGTGAGGTATTTGTGCCAGAAGACACGCGTGCACGTGGTCCCATGACTACACGATCCGGGAGAGTAGTCAAGCCCGTGGACAGATTGAACTTGTAGTTGATCGAGTCTATAGACAAACTAAAATTGGATTTAAATGTAATAGTAGCAGCCTAATCACGTTAACTCTAATAATCGTTTAATTTACTGTACACTTTCACTGGATAATGTTAGTCTAATTATCTTGTTAGTTTGTGCGTTTCGAGTGCTGTTACACAGCTCTAAAAGGAGGGAGATGTTACGTGATTATGTCCAAGACATGCTGTCATCTAGCGAATGGTGGGGAAACTATAAATATAGTTTCCATGTCGAGATGACGCGTCAGAGCACATGTATGTTTGCGGGAGACACCTTGTCGTAGATTAAAACTGTTAGAGCCTAGTCATGTATTCGAGCCGATAACGAAACAGTCTAAAGATGGATCTGTACCAAATTTAGCCTCAAACCAGCGCACACAACTGCACCTGTTATTTTGACTTGTTTCCAGGAGCCTCTAACCCAAGAAGTTTAAAAGCTATATGTTTTAAATTTGCAGAATATGTAGCCATGTTGTATCTTATCTATGCGAAATTCAAGAATGATAAGGAGAATGACCGGATGGACGAAAGTGGAAAATAAAGCATTTAAGTTACCAGTAGCCACCGTTATCGAAGCTTCCTGAAGTTGCGCCACTGTTTGTTGCACACGAGAGATTCCTGGAGAGTTCACAAAGCCTGACCAGAGACTGTCGGAGCCGAAAATGTCCGTACATACATTATATATTATATAAATAACCTTGAAATAGAACATGACAAATTTGGCAATCAACAATTTTGAAAGACCTGATAAAAGCATTTGTGTAAAAGTATTTTTAAAACGTATTTACCAAATAGATGTTGCCAAAAATGTATTTTAAATAAAAGTAGTTTTTAAAAGTATTTTTTTTAATATATTTGCAAAAAAAATGCATAACAACAGTGTTTGATCCATACATGACATGCTACATCAAATATATTTAATTGCAAATTCGTGTAGTGTTCTGGTTATAAGTATTTCGTTTTGTAATTGTGGATATTGTGATTTTGGTATAATGTTAGGCAATTTGTTACAAGTGAATTTATAATAGTCTTAGTTCCTGAATGTGTAAAATATTTTATACATTTTAGTAATTTTAAGGTTTTGAAAATTTTATTATTTCAGAATGTGCATTATTCTAAGTAAAATTTATTAAAATTATGTATTGCTTTCTTTTGAACTGAGTATTCTATAGCATTAATATGCCCATCCCATTATTCCGTAGTTGAGATGCGACAATATTAAAACTCCACCTTTAACTGATTTAGCCTATCGCTAAACCGGTTCGTTGATGTCCTAATATGTATCGAGTGTGAAGATGTTTAAGTAATGTCTGCAGTCGGTTTAATAAAAAAAGTGCGTATTTTTGTTCAAATCATCGATATAATTTACTTTAGTCGTTAGATCTGGTAAGGCTCAAACTAGTGGATGTCCAAAACGGTAAACGCTT
The DNA here is from genome assembly GCA_033239005.1 of Lamellibrachia satsuma. NCBI lineage: Eukaryota > Metazoa > Annelida > Polychaeta > Sabellida > Siboglinidae > Lamellibrachia > Lamellibrachia satsuma. The sequence goes on along the minus strand of BSQZ01000014.1, from coordinate 1,415,698 downwards.
CATGGGATCAAGGCTGATCATGGGCGTGGCTTCCATCCTCTCCGATCACTTGAAAAAGTTATGAAATTTCACCAAGGGCGAAATTCGTGAGTTTTTAGCGTTTCCATTTTCACTTCAATAAATTCTGGATGAAGCATATTAAATAATTTAATAATCAGTATGATGATTTCGCGAAAACTACATATAAAAGTTTCACAAACGAGCTAGTATGTCCTAGTGGATACTAGGTAGATTTGAATTTTCGCAAAATTAATTTGAAATGAGACGAGCAAAAAATCGATTTCAGGACCGACCTTTAATTCAATTATTATATTAATATAATTTGGATACACATAGTTTAACACCTTTGTTTGACATTTGTTCAACATGGTTTTTTCCCATTCACATCTTCGATATTCATCCATGGATAAACCTAACAATGAAATGACAATGACATGACAAAAATATTCTACTAAATGGCACCTTTGTGAATGTGAATGTGAATCGCCCGTGAATCATACGAGACGTTGGCGGAGCAGCACAAATAAAACGCCGTAGAAGATTCATTTCTTCCTTGTTGGCTGTTACCTTGTCGTGGTAAGGAGGCTTGTGTACCCATATGACCCCCTGAACTATACCGGTGGGAGGCAACTCCTGGCAGGTCCAACCATACCGGGCAGGTCTGGGGCGAGTGGTCAGACGAAACACAGTCCAGCCACATCTCTTGATCATGGAGCCCGGGAGGAAAATGGTCTACGACCACTGCAGAAAACTTGTGGGCCCAGCGGCTTGGGCTAATCACCCACTCAGCTCTTATTGAAATCGATTACAGAAACCGAAACCATGAATACTCGACCACACCTCGATCTGAGCAAAGCAGGCTGTCCTGGAAGGGTGCGTATGGATGAAAGCCGACAGGAAGCCCAAGGGAGGAAGAGTCTGCTACAGTTCAAGTTAAAAGTTAGAATTGGATGTTGGAATGTCAGGACACAGTACCAAGCAGGAAAACTGGCACAGCTCGCCCACGAAATGAGAAGATACAAGCTGAGCATCATTGGAGTCTGTGAAAGCAGATGGAACACATTTGGGAAGGTTACAACTACCTCTGGAGAAACTTACTTATACTCTGGGAATGAGAGAGAAGAAGATGCGCACACACATGGAGTAGGGCTGTTCCTCTCAAAGGATGCAGCAAAAAGTCTCATCGAATGGGAACTAGTCTCGGAGGGAATCATTACAGCCAGGTTTACATCAAAAGGTCGGAACATCACCATTATACATTGCTATACACCAACCAACTGTGCTGAATTTGAAGAGAAAGATACCTTCTACTAACATCTACAAACAGTCATCCAAAAACTACTGAAGAGGGATATTCAAGTTGTTAAGGGGGATATTAATGCCAAGATTGGAAAAGATAATGACAATTGGAAAGGCACAATAGGGAAAGAAGGTCTGGGACAGATGAATGAGGACGGTCTCCTGTTTGCAGATTTCTCTACTCTCAATGAATTGATAATCGGAGGAACCCTCTTTCCACACAAGCCTACACACAAACCCACATGGATATCCCCGGATTTACAGACGGAAAATGAAATTGACCACATAACAACCACCAAGAAATGGAGGAGAGTGCTTCTAGACGTCAGAGTGAAAAGAGGAGCTGACATTAACTCCGACCACCACCTCCTTGTGGGTTAATTTAGGATGAAGCTAGCAGCAAAGAAGAAGACGGATAACAAAGTACAAAGAAAGTTTGAGATAAGAAAACTTCAAAATACAAAAATACGACAGGAACAGGGAATCTCATTATGGAACAGGTTCCAAGCATTGGAAGAGGGAAAAAACATTGATGCAAGAATGCAATTACAGACACCTAGGCTGCTGGGAAGCTGTGAGGAAGGACTGGATTACAGACGACACCTGGGAAGCTATTGAGGCAAGGAGGGAGACTAAAATGAAACTCAGAAAGGAAACAGATGACACAAGGAAAACAACTGCAGCAAGAATTCCAGGAAACAAAACAGTTAAAAAGAAGACAAAGAGGGACAAGAAAACATATGTCGAAAAACTAGCAAACGAGGCTGAGATCGCAGCTAGGCAAAACAACTCCAGAGAATTATACAAAATCACCAGACAGCTAGCATGGAAGAACAAGAGCACTAGTCGCCCCATCAGGGACAAACAGGGAAACCTTCTCACTAAGGAATCTCTACAGTTACAACGCTGGAAATAATATTTCCAAGATATCTCGAATAGGCCTCTACCAGATTCAATCCCAGACATTGAGGAAACAAATTAAGACCTAAACATTAATTGTGGTAGGATATCCCAAGAGGAGATAAAGAGAGCCATTAAAAAGCTGAAGCTAGGCAAAGCACCTGGAATTGACAATATACCATCCGATGTCTTAAAAGCTGACATTGGGGCCACCACCAGACGTTTTATACAGCGTGCTAAATGAGATCTGGGATAAAGAGGAAATACCAACTGAATGGAAGACAGGTATGCTAGTTACAATCCCCAAGAAAGGCAACCTCAGTGAATGTAAGAACTGGAGAGGGATCATGCTTCTATCAGTGCCCAGTAAAATTATCTGCCGTATCATCCAGGATAGGATTCAAGAAACAGTTGACAAGAAGCTAAGAAAGCAACAAGCTGGCCTTAGAAAGGATAAATCCTGCACAGGTCATATTGCTACACTCAGGATTATAGTTGAACAATGCATTGATTGGAAGAGCTCCCTTTACATAAACTTTGTGGACTTCGAAAAAGCATTCGATAGTATAGATAGGACAGTTCTATGGAAGCGCCCGAGGCACTATGGTTTACCTACACAATTTGTAACCCTAATAAAGGACATGAATGAAGGTTTCACTGGTCATGTCATCTTTAATGGACAAGTTTCAGAAGGCTTCCAGATTGGAACTGGAGTACGACAGGGCTGCTTGCTATCTCCACTGCTCTTTCTGATAGCCACAGACTGGACAATGAATAGATCCACATTGGAACTTGTTCTCACAACCAGTAGACCTGGATTTTGCAGATGATCCAGCACTACTCTCAGAAACCATAAACACATGCAAGAAAAAACAGAAAGGCTTCAAGAAAAAGCAGCCAACTGGGTCTTAAGATCAATGTGGGAAAGACAAAGGTGATGAAAGTCAACAGCAGATCCTCCGAACCCATCTCACTAGAAAGTGGTACGGTTGAGGAAGTACAAGACTTCATCTACCTCTGGAGCAACATCAGTACAAATGGTGGAGCTGGCAAAAATGTAGAGCTACGCATCAATACAGCTCGCCATGCCTTCAGAAATCTACGCCCTATATGGCTCTTTTCCCAACTATCCATAAACACTAAGATCCGCATTTTCAACACCAACGTTAAGCCAGTTCTTCTCTATGGCTGTGAAACGTGGAAAACTACTCAGTCTATCAACAACAAACTCCAAGTCATCATCAACAGTCGCCTCCGATACATCCTTAAGGTATGGTGGCCTAACAAAATATCAAATAAAGAGCTCTGGAAAAAACAGGAAGAAATAAGCACTCCAATCAAGAGGAGAAAATGGAGCTGGATTGGCCACAGACTCAGAAAAGATCTAACAAATACAACCAAACAAGCACTGGACTATAACGCACAAGGAAAGAGAAGACAAGGAAGGCCAAAAATCAACTGGATACGCTTCACACTACAAGATTTTGATAAAGTGGGATGTCACCTGGCAAGAGGCCAAAGCTCCAGCCCAGAAGAAAGTGAGGTGGAGAAACATGTTTGACGCCCTATGCTCCTGAAGGGGCCAAGAGGATTAAGTAAGTAAGTAAGTAAGTAAGTAAGTGAGTGAGTGAGTGAGTAAGTAAGTAAGTAAGAAGATTCATTTCACACGCCTTAAATTTAGTTAAAAGTTGTTCCATAGCCGTTTGTCATTCGGTTTTAAAAAAAAATCGTTTTTATTTTCTAAGAAAGATAATAGAATTAGAGGACATGAGGTAACATTAATAAAGATCAGTGTAGATTGGATATCAAGAAGTACTCTTTCTCACAGAGGACACTCAATGAATGGAACAAATTATCTACAGATTGTGTAACTACTAGTAGATAGAGAATATGTTTAAAAACAAGGTTGACACATGTCTCAGGAGGGCGGATTACGCATAGATTAAAAATGGTGGACTCTCGATAAGGCAATGGCTTCCTTGTCCACCTGCACCTGGGCCTATGTTTTGGATAACAATCTTGTTAAATATTGTACGCGATGACGTAAACAATACTTTCGTCCAGATCGAAAGTGCGCAGTGGAGAATGGCAATAGGGAACCGTCTCAAGTCTCAAGTGGTTTACTCCAAACAGCCCAAACTTGGGCTAACGCAGGAGTTTGTGGTGGGCTGTGCGCATGCGCTGTGGGTGGTACATTCGATTAAAAGACTAGTATCATTAATGTTGCTGAAATGGTTTTTATTTGATAGTTTTATTTATTTTATGTATAGGATGTTTAACGAAATTTTTTAATAGGTTGGTTGTGTGTATGGACACTGTCGCTGCCTTGCCACATGCACACATAGACAGTCTCCATACCCACACCCTGGATAAGTTTACGCTGAGCACTGTGTTTTAAAGGCAGTTTAGGTGAGGAGGTGTGGTGAAAGGGAGTTAAGTTTGGTGACCACTAAGCTAGTGCGGGAGAAAGCGAAGAAAATTTACCGAAAATATGTTTCAAACATCTATAGTTTATTTTTACGGCATAGAAAGCATGGTACAGGTGAATCCCGCATGTGGTGCCAACCGACAGTGGATTCGGGCGTTTGTCTTCGTACTTGCCACTTCGTACGCGATGGCCACGTCATGACGTAACTAAATAGTTCTGCCCGTATCACGATGTCAATACTGCATATAATATCGCATCCCTGCATCGCACTGCACGTACTGACTGCGTGTATAATTAAACGGGGCAATGTGGGAATGCGGGTTAAACCATGGCCTAATATATACGTTGATGTCCAGCCAACCAAACCTCTATGCCACTCCGCAACTGTCCGTTTTGAATTTATAAACAAGTTGTGGCAGTGGTGATATGCTGCGTGGCGCCACTGTCGGGGAGTATGCTCAGGTAGGTACGCACATTCCCTTTCTCGTTTATACAAATTCACTAAATCCACTTTATTTGTTCCTGCAAAGTTATGTTTGAGCTGTTTAGAATGCCTGAACTGAATGTGAATGTTGTGTACTGTATGCAATCGAGTTCAACATAAAGAACAGAAACGCAAGGAGCATAATGTAGCCAGAGCATAGACAATAGAACATACAAAAGATCGACATCAACCGTGGGTTGTTTATATTCGGTAAAACCCAGCATTAGGTAAACCATTGAAATTGTGCGTGTCAGAGAAAGTATCTTTGCAAGATTCTTCATTGTTTGTGTCACTATCGACGCACGTCGTGGAGATGTACGATGTGTACATGGACCGTAACTTCATCAAGTGCTGTCTACGTCTTTTTATTTGATCCAACTTCTCGTGCGCTATGTAGTCGTCCATGGTCCAGTTACCGCTTCCAATCAGCAGCCGGCACGTTACGTAGTCGACAAAACGTAGATCGGCTCTCTCATGTCGGGCAACCACAGCGTACTGCGCCGAGATGCCGCACATCAACACCAGGAGGCGCCACATCAGCACGACGAAGAACGTCGCGAAACCGAAGAAAAGAAGATTGACAAACG
>BSQZ01000014.1:1385000-1405000 GCA_033239005.1 Lamellibrachia satsuma | reverse complement strand
TAAGGTCTTGTATCATATTTAAGGTCTTGTATCATATTTATACTAATTTCTATGAAAAGAGTTAATGTTAGTTCAATTGTTGTTTATTAAATATTGATACTTATTAACATACCCCTGTTGAGTGTGTAGGAATCTGGGACGTTTGGTCTCGCCCGTGCGCCTGCAATGAATGTCGCAAAGGCGGCAGCGGCGGTAATCTTAATTGGTTCAAAGATACCCGTGTCTTGGAAGAATGTCGAAAAGAACGACACCAACCATGCTACACTCCGCCGATAGCCGTATGTCAAACCGTACAAGATCGTGACAAACGATGCAGCGAAGCCTGATCCCAGCGTTACGGTCCACCCGATGTAAATGAACCACCAGGGCAAGCTGCAAATGACACTTTGTGGTGACCAATTCGTCAAGTTTCCTTATATTACATGTTATGGTACAGCAGAGTTAACATAATATATAACTGCACATATTCGGCAGCCAGCAATTCAACGCAATTTGTTCCGTCATTGTCGTTCACTGTCTCTTTCAACCAGAATTATTGTATCTTGCTCACATTCTATCTGTCGGTATGTGTCTGTTTCGCAGTAAATTTTGGTATGAGGTATTTTACTTATTATTCTCCTTCCTGTCTTATATATATATATATATATATATATATATATATATATATATATATATATATATATATATATATATATATATATATATATATATATATATATATATATATACACATATATATACACACACATACACACACACACACACACACACACACACACACACACACACACGCACATATATTATATGTATGTGGGTTGTATATATATATATATATATATATATATATATATATATTATGTATATATATATATATATATATATATATATATATATATATATATATATATATATATATATATATATATATATATATATATATATATATATATATATATATATATATATATATATATATATATATATATATATATATATATATATACACATATATATACGCACACACATACACACACACACACACACACACACACACACATATATTATATGTATGTGGTTGTATATATATATATATATATATATATATATATATATATATATATATATATATATATATATATATATATATATATATATATATATATATATATATATATATATATATATATATATATATATATATATATATATATATATATATATATATATATATATATATATATATATATATATATATATATATATATATATATATATATATATATATAAATATAATATATATGTAAGAGGGTGATACCATGTTAATCACCACCAGCTAATTAGTATTTTTATTTTGAACAGCTGACGTACCAGCCTCGTCCTGGGGGATCGCGAACGCCGATTTCGACAAATGCGTAGCCTAAATTGAGGTCGAAAATTATATAAAGCGGCGTGCTACATTTTGATGTATTTTACTATCAACTGATAGGTGTGTATTTTATGAAGTTGTACTGCATGTCCTTATTCAATATAAGGCTAGGTATTATTTAGATTTAGTTCGAAATATATAGTCTGCTGTTTCCTAATTTGTGCACGTAGGCCTACATCCTTGCTGGCGTGGAAAGCCATTTCACATGTTATTATAATTAAATCGCGCAAGTGCTATTTACATAGTGTAGTATTAGTGTACGATCGTTAGGATCAATGCTGCCTACGAATACCGTCCTATATGATTTGCTTAGCAAAAATTGTAGTTCAGAAATGTTTATAGCATATGTTGTTAGTGCTTTATAAGGATAGTTAGCTAGTGCCTGTTGGCCTTAGTTATTACGTAATTTCGCGTGCTGCCTATGGCTACAGCGCAAACTATAACTATTGTTTAGAATAACAAACATGTTATTATAATATTATACTTTATATAATTATGTGACGTCAGTTCATAGTAATTATTGTGCATTAGCGATATGTCACTGGTAGCATTTATAACTATAATTATCTACTGTCGTGACTGTATAGTGTCAGAAGCGGGATGTGATGACGCGACGAGACCACGAAGAAGAGACGAGGTGGCGGAGACGTAGAGTCGAGTGAGGAGCCTGGACCCTGATGACAACCTCGAGCGACATCCTGACGTCCTCGACATCCGCTCTGACGTTTGACCGAGAGTAAGGCGACTTCCTGTCCGGCCCTATTTGAGTGAGGACCGTGGACACTGATGACGACCTCAAGCGACTCAAGAGTGACATTTCCGGTTTAATACTATTCGGCCGCGACGATGACTAGCCCCGACATGCGACGATCGAGCCACGTGACGTGCCGTGACGCTAAGCGACTTCGTTCCTGACTGCATTGACAAACGATTGAATTTTGAATTGATACCCGTTCACTGTATAATTAGGAACTATATTGTGTATCCTGTCTGTGTAGCTATAGCAGCATTATAGAGATAGCCAGTATCAGAATATTTTTTTATAGGGACTTTTTAACATTTGCGTGTTAGTTAGGCATGTTTTCTGAGTAAGATGTATCTGTAGTTGTGAGGGTCCAGAGTAGTCCTGTAGATACGAATGTTATTCATGGGTATAACGGGTATATAACTTTTGTTCCGTACTGGGAATTTGGTATACATCTGGGTTAATACTTACTAGGGCAGTCGCAACTAGCAAGCAGACATGAGTATTGACGGGGCCACTGGAATTGGGCCACCCGACACGGTTCAGGGTGACTTGCAGGACCAACTGGTCACACTGCGAGAGGAGCTGTCACAGCTGCGGCTTGCAACCAATGACCGTCCACGCGTTGCGTACGTACCGCGCGAGAGGAAGGTGAGACCTTTCAGTGGACGTGGTGAGGTGACAGTGCAGGATTTTCTTGCAGATGTCGAGAGTCTATTTAGGGCACCAGCGATGTCTGAAGACGAGCAGTGTGACTTCATGACGTCATACCTCGAGGGTGATGCCAGACAGGAGATGCGGTTCCGGCCTATGGAGGAGGTTGCCACCGCGACGTGTATCAAGTGGATTCTGCTGGAAGTGTTTGGCGAGAAGAGGTCGGTATCGCAGTTGCAGGAACTCTTCTATCTTCGTAAACAGGCTGACGGGGAGGGGATCCGTAGTTTTGCAGGTGCTCTGCAGCAACTGATGGAAGCGCTTTTGCGCAAGGATGGACACGCCGTCAACCAGCCTGACCGTGTGATCGCCGAACACTTCGCAGAGGGCCTGAAAGACCGCATACTACGACGCGAGGTGAAGCAACAGCACCGGCTGCGACCGCAGATGACCTTCGTGGAACTGAGGGAAGAGGCCATTCAGTGGTCCGAGGAGGAGGAGAGGCCGCCGCAAGCCAGTCGACGACAGACTGCTGGTGCATTTGAGCTGGTCGCCGACGCAGGAGAAGCAGGTAACGTTACAGATCTGCAACGAGTGCTCTCAGAGTTAGAGAAACAGCAGCACGTCATCGAGGCGCTGACTGAGCGTGTGGAGAGGATGGAAGGTGTTGCGACAGGTAGGACGGGTGGACGACGGTCCAACGCTCCACAGAGGCCCTGGTCGGACCAGCGACCCGCATCTGCGCCGCAGAACTTGCAGACACGACCGCCATTTCAGGAGCGACGCGCATTTCAGGGACCCTCGATGCACACCATACGGGCAGCCAATTTGTTACCGTTGTGGTGGAGTTGGCCACCTGGGCAGGCAGTGTCGCAATGAGGTGAGCACTGGGCCACGCCGGCCCCAGACGGAGGCTTGTCCACCGGGTGTGCGAACGACGGCCCCTACAGCACACAGACGAGAGCAGCCAGACGATGTTAGAGAGAACACGTGTCCTTTAAACTGACGCCGCTCGTTACCAAGAGTCGGGTAGACGACTTAGTGCGTGCAGGCTCACACGCTGCCGCGCCAACTGACGCGACCGTTGGTACTTGCCCTACGGCAACTGTCTTGATGGGAGGTGTGGAGGTCACTTGCTTACTTGACACAGGTTCCCAAGTAAGTACTATCACTGAGTCTTTCTTTCGTAAGTACATTGCTCGAAACGACCGAGAGCTGGCGTCTTGCAGTTGGTTGAAGCTCACCGCTGCAAACGGGTTAGATATACCGTACGTTGGGTACGTCGAGTTGGACGTGACGACCATGGGTCAGACTATACCTGGCAGAGGTATCCTGGTTATCTGCGATTCCCCTGATACAGATCAGTGCGCGCATAAGAAGAGGTGTCCTGGCATTCTAGGAATGAATGTCATGGGAGAGTTTGACCTTGCTCTATGGAAACGATCCCTGAACACAGGTAGTTACAGAGCAGAGTCGGTGATGGCGTCGGTCATAGACGCGAAGCAACGGGACCGGAGAGGATTTACTCGTGTGGCAGGGTGGAGCGCAGTGCGAATCCCAGCGCAGTCTTGTGCCACGTGGATGGTTTCCGGTTTGCAGAGACAGGCTGATGCGACATGGGTTGTTGTAGAACCCATTGTGGGGGCACTTCCGGTGGAGGTGTCATTGTGTAGTACTTTAACTAGCGTACACCAGGGTGCTGCACCTGTGCAGATAGTCAACACCAGCAGAGAAGACGTGTGGCTGAAGCCGAGGGTGCGAATAGGTATCTATCAGACCATCGCGCACGTCAGTGAAGAGGACAGAGTATGTTTTGAGCGAGTCAGAGTGTCTGAGGAGTACGTGAGCAGGACTGAGGACCGAACGCCAGGTGTAGTCGACACGCGTGAGGTACTAACCAGTACACTCGATGTCGGGCCACACGTCACCACGGATCAGGTTGCTCAACTGAGAGATCTCATCTCGCGGAACGAACGAGCATTCGCCCGAGATTATGGCGACCTTGGCTATACAGACTTAGCCACGCACACGATAAGGACCACGACTGAGGTACCCGTACGACAACCTTTCAGAAGGATTCCGCCTACACAGTATCAAGAGGTGAAAGAGCACATCAAGGATCTTTTGAACAGAGGTGTTATCAGAGAGAGCCATTCGGCATGGGCTTCGCCGATCGTCCTGGTCAGGAAGAAAGACGATTCGCTGCGCATGTGAGTGGGCTATCGGCTGCTCAATGCGAAGACCCACCGAGACGCATTTCCGCTGCCGCGCATTGACGAGAGTTTTGACGCCATGAGCGGCGCAAACTGGTTTACCACATTGGATCTGGCTTCAGCATACCACCAGATCGCGATGTCGGAGGACGACCGAGAGAAGACGGCCTTCACCACACCTATGGGGCTGTACGAATTCAACCGTATGCCGTTCGGGCTCTGTAACAGTCCCGCGACCTTCCAGAGGTTGATGCAGAGGTGCTTTGGAGATCTGTGTTACTAGACGGTACTCTGTTACCTTGACGACGTTATCATCTTCTCCAAGACGTTCGACAGCCACCTAGCTCAGTTGGAGCAAGTGCTACAGCGACTGCAGAGGATTGGACTGAAGCTGAAGACAAGCAAGTGTCACTTCTTACAGCGGGAGGTGCTATACATAGGACACCATGTGTCGGCCGACGACATTGCCACAGATCCGGCAAAGATCGATGCTGTGAAAGACTGGGCCGTGCCGAACACAGTGAAACAGCTTCGCTCCTTTGTAGGATTCGCGTCCTACTACCGTAAGTATGTGCAAAGGTTCAGTACGATTGCAGCGCCGCTACACGATCTAGTGACCAGTGTCAACAAGGAAATGAAGGAGAAGGGACGGTTGAGAAGAGCCTTCAAGGACAGTTGGTGTCCAGATTGTGACTGAGCTTTCAATGTTTTGAAGAACGCGCTCTGCTCAGCTCTAGTTCTCGGGTATGCCCAGTACCAACGACCATTCATAGTGGAGACGGACGCCAACCACCTGGGTCTCGGCGCTGTCCTGTCTCAAGAACAGGAAGGACGTCGTGTCGTCATCGTGTACGCGAGTCGCAGGTTGCGACCACCCGAACGCCAGTATAGCTCGATGAAGCTAGAGATGCTAGCACTTAAGTGGGCGGTCACCACGAAGTTCCGTACCGACCTTTACGGCGGAGAGTTCGTCATCTACACTGACAACAACCCGTTGAAGTACTTGAAGACCGCCAAGTTTGGAGCCATCGAGCAACGATGGGCAGCTGAGCTCGCCCCGTTCAACTTCACGATCAAGTATCGAGCTGGACGTTCAAACGGAAACGCAGATGCCTTGAGTCGACAGCAACTCGACTACGAGCCCAGGCCAACCGACTTCGACGAGGAAGACGACGTGCAGCAGATATGCGCAACATATGCATCGTGCACGCTACTCCCGCGAGAACTACGCCAACATATAGAGAAGAATAACAGAGTACGAAAAGAAGTCCAGGTTGAAGTAAAGGAGACAGTGGTACAGTCAACCCAGTCACCTGCCTTCCCAGCGTTGTCACCTGAAGAACTTGCAGAGTTGCAGAGGAAAGACCCAGACATCAGCAAGTTCCTGATGTATTGGAGGATCGGCGAGAAGCCGAAGAAGTGTGCACAGAAGGGTGTGACACAACTGCTGAGACAGTGGCACAAGCTGAGGGAAGAGAATGGGGTTTTGTACCGCAAGGTGAGAGATCCACAGGGTGGAGAGGTTAAGCAGCTAGTTCTACCGAGTGTGCTGAAGCACCGACTTCAAGAAGCGGTGCAAGACAAGATGGGCCACCAGGGTGGTGATAGAACGAGCAGCCTGGCGTGGTACCGTTGTTACTGGCCAGGTGAAGAACTGTGCGAGGTGCACACTAGCGAAGATGCCGCGACAGAAGACACACGCGCCGATGGGACACCTTCTAGCATCGCGTCCCTTAGAGGTCTTGGCGGTGGATTACACACATTTGGAGAAGGCAACAGATGGACGTGAGAGTGTTCTGGTACTGACAGACGTGTTCACCAAATTCGCTTGGGCTGTACCAGCACGTGACCAGAAGGCGAACACGACGGCGCGACTATTGGTGAGAGAGTGGTTTCAGCGTTACGGAGTTCCACAGAGGATCCATTCTTACAGAGGCCGGAATTTCGAGAGTGCGACTATTGGAGAGCTGTGCAAGCTGTACGGCATCGAGAAGTCAAGGACTACGGCATACCATCCAGAGGGGAACTGGCAGTGTGAAAGGTTTAACCGGACTTTACACGACTTGTTAAGGAGAAGAACATCCAGCCAGCGGGTCCAGGAGCGATTGTTCCGACTCCAGTGGCAGTCACTCCAGAGGTCAAAGACGACGAACGCTCTGATGAGAGCTCTGACGAAGAGGAGGAGGAGGAGGATTACCTTGTCGCGATCGTTCCAGTGGTTCGTCCGACGATAGCTCCAGCTTCAGTGGTCCAGCCGATTGCTGAGGAGGTTTTGACGGGAGAGGAGATTCACGATGAGCCTGCCGTGATACCGGTATCGATACCAGTACCCGCACCTAGGAGATCGGGCAGGATGCGGAAGAAGGTGGTACGTTTCGAAGAAGTCGACACGCAAGTACCTACACAGGCCCCGCGGCGATGCAACGTCATTCCTGAACCGTGTGGGGGGACCAATTGACCCCCATCATTACTAGTTTGTTTGTAGTGATGGCTCGCAGTGGTGTGGTTTTTTCGGGAAGCATTAACCGGGACGGTTAATAGTTAGTTGGAGAGGACCCAGGAGGAATTTTTAGAATTTAGATACGCAGGAATTTGGGAGAACCCTACAGTTCCAGCGGGATGTTCTTTTTTATATAGTAACCGGGACGGTTAAGATTTAGTTGGGGAGGATGTAGCAGGGTGACACCATGTTAATCGCTAGGCGTCACCACCAGCTAATTAGTATTTTTATTTTGAACAGCTGACGTACCAGCCTCGTCCTGGGGGAACGCGAACGCCGATTTCGACAAATGCGTAGCCTAAATTGAGGTCGAAAATGATATAAAGCGGCGTGCTACATTTTGATGTATTTGACTATCAACTGATAGGTGTGTATTTTATAAAGTTGTACTGCATGTCCTTATTCAATATAAGGTTAGGTATTATTTAGAATTAGTTCGAAATATGTAGTTTGTTGTTTCCTAATTTGTGCCTACATGTTTATAGAAATGTTTATAGCATATGTTGTTAGTGCTTTATAAGGATAGTTAGCTAATGCCTGTTGGCCTTAGTTATTACGTAATTTCGCGTGCTGCCTATGGCTACAGCGCAAACTATAGCTCACGACAGCCAGTCGCCTGTGCTATTGTTTAGAATAACAAATAATAATAATATTATACTTTATATAATTATGTGACGTCAGTTCATAGTAATTATTGTGTATTAGCGATATGTCACTGGTAGCATTTATAACTATAATTATCTACTGTCGTGACTGTATTAGTCGTTAACTATTGGTTGTACTGTGTGTTGGCAGACGTTCGACACTCTGCCGCCTCGCCTTTAGCCTCGCTTTCCGCTTATTCGCCTTTCGCCTTATAGGCGTATTAGTCTCTGTTCTTCGTATTTGTAATAAAATATTACAACCGTACCCAAATCGTGGTATTGATTGACGTTAGACGCCCTACCACATATGTGTGTGTGTGTGTGTGTGTGTGTGTGTGTGTGTGTGCGTGTGTGTGTGTGTGTGTGTGTGTGTGTGTGTGTGTGTGTGTGTGTGTGTGTGTGTGTGTGTGTGTGTGTGTGTGTGTGTGTGTGTGTGTGTGTGTGTGTGTGTGTATATATATATTGTATATATATATGTATATATATATACACACACATATATATATATATATATATATATATATATATATATATATATATATATATATATATATATATATATATATATATATATATATATATATATATACCCTACTGTTATATTTACCATCCTTTTGCTTTCTCCGCAGTTTCGTGTATTTCCTCCATCTGACTACTCGATCTGCCAGTAGATGTGTTTGACGAGGATATAACTGAAACGGCCCTGCTTCGACTCAAAGACGCAGATGATTCATCACGTTCATGTACCTGTACATTAATTGGGGTGATCATTATTGATGGTGAAACTCTCACGGAAAATTCGTATTAGATTTCATGTCCAATTATTTGCCTCCTTTGTGTATTGAAACATGCACGACATCGCATAATCTATTTGTTCTGTATACTCTAAATGTGTGACAGAATGTAAAGTACAAGTCATAATTCTTCAAATGAATTAGATATTCTTATTTACATTTAATGACGCAATTATACGCTGGTTCATCTTCCGCAATGTGATGAGCAAGCCGTCGTCATACCTGAAAGAAGAGTACAATTTCTTAGAATCATACGTTTTAGGTATTAGGTAGACGGTTTTGTCCAATGAAAAGTAAATGCATTATTATTACGCCTTGAAGTGTATTTAGTAGATTATATGTTATGTTATGCATTTTTCACCAATTTAATAGAGATATTAAAAAATATAACACTAAGATACTCACTCCTTTTTTGCCACAACATCAAACTCTATGCAAAGGTCACGCTTTTCATGTGGCCGTGTGTTAGTGAAGATCGCCGCAATTAACATGCAGGTAGGTAAACATATCAAGAAAGATTCGATGGCGACAATCAGCTGCTCCTTCGTGATAGCAATACCGCCAAGTGCGCCCTCTTCAATCGCTGCTGGCGGCTTCCCATAAAACATGATGTTGGTGAGCATGTTGAACATTGCAAAAGACATCACAACTGACAGTCGCTGAGCGCGATTAAAGGTCTTGTAGACAGGGCGGCTGAATATGCTGATCCACGGATGTTCACTGCGCAGGGTCTGCATTGATGTCAGTCGGAAGTCGTACAAGCGACTGCGTTTGTCCTCGTTCGCGTACAGTGATTTCTTAATTCCGCTCATACTTAATTCTGGGGTTAACCAGTCGTCACATACAAAAGTCCACACCTGGTTCGTCTGAATGTCGCGAATTGTTATCTGCTTGAGAAACCTGGCATAAACATATACACACGTTATCACGCACAATACCTCCGACAGTGCACAGTGCAGGGGTACTACAATGTGATACTCTTGCACCGTGCCTTTTCGCCGAAGTACTGCACTATGAGGCAAGCAATCAGTAATAGGAACTGGGCATCAAAAATCAACTCTATACAAAGCAGTTGAGTTAGCCTTGATATACTTTCTGACCTACATAATTGATGGTCTAGCAATCTGAAAGAAAGAGAACGGCACAATTAAGTTCTGTTTCTTATTCTGTGATCGTAGAAAATGGAGGGTCAAGATCGCCAACGCCTGCAACAGAACAATTTCTCAAGCATACCAGTTTCCAAACAGAATCAAGAAAGAGGGCTTTTAATACTATTTGAATACTAATACTAATTACCAATAATACTAAATACACAGTAGGTTACACGGTAGATAATACATGTCTCAACACATGAACTGGTGTTATACTTAACAAGTATCCAGGGACCTGGACAGACGAGGCAAAAGAAAGTAAAACAAGTCCAAGCCACATCTTGACAAAGTTGTTATGGCTTACAAATCTATATACACCCGTTATACGCACTCTATTCAATGGCATTGCATAATCATTCATGCTAAATGAATATGAAGAAAACTGACTCTGTGGATGTGACGGAAGACTGTTGCACCAAGAACTTCAGCTATGGAGGGAAGAGGCATTATTAAGACTTCAGATCTGTATGTTGGACTCCCATAGATCAGTGCAAAGATTTGAACGAGAACGCTTAAGTTCACTGGTCACAGCTATCGTCACCATGAGCTCTCAATCAGCAATATTGTGCCATGGGAGCCAAATCCCGGCCATCACTCGAGCGAGGACTGCACTCGACATCACTTGTGGTGTGGTGAAACAACGTCATAGTTGTCACCGATGCAGTGCTTATGTTATTGCATCACATTTATGAGACTATCATTGCGACTGAGCCCAGCAAAATGGGAATACTTATTTAGATATATTCGGTGTTGTAGATGTATGATTTGGGGGGTTTCAGATTAATAATGTACAGTAGTGAATATACCGTTTTGAATGAAACACAGGAAACGAATAGTTATTCGGTACAACACATATTTAAACGTGTAACATGTTCATGTTGGATATGTGGTCTTCAACTTTCTGTTTTGACTACTGATACATACAAAGACAAGTCAGCAGCACCCAACCATCTAATAAATAATTGTACACCAGTTGTAATAGCAATAGCATGCTTAACAAATAAATTTGCATTTTGCTATACAGAAAATGAAGTACCCAGGGTATACAGTACATACAATTAGTACATGTCTCACGTACCACGAAGGAAAGATCCCGCTACAGTTGTGCCATATGCGTAGAAATAGAAGTTGACCGAGAGTTTCTGTAATTGCAACAAGAAACCAGCTCTCGGCTCCCGACACGTGTACGAATCTGGTCGGATCGGTCAAAACGAGTGTTTCACTGACGCCAAGTGAGCCAATCATGTACATAGCGACCGTTGCCGAGGTGCCTGCGTTACGTTGCCATCCCGTGATCACTGTTATTAGGTAGTAGTATTCGGCGTCCACAGCGGTGGAAATGACGATGACTCCTTGCTAACAACATTAACATTCAATAGAAATGGATTAGTTTAAACATTCATCATACTTATAATAATAGCAAAAACTAATTTAATCAATTTATAATAGTAGACTATGAGTGAACAAAATGTTCACAATTGTGTAAGACAGAACACGCTATAGTCAAAGTTATGCAAATTCCAAAACCATATCCGATTCTTATAGTTTTATATTAACAGAATACAGAGTGCAATTCCTACAATGAATTATTCTAGTACCAACATCCGGGCCCCGCCATATGGATTCACTTATTAAGATCCACACATAATGAGCCTTCACTGTGTTGTGTTCCGAACGAAAATATGGCATTATCAATATCAGGAATTCCTCATTGTATCAAGCACGCGGGTTGATGATATCGCACGCAAACGATCAGGGTGAGGGTAAACATAGCACCGATAGAATTTCTTTAAAAAAACACTTCACTAATATACTTTTAATACAAGGATATGTTCTTGGTGTTCTAAATTGATTACAAATTATATGTCATTTTTACTTCAACAGTTCTATTTGGCACATTTTGCAAGGAGGCATTACCTTCATCAGATCTTCGCTGTCCTTCCGTCGAGCCCACACCATCAGTAGTGCGTAGATACACCATACAGCAATAACAAGAGCAAAAACTATGGGGTTGTAGAAGACGCTGAGGAAAAACGACATTTTAAATGGGTCCAACTTATTCGGTTGTATGAGGTTATCTGCCGAGAAGACACTCAGGTGACGGCAGTTGCACACGATGATATCAGCCGACGAGTTCAGTGACACCTCGAAAACAACATGACATTCAGAAACCATTATAGTTTTAAACAAAACCTCCACGCATAATCTACAAATAACCATCCAAAAACAATCCCAAAATAATCCATAAGCAATCAAAAACGTATGTAAAATATGTGTTTCTTTGTATCCATCTGCGTTTCTGTGTTTCCCTCTGTGTTTCTTTGTCTCCCTCTATGTTTCTTTGTCTCCATCTGCGGTTCTGTGTTTCCCTCTGTGGTTCTTTGTCTCCCTCTGTGTTTTTTGTCTCCCTCAGTATTTTTTGTCTCCCTCTGTGTTTTTGTCTCCCTCTGTGTTTCTTTGTCTCCATGTGTGTGTCTTTGTCTCCCTCTGTGTTTCTTTGTCTTCCTCTGTGTTTTTTCTCCCTCTATGTTTCTTTCTTTAATGCTTGAGTGTTCACAAGATGAGTTGTGACACTGGTTCATTTTTGTTGCGGTTGCAGTGACCAGCCAGTTGGCGGCATATTATTCGAATCCTGTTTGAGAGCTTGTCTATGTTCCCAGAACGTTATTTGTATTCATATTGTTCCAGTGGACATTTGACCATAAACGGGGTGTTCTAGCGTAACTCACGTCGAACTTTCCAGTATTTTAAGTGGGGCAAGGCATCAGCTCCACACAGCAATGCACTTTCGACGGCGGCCCTAAGAATGAATATCGGAGGGACCTTCCTTTCTTACGTGTTCGCCATGTTATGGCAATTTGATTGCGAACTTCTTTGCCTCTTTTTGAAACCTATATACCGGTAGTCGATAACTATTTTTATTCATAGCTGTATTCATAGTCAAAGACGGTCTAGTCGTTCCTGTAGTTTTCTCGACATATACAGACTTGATTGTAAATACAAGACCATCTTCTCGTGTGTTTTTCATTGCATTGTCATATATATATATATATATATATATATATATATATATATATATATATATATATATATATATATATATATATATATATATATATATATATATATATATATTATATGTTATATGTAAATAATTGAGATCAGCCTCTTCAACAAAGTTGTGCATAACTAATGTGTGACCAGTTGTAAAGCGACATTTGCGAAAGCCGTTTTGATTCCATACGAGAAGTGACTGTGGTAGGCTTGCATCTGTTTAGTATGCTGCAGTTATAAATCATAGATGGCATGTATATCAAGTAAATGCCTTGATTGTTTGTTGCCGGTGAGAATTGTCTTTCTTCAGAACACTTTTTGTGAATGCATCACGCTCTATAAGATTGTTGAAACTACGATTACACAGTTACAGTAGTGTTGATTTGAACTCACCGAAGTTCCTGCTTTCTGGTGGAATTCCATCTAGTCCAGCTGTTTTTTTTTATATTAGAGTTTCTTGAGAATCTCATCCAATTTTAATACTGTGTTGATGTCCAAATAGTGTTCTCTATAGTTTGTTAGATAATGATGGTGCATAGCTAAGCAGATTATCAAAGGTTGAAAGATGAATTTTAGGTAGCAGAGGATGTTTGTAATTGCCAATTTTCTTTTTACATGTAATATTTAATGTTTTCATAGTGCATCGCCCGCTATTCTCTAGACACAACATTTGAACGTAACTCGTGAAGTACCACGGTTAAGCTTAGTGTTCTAATCATCTGCTAATGATTGTTGCCCCTTTGGGTCTGCCAATGTTATTAGCAGCTTTGAAATTATTATCAGTAACAACCCTTCCCTGAGACTTTGTGGAGGTTACGTCACACTTGGTGTCAAACCTAACCTGGGTCCTATTGCTGCAATAATGTTTTGATGGTAGGGGTTTTACCCCTTTTTCTTTTAACTGTTCATTCTTTGGGTATATTGTTTCTGTCGCTGGGCCACTGGTTGACTCATTTGTGGTTGCTGTTGTCAACTAGTTGGACGGTTTCGTCGGTCCATGTTTCGTATTGTGTATTTACGACTGTCTCCCAGTTGCAGAATCCACACGTGTTCGATTCGGACTCACAAAGCTTAGAACGAGTCGAGTCGTAGAACGTTGGTAGCATACCAATGCACAATTGACAACGTGGTTTTTTGTCGGACATTCGGCCTAACAGAGAAACAACGACGTATTCTTGTTTTCCTTCTCCTAAACCAATTATCTGCTATGGCTGATGAGCTTCCCTAACCAGGTTTGGAATTAGAGTTGCCTTTCTCCTAGATCACTATGATACTTACCTGGATCGTAAGGTGCCCAGTTACAGGGGTATAGCAAGATGAGGTTATGCTTGTCTGTGGAGATGCTATGTACCCATTTGAAGGAGCTAGCTGGCGGCTGTAGCTGAAAGCGAGAGTGTGAAGCGCACGCAGTTATTCACTACACTACAACACTTACCTGTGTCACCACAACATCACATGATTCATTTTACCTTACATCCGTCGTTCGTCCATATTTCTGTGTCCTCATCCCAATAAAGACAGTCGTTCGTGTAGGTAGTTGCGGAAATGTCAAGAAACTTGTCATTACGTGTCTCTGTGCTTTTAACTTCTATTTCGTATTCTGTATTTACGACTGCCTCCCAGGTGCAGAATCCACACTTCTTCGATTCCGATTCACAAAGCTTACAGCGAGTCGAGTCATAAAACGTTGGTAGCATGCCAATGTACAATTGACAACGTGGTCTTCTGTCGGACATTCGGCCGAACAGAGAAACAATGCCACGACCCTCTACAACGTATTCTAGTCCGGCATTATTAGCCTTGTTTATATCCACAGTAAATGTCCGTGTCGTTTGATTGTGGAAGTTCACTGTGAGTAGTGTAATGTTCCTTTCTTTTCTGGAGTCCCTGAAGAAATCTCTGACAAACACCTTTAAATCGGTCTTAACAATAAGGAAAATAGATGTGTATGTGTTACTCGTGTGAGGAGATAGTATTATCTGGTAGTTTTTATTACAATCAACTTCAGCGGTGAAACGTTCCAAGTCGCTTAGGCTAAACGTATCGCCATGTTGGTTCATCTTCACACTAAGATGAACGATGCCTCCGATGGTTTCTGGAAAAAAGGAATTGCTATGATGTGCACGCATTAGACGTATGTACATCAATAATATATGTTGTCGTCTATTTTTTTTATATCGCAAGCATATTAATTTTCAGTTGTGCAGTCACAATTAGGGTTGCGAATGTTGCCATCAAACAACTACCGGGAAACGTTGCATGAACCTGCGAATGACTATATGAATTATTTATTTCAAACAAAACAACATAGTAGTTGGCTGACTGACCGCGTTTCCGTGGCAAGGAGATACTAAATGGTTGAATGAGATTCTTAAGACGCACAGTTTCTCCGTCTTCTCTGTAGATGGATATTCCAACAACGTCCGAGTTCACTTGCTTGGCAGAAGAATGCCACATGTATGGGTTTCGGGACAGTTTTAAAACCTGCAACAAAGCTACATAACAATATAAACTTTACGAAATTTTCTTTTGCAACAAACGAGCTACGCCTTTCGAAAGATAGCGTTGTACTGGAACTTGCTGAATGACTAACTGGAAGGGTTTTGAAACGGTAACTTGACAACTGCTAAGTCTTACTGCATTAACAAAAATCATATTAATATATTTAGTTTTATTTGTTTTTTAATTTAAATATATTTTCCCAGTGATACACTATTACAACATATGCACAATAACCATAATTTTAAAATAAGAAAAATATATTCAGGAGAAAAGGGAGAAAGAGAGTTAGCAGAAGTGCAGTAGGTCTACTTATGTAAGCATTTTTCGCGTGCAGAGGCAGTCATCACAGTTTTTTAAATTGACAGTTTTTGGAGGGAGTAACAGCAAGTGCAGTGTTTATAAAGTACTTTCCTGTGTGGAAAGATAGTATTTCAGAAAGAGATTCATAGTTTCTGATCTGACAACATATGGGGGGGGGTAATCACAAAGAGAAAAGAGAGTGCTAAAGAAAAAGAGTCTTGTATAGCTTTAAAAATGACAGCTCTTTGGGGGCGGTCAGTGCACACAGAACTTGAGGTCTGCTAATTGTGTACAAAGTCTTTCAAATAGCGGTAAAAACCAGTATGCAAACAAATATAGCATTCAAATGTGAATCATGTGAATAAAAGAATTGCGTGATGTAACATTATGCAGAACTTGAGAAAAGTGAACAAAACATGAAAATACGTGTAAGTAACGCTCTGATATCTCACTTGGAGTCCGAACACGTCCGTTTGTGACGAACCCAACACCGGTATCTTTAAGCTAACCGCGGAACCGTCATAAGAGCTTGGAACCGTCACCAATCGTTGACTGAGTCTAGCGGCCGTGTCTTTCTTCAACACTTGATTTATTGTGCCAACTTGCATTGTGAAAGGTTCCTGACCTGGGTTCATTGAAAGTAGGACTGCTGTTGCAACATCCCCCGACGCTGCCATGGCTTTCCGCACTATATTTCGTTTCTGTATTGGAAAGGAAAGACTCATTGATAGTTCTCATCGTCTAATAATAATCTGCTTTCACATTATATCTGCAGCCCTCATGTCTACTTTGTACGTATAGTAGCATCCACTTAATTAGCGTATTTATGGACGATTTCAAACAAGTGGTAATATGCATGCATATATATATATATATATATATATATATATATATATATATATATATATATATATATATATATATATATATATATATATATATATATATATATATATATATATATATGCATATATATATATATATGCATATATATATATATATATGCATATATATATATATATATATATATATATATATATATATATATATATATATACACACGCACACGCACACACACACACACAAGCACGCACACGCCCGCCCCTCCCCACCCCCACCCACCCACACAATGCAATATATCGCATTAATTAGTACTTGACAAATACTTTGTACTTCAACAATTTCTAAGACAATTATCGTTTCAGAGGACAATGGTTTGCGCCGTGCATGCAAGTAGTACTTAACTCCGGTCAAATAATAAATATGTGTTTATCCGTCGGATATAATGTAATGTTTACTTGACAGATATAAATACGTTACATGATATTTCCGGATTTCTTTATCATTCGTCCATTTTGAGTCGAAGTCGTCCCCAATGTGGTCAATCTCAGTGTCAGATAATGATGTCACTGCTGGCCTGTTCATAAGTGTCGTGACACCCCTAATAACGGTTCTGGAAAAATAAAGTAAACAACTTCAACTGATTACTGCTCAGCATACAAAAGGGGCCACATGTGTTAGTTATCTATCGAGGAGTTCCAACAATCGGTTTGGCCGGTTTCCAGGCGTACAAACACTTTAGCCGACCCTACAATTAACTAACATTATCATACTCAAAGCAAAACAGCTTCAACTGAAGGTACACGATTCCGGGAAGACCCGCTTTGTGACCAAACACAAAAGAACCCATGACGCCTCTGGTGCATAATATAACACGGATAGAGGGTGACATCAGGAGATGTTGTCGACGGAAGTACGACACGTAATTTTGTACTTTAAAAATGAGAATTGGAACATTGATGTAACCATGGTATCGACAAGAACGCAAATAGTTACATAACTGCTGTCTCAGCAAAGAATGCACCGCACGAACAATAATGCTTACTGACAGTACACATTAATCACAACGCAAGTATTAGAACACAAAAATCGGCTGATATGACGATTGTATAACTTCGAACGCGATTGAGCACGCGTTGGCGTAAAGACATGATTGTTTCGGCGCACGTAAAAATAATTACACGAATCGTTTCAGTATCTAATTGTTCAGTTCATTCAAGTTATATCAGCCACTCATGGACTTAGATATACCACGATTTGCAATCTTAACTGACGACTCTACTCTATGACGAAAATTCGTATTGTCGTCGCTTCACAAGCATAAAAAACATAAACCACATGTATATGATGGAACGTCCTGCCGATATTCTTGCGATTAACAATACGACATTCCGGCTATCGTCTATTACACAGAAAGTAATGTCTACGTGGAAACCCTAATCTATTCATCAGTTCTACAGCTTCAAGACAACTTAATTGATCTTGAATAAACCGTAACTACAAAATAACTCCTTAATCACAACATTATATATATATATATGTATATATATATATATATATATATATATATATGTATATATATATATATATATATATATATATATATATATATATATATATATATATATATATATATTATATATATATATATATATATATATTGTTTTCATAGTTGTAGCTTTTGATGAATTATCTTTAATGCAACGCTACGCTTTAAAAACACTTAATTTCATAGTCATTAATATTTGTTTCGAGTTACCGATTTCACCTCATACTTTGCTTCTTATAAAGGATGTCATTGATAAAAGGGTGGGAGACGGGCGATAAGTGGCGAAAGAGTGGAGCCGAAAGGCGAAGCTGCTGAGAGGTAGCGCAAAAGAGTTGCACTTGACTCGGCACGTACGTTGATATTTTCTCAATCTGGTACATATCTGCTTTAACATGACTTGTCGCCGCACTGGTCGTGGTAGCATTTCGATATGCCACGTTCTTCAGATTTCTGGCCAGGTCGATATAGACGTCCGACGCCGCTGCCTACATAACAATTTGAAATATTTTCAATTATAACATAGACAATCCAAATCCTGTATTCTACGTTGTTTCAAGGGATGTTCTATGTAATTGTTTCCAATATTAAGAGTACATTAACTGGGGTCGTGTTGACATTATAACCATATATTTGTCAACCAGACCAGTAATTAAACTTACATTTGAGGTTTCATAGATACGACCGTTTTGTTGATGGCAAATGCTGCTCAATTATTGTAGACTAGATCTAAAGTATACGTTGTTAAATTCGTTGTAACCGAATATTATTTCCCCATATTTGGTCTAACAAATTTAAATAAACTGCATGCTTTAAATAATGGCTTTACCACAAGCAACAGTTATTTGGGACGAACTCAAATGCAATATTATCATTTTAATTCCACTTATTAAGAGTTAACTGTGAAAAGAAAACGTGAACTGCAAGTTTTATGATTCGCTGGACTTTACTGACACGGGAATATGAGCTCATGAATGCATGTTGTTAAATCTTTAAAAAATGTGTTGGTCTCCAACCTGTGTCTCTAACTCCATGTGGTCCGAATCAGATATGATATTGAGACAGTGTACCTTGCTAAGTACATCGTCAACGTCACTGGCATTAATGCGCGACATTGTCGACACCATCAACTTTTGCAGCTGTAAAAAATTGATATCACAAACAACTATGATACATGTGCACGCATCTAGCAATTCAACACGTTTTTCTTATAACCAAACCCAATGTTGCGGTAATGGCATTTTCGTCAGGACTGAATGAATATTGCGTTGTACGTATCACCACCAGGTGTCGTTGCGTCCATATATATTTTATGTGAGTAACTTTCTACTATTGTGCATCGATTATAGCTAGTTTATTTTACCCAGTATATGCAAACTATTTCCATGTTTTCGATCTATTAAAAGTTTGAATGTTTCACCCAGTCTACCACTATCATCCTTTCGCGAATACATTTTCTACCACATTATACCTTCTGTCCTCTTGTCTACCTTATGCGTATATTAGCGTCCACTTAATTAATGGCCTTCCCTTTTATGACAAGCCTTATCTGCGTTTCTCTGATGCAGCGTTTACGTTTCCAGTTATTACATTTCCACACACCCATCAACTCTCTGCCCGTCTTGTACTTT
>BSQZ01000014.1:1345000-1382500 GCA_033239005.1 Lamellibrachia satsuma | reverse complement strand
ATATATATATATATATATATATATATATATATATATATATATTATGTGTATATATATACATATGTATATACATATGTATGTGTGATATATATATATATATATATATATATATATATATATATATATATATATATATATATATATATATATATATATATATATATATATATATATATATATATATATATATATATCAGGTTGTTTGATTTAAATCATTTGATTTAAATCATTAATTTAAATCATGATTTAAATCACTCCAAAAAATTCAAAAAATCATTGATTTATGATTTTTGTTTACTTATCGTTTTTTTAATCGCTGATTTATATGAACAAATAACACAAATAATTGTTTACATCGAGATCAACAAAGTATGTTTTTTAATGCAAAACACAAAGTGCGCACACTTGTGTAGCTGTATTGTCACCAGATAGCCTGATAGTCAAATATTTTATGACATTGTGCATGTTGGAGCTATTCCCTTTCTGAATGCAGTGAAGCCACACAAATTTGTCTACCAGAGGAAGTATCTTATCAACACAGGAGCCCTGAGGTAAAGTCAACTTATAGCTTGTGCTAGTTGTTACCAATTCAGTATGTTGACTCAATTGTTTAATACTGTACCAGTATGTATTCTTTTTAGAGACCCTTAGAGTACATAGAGCCCTGGACAGGTGCTAATCCACCCTATAGGCAAACAATAATTACCACTGCTACAGCCACAGACACACAGCATGATTTCCTTTCCAAGACAGATTATGCAACTACAGGGGGTGAGGCCTTGTGGACATTGTCCAATGCCTTTATATAAGCAAAAATAATGTACCCTCTGTTAAGGCAAGAACCCAAATTGATTTGAATAGAACATGTTTGAAAGAGTTTACAAATTTAAACATCTATATAAATATATATATATATATATGCAAGATTAAAACAAAAATCAAATAAATAAAAAAAATCAAATAAATCCGATTTAAATAAATTTTTATTTTTACCAAAAATCATGATTTTTTTCAACCCTGATATATATATATATATTTATATATGATCTAATGAAAAAACAGCGAAGACATAAAAAAGTGCGCTATTTGTAGAATGACCATATATATATATATATATATATATATATATATATATATATATATATATATATATATATATATATATATATATATATACATATATATATATATATATATCTATATATATATATATATATATATATATATATATATATATATATATATGTGTGTGTCTGTGTGTATGTGTGTGTATATATATATGGGTCATTCTCCAAATATATATATATATATATATATATATATATATATATATATATATATATATATATATATATATATATATATATATATATATATATATATATATATATATATATATATATATATATATATATATATATATATATATATATATATGTATATATATGCATGCAGTTTTTTGTGCGATGCCTCACATTAGGTCCGTATCCACAAATTCACGCATTTTAACGATATATGAGTGCAAAACTTTCGCTTGGACCGAAACAAACTCATTACAAATGACAAGCAACAACAAATACCTTGTAACATGTAAACTGTCTACAGATTGTGTAACTGCTAGCAGCGTGAATATGTTTAAAAACAAGGTTGACACATATATCAGAAGGGCGGGTTATAAGTAGGTGAACATTGTTGGACTCTCGATAAGCCAATGGCTTCCTTGTCCACTTGCCATCTGGGCCTTTGGCTTGGATGGAAAATCTTGTTAAATCTTGTTAAACAAACTATGCTGAAACAACAGACCTGACTCTAACCCTAAGTAACCTTTGGATTGCTAAGTGACCTCTAGCATTTATTTGTAAGGCATGTGACATTGCACGGCTTTGTTTTTAGGCAAAATGCATCAAATGAAGTTTGAAAACATGAACCTTTTCAAACAAATTATTATTTTTTTAGATACCCTGATTTGTATACTGTATGTGTATGCGTGCATGCATGTATGTATGCATACATACATTATATATATTATACGTGTGTGTTTGTGTGCGTGCGTGAGTGAGTGAGTGAGTGAGTGAGTGAGTGAGTGAGTGAGTGAGTGAGTGAGTGAGCGAGTGCGTGGTGTTAGATGGAATCGCCTTCGATCACATTTTCAGTTTGACTGCGACACGGTTTAAATAATCTCCTTACCTTCGACAGTGAACATATAATTCACACTGCCAACGAACGATGTTGATGAGAAGACCAGAACGGATGTGTTTTGGCCAATAACACTAGCAGAAGTGTTGCTCCACCAGGTGTATTTGACATCGATACACGCTTTACAGGTGGCATTCAGCACGAGCGACACGTTCTTTGCAACAACATGATCATCACATGTTGTTGGGCAGTTGGTACGGCTAGAAAACAAGTTTTTTCGTGTCACTAATACAAATGCTGAAGAATATAAAGTTGCATTAGCTAATAGATTCAAAGTCCTGCAAGAACTGTATGATGAAGATGAGGGAGTAGACATCAACAGCCAATGGAGTCACATCAAAGATGCAGTAAACACCACATGCGAAGAGATAATTGGCAGAAGGAAACCCCAACAGAAAGACTGGGTTTCAGTAGAAACAATGAGGAAAATACAGACCAGAAGAGACAAGAAGGAAGCAGTCAACAGCAGCCGCACAAGGGCGGCAAAGGTAACAGCTCAGAAAGAGCACATTGCAGCAAATAGAGAGGTGAAGAAAAGTGTCAAAACAGACAAAAGAAACTTCGTGGAGGGACTTGCACAAGAGGCAGAAAAGGCAGCAGCTAGCAGGAACATGAAGCAACTATACGATACAACAAGGAAGTTAGCTGGAAAGTTTAAGAAATCAGAGCGGCCAATCAGAGACAAAAATGGGATCGTCCTGATGGGGGCAGACAAACAGCTTAACAGATGGAGAGAGCATTTTGAAGAGCTGCTCAACAGACCAGTACCGCAGAATCAACCAGACATCCAACCAGGTGAGACTCCCAATAAACTGTAATAAACCCACTAGAGAAGAGATAAAAAAAGGCAATCGCACATATGAAAAATGGGAAAGTAGCAGGCCCTGATGGTATCCCTGCATAAGCACTGAAAGCAGATGTAAATACTTCAATAGAAATGCTGTACAGTCTTTTTGAAGAGAACTGGGAAAAAGAAGAAATTCCAGCAGAATGGAAGGAAGGTTACCTTATCAAGATTCCCAAGAAAGGAGACCTGACCCGCTGTGATAACTACAGAGGAATCACGTCGTTGTCAGTACCTGGGAAGATTCTAAACAGAATAATCCTAGAGAGAATGAAAGGCAAAGTGGACCAAACTTTGCGTGAACAGCAAGCAGGCTTCAGGCAGGACAGATCGTGTACTGACCAGATTGCAACACTGCGAATCATAGTGGAACAATCCATCGAATGGAACTCATCCCTGTACATCAACTTTGTTGATTACGAGAAAGCCTTTGACAGTGTGGACAGGGAGACACTCTGGAAAGTGCTAAGACACTATGGGGTGCCCAAGAAACTAGTCAACATGATCAAAAACTCCTATGAAGGAATGTCATGCAGAGTCATTCATGAAGGTCAACTTACAAAGAACTTTGAGGTTAGGACGGGGGTGAGACAGGGATGCTTACTGTCACCATTCCTCTTCATTCTAGTCATAGACTGGGTCATGAAAACAGCAACCAAGGAGAAACGAAATGGAATCCAGTGGACGATGCTGACTCAACTTGATGACCTGGACTTTGCGGATGACCTTGCACTCCTGTCTCACAGCCATAGGCAGATGCAGGACAAAACAACATAACTGGCATTGATTTCAGAGCGGGTTGGGTTGAAAATCAACAAAAGGAAAACAAAGATCCTGAGAACAAATGCTACTTGCGAAACACCAATCATGCTTGAGGGAGAGACACTGGACGAGGTCAAAGACTTCAGATATCTAGGCAGCATAGTGGATACGCATGGAGGGACAGAGGCTGACGTAAAGAAAAGGATCAGCAAAGCAAGGGTAGCTTTCCACCTGTTGAGAAATGTGTGGAAGTCAAAGGTAATTGGAGAAACAACAAAAATACGCTTGTTTAACACAAATGTAAAGTCCGTGTTGCTGTACGGAGCGGAAACGTGGCGAATAAACAAGACCACACTGATAAGGATCCAGACATTTGTCAACCATTGCCTGAGAAGAATTATCCGAATACGCTGGATGAACAGGGTGAGCAACAAAGACCTCTGGGATATAACACACCAAGCCCAAATAGAGATAGAGATCCTTAAGAGGAGATGGGGATGGCTTGGCCACACCTTCAGAAAGCCAAGCACAAACATAACCAGACAGGTCCTGACATGGAACCCCCGAGGCAAGAGAAAGAGGGGGAGACCAAAAAACACCTGGCGACGTGACCTCGAGGCAGACATCAAGCAAACAGGGAAGGGCTGGCAACAACTGGAGAGGATTGCCCAAGACAGGAGGCGCTGGAGAAATGTTGTGGATGGCCTATGCTCCAGGAGTTAAGGGCCTAAGTAAGTAAGTAAGTAAGTAATACAAATGCTGGTGTGTGTGTGTGTGTGTGTGTGTGTGTGTGTGTTTGTGTGTGTGTGTGTGTGTGTGCGTGCGTGCGTGCGTGCATGCGTGCGTGTGTGTGTGGTTCTACTGGGACCGTGTGGTTCTAATTACCTCATCATTTACTATTACTCTCTGTCTTCTGTGTGTAAGCCACATTTATAATTATTATACAGTAATTTTTCATTGTATTTATTTACGAACTAGCATAATGAATCCCCCAGTACGCCTACCAAATTTCAGCGTCATACACGCGAAAGGTACGGAAATATCAGATAACATACACATCCACAAATTGTGTTTTTAATAGAAAATACCTCTTTTTTGGCAGAAACGTATACTGTACATTATTTGTAATAATTCGTTAGCGAAGATGACTCGCAAATACCTAAGTGGAACTTGCAAAACTATAAACACAGAATTAGATAGATAGTTTTGGAAACTTATGGCGCAGGGACAACACTAATATGAACTGCCGTCGAATTCGGCGTCACATATCTATATCTACTGCTAAAACAGTATCAATGGCATTAATTAGTAGCCGCCTTGACTATTGTAACTCGCTACTAAATAACATTGCTAAAAGAGACTTGGCTAAACTCTAACGAGTACAAAATTGTCTGGCACGTGCGGTTCTCAGGGCGCCTCGGTTTTCACCATCAGTACCACTACTTAAACAGTTACACTGGCTTCCAGTTTCTTATCGAATTAATGTTAAGCTGTCCACTCTTGCATATCGTGCTCTATCTACGCAACAACCAACCTACTTGGCTAGTCTTCTGCATCTTTCAAATATCCCTAGGCAGCTAAGATCATCAATTTCACAACAATTTTTTGTATCTAAAACAAAATTTAACTTAGATAAACGTGCTTTCTCTGTCGCTGCGCCTAGGGTCTGGAATGAACTCCCTATCACTTTGAAAACATCTGAAACCATTGCAATTTTCCGAAATAAGACATCTATTCCATATTGCATTTCCACCATAAATGTTCGGTTGTCCATCGTTCTGATACTGAGTTTTGCGCGTCCCTGTTCACGATTATGCTTAATGATTCAGTTTTGTTGCGCCAATGAGCTCAGGTTCCTGAGGATATAGGCGCCATAGAAGTTAATTATTAGTATTATTATTCACCAACGTACATTGGTGGGTATAACAAACTACGTAGGCATACATCGTAAGGTTAATATTGTTTTTGTTGGCATAAAGAGGCACAACGAACAACTGTTTGATAAAAAATTTAACTATGTTAATATGCTACGTAAGAATGGCCAACAATACAATATCAACATCAAGTGATTTATATAAAATGCGATTACCTGATGATGACTGGCAGATGTTTGCGAACGTAGCCGTTACCAGACTCTTCTTCGTGGCACATAACACTTTTGTCTGGGGTTATGAAAACGATTTCGGTAGACTTTATTAAACCAGCAAACGTTAGAGTTTGTAATTTTTTTCGAATATACCCCCGTGTTTGTGTGTGTCAGTGTGTATGCGTGTGTATGTGCATGCGTGCGTGCGTGTGTGTGTGTGGGTATATGCTCACGTGTGTGTACATGTGTGACTGCGTGAGCGCGTGCGTGTGTCTATGAACCTTCAACTGAATTATATGCTAGTTCATTTGACAGCAACACTGATTACCGAGAACACATAAGGGATCCTGCGACCGGAAAATCCATGTGGCAATGTAAAATATAAGTGAATTGTGTCATATCTATGAATGCGTAAATATTACTCGAATTTAGCCAGGGAATTTCGGTCCAGTTTCTGTAGCTGCGTCCGAATACATTTGGTCGACATATTGGCCTACTATAATGGCAGTATAGGTTAATTGATTATATAAGTTAAACAATGAATTGTTCATACCGAATCGCGGCGTGGGGGCGATAATTTCTGAGTACCCTACAATGACCAACTTTAAATTGTAAAAGTATACCGACAAATGTTTTCCTTTGGTTTGTTAATGCCCTCAATCTATCATGCTATAAAACGGTTATATTAAATAGTACCTTGTGGTTAGAAACTGAATGTATGAGGGGACCGAAATTGAGCCGGAATTAATGTAAACCGCTTGATTGTTGGTGTATACTGGACATTTGATGTGTCGATATAATGCTATACATACATTCGAAAACCTCCACCTCAACCAAGTCCACGTAGCTTCCATCACCTTTCCCGACAAAGACAATTGGTGCTTTGGTGTATTCGTCGCACTTGTGAATCGCCACTGTACTCTTTTTTGAACCCACATAACCGCATATACCGTCTGTGGCTTTGTATGTTGTACTCTGTTTGAATCCAACGATAAATGAACGAATGTTCACCTGATCTGCAAATGGCGTAAACCATGTCTGATGAAGGTCGTCAACGTTGTACAGTAAATAATTACCTGGTAATCATTTCAAGTAAATTGATCTACTAAAAATTTTAACATGTTGGCAGTCGAACCTTAACTGTGATTTTTCTTTTCATCGCAGTAAATGATAATTTAGCTACTTTTCATAGCTATATATTTTGAAGACCGTGGGTGATTCTTGCGTTATGACCGATTGAGATAGTGTACAATTTGTTGTAGGAATGTCATCAAGACATTCGTAGTGCAGGACTTATTTGATATACTTATCGAATATTTTCATACTTATGGTGATCATTTATAGTAAACAATTGGAACAAACCGAACAACCTTTGTGTTTTTAGAATACAAGACGAAGTATAATTTTAAAATGTTACAATTGGAACTACGGTTACCTTCTATATAGTATTAAGAAAAAGAAAAAAAACTTATTTACCGCCTAAATCCCCGGAACCTATGCTCAGTGTTGCATAAAACCGAACGGGTTAGGCAACAACATTAATGGATACACTATGGAGTAAAACACGGTTAAAGAGACAAGTCTTTAAAATGGCTGCCAAATTTCACAAGCTTGAACAAGATTGTCATCCATTTTTTATTATTATTATACATTTATAATGCGCCGTGTACCCGGGTTAAAAACCTGCTCAAAGGCGCTAACAAGGTAATGCTAAATAATTTTTAATAAATTGAAGAGCTAAAATAAAATCGAAATGAAACACCCATATGGAAAGTGGACACGGAATACATTTGCTTATCGAATATCTGGCGCCCATTTAGGCCCTAAATACCCCTCTGATATTATACGTCTAGCACTTCATTCTAGTGGTCCAACCTTGTCGCGAACATTCCGTTTACTCCTTACATAATTTGCAAAACGTTCTTTCTGATATTTTTTTATGTGACACGCTAATTTTGTTCACAGCTTATTTATTATTTTCCCAGCATCTTTATAATTTGGGTAGTCGTCGTCATTTCCAGTACTCCTAACTACCCTATACATAGTTTGCTTCATGTAATTGGTCTGATAGCTTTGTTTAACAAATGTTTCTTTCTAGACCATTCCCTTGGGGTGTTTTCTTTAAGGAAACAAATTCATATTTTAAAAGCATTTTAGTGCTGCCTTATTCTTCAGTATGTTATTTTAGTCTACCTTTGCTAAGTAGTTTCTCTTATATTTACCTTTGTGGACGTTTCTCTTGTATTGCTTTCTGATTTTATTTGATGTTAAATACATTTAATACTGATCACTGCTACTCAGTGGATCATATACAGTTTTGTAGTAATGTGTTGTTATTTCCTTATACTGTCACTGTGTGATGGAAATAAATGATTGCTTGATTGTTAGTAGCCATAGATGTGTGTTGAGAAAATTACCTCGTTTCAAATCAAATTAGATCTGAATATCATAGAAGGTAATGTTAATTGCTGTAGAAGTTTGCAAATGAAGATCACCAAACATGTGGAATTATGAATGCAGAATTGTCAAATTTTCAAGTAGATCTTGGATTTATTCAATTGAATTATTTGGTTGTCCAGGATTATAAGGCAAATGAAATATGCCAAGAAAGAATATGAAATTGTAAAAGAAATATGCTTAACACTTTAGGTTTCGAATGTATATTAATTTTGAAATGTTCAAATAGTAAGAACCAACACCAAAACATCTTCCGACTAAACCTGTTTTGATGAAGGAACATATAACCTAGAGGTGAAATTTCTGCAACATACATAACATAATCATGTGGTATGTGTCAAATGTCCGTGGCAGCAAGGATATATGTTGTTCATGAAAGTAATAGATCACTAAGAGATGCAGTCACACCACGACAGACCGAACATTTGCGGGTGAAGACTGTCTATTACGGCTGGTAATAGGCCCATGATTTAAATGTACATAAAGCAAAAAATGGTCAATTTGCTGCTTAAAATATGGAAATCTGTGTGAAAATTAAAACGATGATGTAATCTGGTATGGTTAGGAGAGTGCGCAGTATATTGATTAGACGTGAATGTTTAATCAATAATACAAAAAAATGTTTGTTGAGTCAGTCGTAATACAATTATAAATATGTGTATTGTCTGAGCGTCCCCGCATAGTCAAGGTTAACAGGAAAGACGTATTTATTTAGATTGATGCGTAGTTCAACAACGTACTAACCTTTTTTTTTAAGGTAAATAAATATATATCCAATATGCACTTTGTTTTTATCTAGAACGACAAGCCACCAGTATTCTTTGACTTTCTTCGTGGGATAACTTGCACCAGGGATAGGAATGTGTTCTTTTATATCTTCCAATATGATAGAACCGTCGATAGCATCATATGGTGTGCCCATCCCAATAGTGGCACTGCTGTCGGCGACCTTGCCGAGTGCTATGTTCTGGGGAAACTCGTCTAAAAGAGAATATATCATTTCTAAAAGTGTGTATTTGTTGGGAATTAGCAGCTGCCTTCATAACAGCCAGGCTGTACACATAACAGCCAGGCTGTACATATAACAGCCAAGCTGTACACATAACAGCCATGCTGTACACATAACATCCAGGCTGTACACATAACAGCCAGGTTGTACACATAACAGCCAGGCTGTAGACATAACAGCCAGGCTGTACACATAACAGCCAGGCTGTACACACACACACAGTATAAGGCCAACATTCAGTTCTTTGGCCGCTGTTTTGTTATTGTGAGAAGTAAAGACAAAGAATCCCTCGAAACTCCTTGTCGTGTGTTTGCGCGTGCGTGCGTGTCTGTGCGGGCGCGCGAGCGTGACTTGGCAAAACATTCGGCAATCACCAAATCACGACAGGTGTAACTACTGACATAACGTGACATGTATGGTTGATATACACAGAATAAGACATTTAATGACGGTTGATATACACAGAGTAAGACATTTATATACGGTTAATATACACAAAGTAAGATATTTAATTACGATTAATATACACAGAGTAAGACATTTAATTACGGTTAATATACATAGGGTAAGACATTTAATGACGGTTAATATACACAGAGTAAGACATTTAATTACGGTTAATATACACAGAGTAAGACATTTAATGATGCACTTGTCGTTAACGTGGATTTATAAACTATGCTGCCTCATCACTTTAAATAATAACCGTAGGAAGGTTATTTTAAGACAGTTCTTTTAGAAACTGTCTGACTGACCTAGGGTATCCATATTTCATAAGATGCAAAGTAACCAAATAGCCATGTGTAGATATGCAGAATAACACGTCAACAACGTCATTGTGCATTTTTGACGCCATGGTAAATATTGTACGTTTCAGATAGTTGAAAGGTATCATGCTTATGACTATTGTTGTTTGGAGCACCAGATTGCCAACACTGTTGCTACTATCAGATTAGAAATATTGGGCAAATTCGGCAACATTTGATCGAACAATCATGCAAGACACTTGTTCACGCACTAGTGACATCACTAAGATTATGGAAATGAACTTCTTGATGGTCTCCAACTGAGGGCGCTGCAGCGTCTACAAAAGCTGCTCGCCTCATTACTCGTACACGGAAATACGAACACATCACACCCGTGTTGCAGCAGTTACACTGCGACCGATTTATAAAGTGCTTCTTTTTACTTACTGTGTTATAAATGGTCTGGCGCCGGACTACCTGGTTGAGTTAATTAGCTACCGCCCCATTAACAGAACGCTACGATCTGCTTCGTTGCCAGCGTTTTTGTTCGTAACGGCTTCACAGACTGTTACACATGGTGATCGCCGTTTCGCTGTTTGCTCAGCCGTTCTATGGAACAATTTAAAACCTCTCAGGACAGCGAAATCACTACAAGCGTTTAAAACACCTTTAAAAACTCACCTTTTTTATAACTCACCGATGAGGACATTTTATGTGCATACATTAGATATAGCATATATTAGTTTCTTTGCATATCTATGGTAATTATTTGACGATCACTTGTATTACCGAACTTTTTTAAAGTATAGTTCTTAAGAATGTTTTTTTAATATTATTGTATTAAGTTTTTATGGTTGTATTCTTAGTCTTACCTGTATGAATAAATATATTTAAAGTAGTTTTTATAATTTTTTTATACTTAATTTTGCTATCAGTGTCAATATAATTTCCTTACTTTAAGTTGTATTACTAATTACATTTAAAGTAGTTTTATAGACCATTTTAACATGTTTATTTTGTTAGCATTTCTTTTTTACGTTTAGAATTTGTGTAGACTACTCTTAGTATACATATTCTCTTAGCAACTTATGGCCTGTAAAAACTAATATATACGTAAAGCGCCTGAGAGCTATCTCAATTGAACTGGCGCTATATAAGTACTGTTATTTTATATTATTGTTTAAAACACAATATGTGTTATATTTTAGTTCTATGAGCGTTGCTAGTAGTTATTTAAGGTTTAATGTTACAATGATGTAAATTGGAAGATGTTAGTAGGATATCGGCGCTACACTTCCAAAACGTAGAGAAGCATTGACCTTCAAATTTAAAATAGAGGAACATTGTCCCGTGTGTATCTCATTTCCACCTTGGCACTTTATAAAGAGATACCATGCGGACTGATAATGATGTTGCCGTAACTAGATGTGTTGAACAGGTACTCACCAACGAAGATTTCCACCTCGCTGAATATTACCGGCAGCTTTTGACGCGAACTAATAGACACATGCCGACCAAGTACAGTCTGGTCGCATTTTATGGAAACGGCTCCCGTAAATGTGTAGATCCTATTGTGCACACATGCGTTTCTCGTTGACACACTTGTAGATCGTTTTGTCTGCACTGAGATGCTTATGGTGACTCTGAACGCTACAACTGCAGTAGTCCAAGACATCGCGTTGAAGAGAGACTGTATGTGTGTCTGTGTGTGTGTGTGTGTGTGCGTGCGTTCGTGCGTGTGTGTGTAACATATAATATATATATATATATATATATATATATATATATATATATTAAATGAATTAGAAGAGACGTAAGAAGAAGACATAAAAAGATCAAACGGACACTTTATTATTTACAGGATAGAATTGATGTTTCACATATGGACAATTATATACGGCGCGAAAGATCACGCCATGCGCTCCCCCACACAAGCATGCGCGCACGCACACACACACACACGCAGGCACACACACAAACATATGTGGCGCATGGTGTGATATTTCACGCCATATATAATTGTCTATATGTGAAACATCAATTCTGCTCTCTATAATTTTAATAAAGTGTCCGTTTGATATGTTTTTATGTTTTCTTCTTACTTTCTTACTTCATGTGCCTGTACGATTAGTGGTACACACACATAAAACACAGTCACTATGATCGAACCGTCAACTTTAAAAATTATTTCAACGGTACCAACATGTTGACTCTACCTCAAAATGTCAGACTTCTACAATGTTTTCCTGTGCCAATTTTTCGTCTGCCTTACAAATCAAGTGCAAACAAATAGTGCGTTTTGAAGCACTTGACAGGCATTATGCACACTGTTACTTGGACATTTGCAAGATCAGAACCGACACATTTCCCAAATATACCCAAACGGTTTTTGGATTCAAGCACAAAGTCAACTACTTCCATACATAGAACGCTTGCTTTGTCTTTATAAACATACAACATCATGAAATGGCTCAATCGTGCGTGAATCATGGTTGTATTGACTCGAGGCAGGGCGCTAAATGACTGCTTGTTGGTAGCGTGTGTAGTTGGCATGACCAGAACTAATTTGTTGTTGGCGTAAAGACAGCGATCGCCAATATGTTAACACATTAGAAAGTGTCACATTTTACACACTAGGAATATCATGGATGAAAGTGCTTAAATCTGTTTCCAGCTCTCGTGGATTAAAATTGCAGACGTAGAAACGAGTACCAGTTTGGAATTCACCTTTTATGCGTTTCCACTAGCTGTTTCCAGAAGTTGCTCACAGTTCATATAATTGTAGTCGCGTTCATTGAACCGATTTTTAATAAACGACACAACTAGGTTCAGCGCCTCACATTGCATGGTTGTATGTAGATGTTTTGATGTTTGGGTGCGTTCTGACGCTGCTGTCTCGCAGTCAAATTTAGCTGGGGGCTGCTCTGCGTCTTGGTAGTCTAGGCTCATAAATGTCCCTACCTTCCGCGTGGTTCATGACATCAGCCTCAAAAATGTCAAATTATGTATCTGTGCGTAAGTTGCTAAGGGTTTTCAAAAATGGTGTGTTTTTATATAATAGTAATAATAAACTTGTATGACGCATATATTGCAAGGAACCTGAGCTCAGAGGCGCAATAAAACAGAATCATTAAGCATAATCGCGAACAGGGGCCCGCAAATGTCATAAACAGAACAAGGGACCACCGAAGATTTATGGTGGGCATGCAATTTGGAGTAAATATGTCTTGATATGTTTCGGAAGGTAGCTATAGTTTCAGATGTTTTCAAAGTGATGGGGAGTTAATTTCAAATAATAGGCGCAGCGACAGGAGTTATGTTTAGTTTTAAGAACAATATGTTGTTGTGAAATGGGTGATCCAAACTGTCTACGGATATTTGAATGATGCAGGAGACTATACAGTCCATAGATCTGTTCAAAGTGTCTTACACTTCATCCCCTGGCAGATATGTTCATTACAACGCCGTCTCGACTTCACAGTGATGGATGCAACTGACTATCTCTCAACCGCTGACAAGTTTGGCGTTTGAAGAGTTATATTTAAGCTGCCAGCATGGCGAATTACACATTCGCCCATAGCTAGCCTATTAAAATCAAATTTCATCATATTATGGTAATGAACACCTCGGGTTACTTCATTCAAATTCGTGCCTGACTATGTCCATAGTAAGTTCTTCAAGGGCGGGATAATTGTCGATGCTCGAACAATCCGTCGCGTAGGACACAGCAAACCGGTCATGCCCGTACGACCGAAGCGGTTCCTAGGCCGTTGCAAATACAAGCGCATCATTCATTTGAAACCTACGCAACTGCTA
Source organism: Lamellibrachia satsuma (assembly GCA_033239005.1). Lineage (NCBI taxonomy): Eukaryota > Metazoa > Annelida > Polychaeta > Sabellida > Siboglinidae > Lamellibrachia > Lamellibrachia satsuma. The sequence continues at coordinate 1,368,584 of BSQZ01000014.1, read as the reverse complement.
AAAGTTGCTGAAATACAAAAAAGAGCACGATATCTAAGGTACCGTAAGACTGTAGCGTGGCACTGATATATGTTTATACTGATTCAACCACAAATCAAGAACACGAGATCTGAAGTACCATACGACTGTAGCGTGGCACTAACGTATGTTTCTACCGATTCATCGACAAATAAAGAACACGAGATCTCAGGTACCGTTCGACTGTAGCGTGGTACTGATATATGTTTATACTGATTCAACCACAAATCAAGAACACGAGATCTGAAGTACCATACGACTGTAGCGTGGCACTAACGTATGTTTCTACCGATTCATCGACAAATAAAGAACACGAGATCTCAGGTACCGTTCGACTGTAGCGTGGTACTGATATATGTTTCTACTGATTCAACCACAAATCAAGAACACGAGATCTGAAGTACCATACGACTGTAGCGTGGCACTAACGTATGTTTCTACTGATTCATCGACACATAAAGAACACGAGATCTAAGGTACCGTTCGAATGTAGCGTGGCACTGACATATGTTTCTACTAATTCATCGACACATAAAGAACACGGGATATCAGGTACCATACGACTGTAGCGTGGCACTGATGTATGCTTATACGGATTCATCGACAAATAAAGAACACGGGATATCAGGTACCATACGACTGTACCGTGGCACTGATGTATGCTTATACGGATTCATCGACACATAAAGAACACGGGATATCAGGTACCATACGACTGTAGCGTGGCACTGATGTATGCTTATACGGATTCATCGACACATAAAGAACACGGGATATCAGGTACCATACGACTGTAGCGTGGCACTGATGTATGCTTATACGGATTCATCGACACATAAAGAACACGGGATATCAGGTACCACACGACTGTAGCGTGGCACTGATGTATGCTTATACGGATTCATCGACACATAAAGAACACGGGATATCAGGTACCATACAACTGTAGCGTGGCACTGATGTATGCTTATACGGATTCATCGACACATTGCGAAATTAGTGATAACTTCAATATATATCTAGCAAAACAATTCCGTTAACCCTCAATAAGGCTGAACAAGTATAGTATAATTAAAAGAAAGTATTTCACGTCAGCCATATGTTGCGCATATATCACAATCATCATGCTATGGCTAGATATTACAGGTTTGGTTTTATTTTAACACTTATTGAATGGAATCTGGGATTCGTAAGAATGATTAGAATTAACTTAAAGAAGCCAGACAGCGTTCGCCAGTGGGTCATTTTCAGGAAGCTTCGGGACATTTGTATTCCCGAATTTATCAAGGACTTAACGCCAATTTTGAACGACACTGATAGGCCGCTAAATGAACTTGTACACGCCTATACTACTGGAATCGAAGCGGTTATTGACCAACACGCTCCCGTCCAAAGAAAGTCGATAACACTGAGACCAAACGCGCAATGGTATTCAGACGAACTGAGACACGCCAAACACGCGCGCATGCAAGCAGAGAAGGTATGATCGCGAACCAAAGTTACCGTTCATAGGCAGCTGTTCGTGGAGCAATGCAACGCAGTCAACAAACTGATGATCAGTGCCAAGAAAACAATATTTTCTGCAAAAATCAAGGACTGCGGCAAAGATCAGAAACAATTGTTCAAATTAACCAGTCATTTGATGGGTAACACGGGACGGGTAATCTTACCAATCCATGAATCGGCCGATCAGTTAGCAACTATTTTCGGTGACTTTAATTAACATTGACAAGGTCGCTACCATCCGACGAAACATCAACATCGGCAACGCAAGTGACATCCACGAAACAGCATTGGATGACAACGTCAGTTTTGACGGAATCCCGTCATTTTGTGCCGTTGCTTACAGCCATTATCAATAAATCGTTGGCAACGTCAGTGGTACCTGCATGTTTCAAACGTGCAGTTGTGAGACCATTTCTTAAAAGGCCGGACCTCAATAAGGAAGTTCTGAATAATTATCAGTCTGTGTCAAACCTACCATTTGTGTCAAAACGTCTCGAGAAACTGGTTGAACACCGTCTAAAAGATCACATGGACATCAACAATCTACACGATTTTCACCAATCGGCATACCGAAATAATTACTCAACCGAGACAGCTCTTGTGAAAGTCCAGAATGACATCGCAGAAGCTCTTGATAAAAAACGTGTAGTTGTCTTGGTCATGCTTGATCTGTCCAGTGCGTTTGATATTATCGACCATGGCATTATGCTAACGCGTCTTCAACACTCATTTGGTGTGACTGCAGAAGCCTTGGATTGGATGCGATCCTACATTAGCGGCAGGACGCAATGTGTCTCTGTCGGCCCCGCAACTTCGTTTAACGTGCTTCTATACAAGGATCCGTGTTGGGACCGAAACTGTACTGCATATATACAAAACCAGTTGGTGATACAGTGAAGAAACATAATCTTCGCTACCACTGTTATGCAGATGACACACAAATATACTTGTCCATCAAGCCTAACGAGAACTGGGCCAATGAAAGGTCGGCCATTGAAGCCTGTGTGGCGGACGGTGGCGGGTGGATGAATAGAAACATGCTAAAATTTAACCAAGAAAAAAGCGAACTCATTGTGTTTTCGTCCAGACACCAAATTCGTCGGGTGAACGACTTGTCCCTCACGATCGGAGGCAGACTATTACATGCTGTGCAATCCGTGAGAAATCCTGGAGTTATTATGGACAGCGGCTTGACAATGGAGAAACAAGTGAATGCGATCTCCAAGTCCTGTTTATACCACATCCAAAATATTAGCAAAGTCAGGCAATGCATTACAAATGACGCATGTCAGATTCTAGTCCAGGCACAAGTACCATCTAGCCTGGACTTTGGAAACGCGCTACTGCAAGGTTTGCCTCAGGTGCTAATTGAACGATTGCAGCGTATACGGAACTGCGCTGCTCGCCTAATCACCAGGTCACGCAAGAGCGAACACATAACACCCGTGTTACGTGAGCTACATTGGCTTCCGGTGAAATACGGGCTCCGCTTTAAGGTTAACACCTTCACGTATAAAGTGCTCAACGGTTTGGCACCGGCATACAAGAGTGACATTGTGCAGAAACATAAACCAACAAGTAGTTTAACACCAACGGAGAAGTCACTTCTCGTCGTACCTGTGCCTGCAACTTATGGTGAACGTTGTTTCAGCCGACACGCGGCCATACTGTGGAACGACTTGCCTGAGAACATTAAACAACTGAACACGTTCAGCTCTTTCAAGAGGCACTTTAAACTGGCCTACGACTGACGTGATTGACTCACGTTCTCGTTTTAATGACATTGCTATATACCAATGACTTATTCGTAATGTTTTATGTATGTATGTATGTATTACAAGTGTAATATCTGTGTTTATTTATTTGCTATGTTTAAATCGGCTCCTTTACACTATCTACTTTAAGCTAATCTACATGTTATAGATTTATTCAATTTATGCAGTTTTATGCAAATTATATATTTTAAAGTTTTATTTAATTTAATTTGATCTTAATTGGATTCGGGCGCTATATAAATTCCGATATGATAATAATAATAAATAAAGTAAGTCAGACGAAGGGGTATATCTATCTTACACATCTTTTCTCAAACACTGCAACACGTGTGTGTGTGTGTGTGTGTGTGTGTGTGTGTGTGTGTGTGTGTGTGTGTGTATATATATATATATATGTATATTTATATATATATATATATATATATATATATATATATATATATATATATATATATATATATATATATATATATATATTGGACAAGGAAGATGCTGTTATGATCAGATATTCTAATTAAGAAACAGCTGATAAGAAAGGAAAATGAGAAATGAAAGCAGACTGCGATGGGCAGACACATTCAGAGCGAGGAGAACAATGGCAAACAACAGAGGGTGGAAGGAGAAGAGGAATACCAATATTAAGGTGGAAGAATAACATGAAGAGATATCTGGAAAAAGTCAGGTGTGAAGACCAGAATAGTTGGAGAATCGTACTAAATAATTCGCACCGTGCCCCCACCCCGCGAGCGATTAAACGGAAGAAGTAAGCACGACGATATACACGAATGAATTATTTCGGGAACCGTTTAACGCAACACGTGTGACAAAACACGCAACGATAGACATATAACAAAAGACGATTGACAATAGACAACAAACACGCGACGAGTGGTGCATAGCAACCGACATTTGACGAGTGGCAAGATACATGGTATGATGGACGTGTACGTGAAACGTACGAGGAGAGACGTATGATGTGAGAATCGGTAGACAAGTGACGAGAGAGATGTGTCAATGCAGAGGGGTATATGAGACAAAGTATGAGGGACGCTAGACACAGCTATCTGTATGCACCAGCTAGACAGCAAAGAACTGACAGTTGAAGTAAACGTAGAAACTATACAAATGGTAAATGTGAAGTTAGCGATACACATAACACCCGTGTTACGTGAGCTACATTGGCTTCCGGTGAAATACGGGCTCCGCTTTAAGGTTAACACCTTCACGTATAAAGTGCTCAACGGTTTGGCACCGGCATACAAGAGTGACATTGTGCAGAAACATAAACCAACGAGTAGTTTAACACCAACGGAGAAGTCACTTCTCGTCGTACCTGTGCCTGCAACTTATGGTGAACGTTGTTTCAGCCGACACGCGGCCATACTGTGGAACGACTTGCCTGAGAACATTAAACAACTGAACACGTTCAGCTCTTTCAAGAGACACTTTAAACTGGCCTACGACTGACGTGATTGACTCACGCTCTCGTTTTAATGACATTGCTATATACCAATGACTTATTCGTAATGTTTTATGTATGTATGTATGTATTACAAGTGTAATATCTGTGTTTATTTATTTGCTATGTTTAAATCGGCTCCTTTACACTATCTACTTTAAGCTAATCTACATGTTATAGATTTATTCAATTTATGCAGTTTTATGCAAATTATATATTTTAAAGTTTTATTTAATTTAATTTGATCTTAATTGGATTCGGGCGCTATATAAATTCCGATATGATAATAATAATAAATAAAGTAAGTCAGACGAAGGGGTATATCTATCTTACACATCTTTTCTCAAACACTGCAACATGTGTGTGTGTGTGTGTGTGTGTGTGTGTGTGTGTGTGTGTGTGTGTGTGTGTGTGTGTGTGTGTGTGTGTGTGTGTGTGTTTATATATATATATATATGTATATGTATATGTATATATATATATATATATATATATATATATATATATATATATATATATATATATATTGGACAAGGAAGATGCTGTTATGATCAGATATTCGAATTAAGAAACAGCTGATAAGAAAGGTAAATGAGAAATGAAAGCAGACTGCGATGGGCAGGCACATTCAGAGTGAGGAGAACAATGGCAAACAACAGAGGGTGGAAGGAGAAGAGGAATACCAATATTAAGGTGGAAGAATAACATGAAGAGATATCTGGAAAAAGTCAGGTGTGAAGACCAGAATAGTTGGAGAATCGTACTAAATAATTCGCACCGTGCCCCCACCCCGCGAGCGATTAAACGGAAGAAGTAAGCACGACGATATACACGAATGAATTATTTCGGGAACCGTTTAACGCAACACGTGTGACAAAACACGCAACGATAGACATATAACAAAAGACGATTGACAATAGACAACAAACACGCGACGAGTGGTGCATAGCAACCGACATTTGACGAGTGGCAAGATACATGGTATGATGGACGTGTACGTGAAACGTACGAGGAGAGACGTATGATGTGAGAATCGGTAGACAAGTGACGAGAGAGATGTGTCAATGCAGAGGGGTATATGAGACAAAGTATGAGGGACGCCAGACACAGCTATCTGTATGCACCAGCTAGACAGCAAAGAACTGACAGTTGAAGTAAACGTAGAAACTATACAAATGGTAAATGTGAAGTTAGCGATACAAAACTAAGCACTCACATTACATGTATAAATAAAATTTACGACATTACTGGGAAACTGGTTCTATTGAAACGAAGTATTATGGATCTTATCAGTACATTCAAATGGCGACTGACCTCTTTTGTAGATGTTGGGTTGTCCACTTAAAGACGCCCAGTTTGAGATACTGGGCTTATCTCGCCGAGGAGTTTTACAGTTTCTCGTCACGCCCAAGAAGGTATAACTGCGGTGTCCACGTTGTTCTCGGTCGATACTACTGATCCCTCGAGTGTGTATGTAACACTCGGTCGCAGAGGTGCTGTCCTTATCGTTATTGAAATCAATTCCAGTGCAATTCTTATACGACTCGCATAGCCACTTACACATATTTAGTTCCACATAAAATGATGCGAAGTGGTTTTTTGGTTTACGTAGCCGCTTAGACGTAGGCTCGAAACGCGTTACGACACACTCTGAAAAAGATGCATGTTTACACGTCACAACACGGGGATCACACAAGGAATGCCCGTGAAAGCGTTACTTACAAAAACTTTTTCGAAGGTTAGCTCTGTGTTTGTCTCAGCGTTGTTCTTGCACTATGCTTTTGTTTTCAGCTTACGACATCACTTTATGTGACCAGAACAAAATGCATGTTTTACTAGTGATGTTCATAATATTATGTTGCTTAGGGTATCTATTTTATTTCGTTTTCACAATTAATAATCCCTTGTTGGAATATTTTGTGTCTCAAAGAGTCTAGTTTAACACAACATTCGCTAAATTCAAGATGGACGGAGTTGTTTGGCGCCACCTGTCGGATTAATGTATTGCATCTCCTTTAGGCGTCTTTATTACTAGTTTTACTTTTTACTCTCGGCCTTCAGTATTCTTCTATAAACCTATCGTTGATATGTGTCTACACTGTTTTTGCTCTTCATTCGAATGCAATAACGGCTTTCATATCTAAACCCGGCTAATTTCCATTTAGATTGTTCCCGAAAAGTGTACCAGGAAAGTTCTCAGTGACGTTTTGTGCTATACTGTGAAGAATTTAACATGTAGTTTATTGTATGATAAGTGTGAGCAGAATTTCTAGAAGATAAAAGCGTATATTTACTAGTTGTATAATAATATATGTTCACGAAGCCTACGACATATTCATGACCCAAGTTGACAGACCACCACATCAGTTTGTTTGATCTTGATGTCAACGTGACGCACATGTCCGGTTCATATTTGTTGCCATCCACGGCTAGCATTGCGTAGTTATGATCTTGGTCCTCACTCATTGTTGCGACCTTGCCCAGGGCCAGATTCTCGCACTCGGAGTCTGTCATCAAAACACATAAAGTTAATGTCAAACAATGTGTTCTGCAAGAAAATGGGTTGACTACAATGTGTATAAAAGATAAATAACATAACATTATAACATAATAAAACAATGCCCGTACTCCTAAACATCAGCATATCTGAGAAATGAAGTGGGCACCTGATAAAATAACGAACATTTTACCTAGAAGTTACGGGCGTCCGCGGGGTGGCGGCCCCCGGATGCGGAATTGTTTTCGGACGTATATTCGTGAGCTCAAAGTATATGTTAACTTTACATCTTATATATATATATATATATATATATATATATATATATATATATATATATATATAAAGATGTAAAGTTAACATATACTTTGAGCCACAATATATATATATATATATATATATATATATATATATATATATATATATATATATATATATATATATATATATATATATATATATATATATATATTACCTTGTATGTTTACTAATATACAATTATGGCCAAAAGTGAGTATGAATCCTATATATATATATGCAATCCGTGATGAGTACCTTGGGTTTACCCCACTAGCAAAGATGGATGCTGAAATATTGCAAACACGTTGATCGCCAAGTTCGGACTAGATCTCACAAAACTACTTGGCCAAAGATACGATGGATGCTCAACCATGGTTGGTAAAGTTGGCCGAGTACAAGCTAAGATAAAGGAGAAGTGCCGAAAAAGCTGCTTTCGTCCTCTGCGCAGCCAACATATTTAACCTGGTGGTGAACGATCTCAACGACCACACCCACCAGTTGTTTGTCATATTTGAAACGCACAAAAGAGAAGCTGAAATATGCTTTAAGGAGGATATAATGGTGCAAGCTGACAATATTGCAATGGCGGTTGGAATTGAGTTATAACAAGATTTGCCATCCAAACCAAAGGCCCAGATGGCAAGTGGACAAGGAAGCCATTGGCTTATCGAGAGTCCAACAATGTTCATCTACTTATAATCCGCCCTCCTGAGATATGTGTCAACCTTGTTTTTAAACATATTCACGCTGCTAGCAGTTACACAATCTGTAGACAATTTGTTCTATTCATGTATTGTCCTCTGTGAGAACGAGTGCTTCCTGATGTCCAATCTACATTGATCCTTTACTAATTTTACCTCATGTCCTCTAGTTCTGCTATCCTTCTTGAGTGAGAAAAACATATTTCTATCAATATTTTCATACCCATTCAATATTTTAAAAACTTCAATCTGATCTCCTCTTAACTTCCTTGTCTCTAGAGTTGTTAAACCACATTCTTTCAGGCGTTCTTCATAACTAAGGTCTCTCAGTTCTGGAATCATTAAGTTACGTACGCCATTAAGTTACGTATGCCTCGCCAGTGTGGACGTCTAACTCAACGGCCAAACTGTCAGAGCAAGACGGTGGAGGAGTATTATCGGGTTGCAATCTTCATCCCATACGTGGAATCCATAATCAAATGATTACGAAATCCTGTACTGGTGTCTCAGCTCGATCGTAACAGTTTCCGAGATCGCCCGGCCCACGCAACAGTTTAGTACATACAATTATACTGCTCTATGTTTTGATATAATACTATTGTAATTTATTTAAATTATATTGACATGAATTGTACACGTATAAACATATCGACATAATGTCATTTAATTATTTTTTTTTAACATTCAATTGTTTTCTCTATCCTAAAACGATGGTGGCGTTGATTTGTTTGGCTTTCAATGGTTTCAATGTATGTCTCGTTATTGTTTATTTATTCATGAAAATGTGATGAGTTCTTATATTTTCAGGTCAGCTATATATACAGCATTGACAGCTTCGCTGAAGAATCACTGGTTTGATTTGAGCTGTGGACACGAGGCACATACATGAACACAGCAACCAATGCAACATTGATTGAACTGTTGGACTACTGTCATTTGTTCCCGTCTGTTCATAGAGCCGTACTTATTGCGTTGACGCTTCGAGCGTATATCTGTCAGGTTAAACGGTCTTTCAGCATCTTGAAGTGAAATAAGATCTGGCTTCGTTCAGCGATGCCTACTGAAAGCTTGTCTGGCGGTGCATGCTTAGCGCGCATCGACAGAAGGTGATGGATAGAAAGGATGCCATCATCAAGCACGTGACTGACCGCTTTGGCCTGACAGACTTCGCCTACAGTTTTTATTCAGTCAGTATCTGGAAAAGTACATTTTCATCATTGCATATACAATGGTGTATGCCTAACTATGCCCAAAAATGTCTTGCCCCTCCATGGAAAAATTCTTGCGGACGCCCCTGACAGAATAGCATTGTGTGTACACACACGATAATACTCCTCCAATATATTGGGTTCACATCGTATTCCCACTCACTTGAGCGAGAGCCACTGGACGCCGTCTTCTCGACGGCATGCATCGAGCTCGCCAACTGGAATCTCTTCGTCAACAAAGCAAAGACTGACAACGTCCACATATTCCTCGCGAACACAACTGAGACAGACGATGCTGGTAACATGCTGCGAGGAAACGAGAAGTGGCCGTCCAGTAAGACCTTAGGATCTCTACTCTGCAGCACCAAAGACGTGCAAACTCGACGCAGACTTAGCAACGTCGCATTCCGGTCCTTCTAGAAGATGTAAACGCACATGCCTAAAATGCCACTGGACAAGCGAATGCTAGTCTACAATGCGACGGTCGTCCCAGTTACGCTGTACAACTGCAGCAGCTGGGCAGAAACAACCACTCTACTCCACAGCTTGGCAGTAACAACCACTATAATCCACAGCTGGGCAGTAACAACCACTCTACTCCACAGCTGGGCAGTAACAACCATTCTACTCCACAGCTGGGCAGTAACAACCATTCTACTCCACAAGCTAGATGCCTGTCGCAGAAGCCACCTGCGATAAATATTGGGAATGCGCTGGCCTAACGGGATTATATCCAATGAAGATCTATACGTACGCTGTAGCACATGACCGCTGTCACAGCAAGTACGGATGATGCGTAGATCCGTGTTCGGCCATGTGTTGCGCATGCCCGAGTATACCCTCGCACAACTGTCCCTGCAGTTTGCGGTTGCTGGGTCAAATCGATACAGAGGCCGAGTTGGTAGGTACACCACCAACCTATTTGACGTGTTGCACTCAGTCCTCAAAGTGAAGGGCGTCAAGTTACGATCTGGCAGAGACATTGTAAGACTCAGAGAGATGGCGACTGACCGGACAAGATGGCGCGGACTACGGGGGAACTGATTGCGACATTAAGATGTCCCCAGACTATTTCTGTCGCAGGAACAGTTTGATGACGATGACATAATACCAGCATATAAATGCTTTGAACACATTAAAATAAATTTAGTATTAGTACTACTTCAGAAAAAAAATTAGTATTAGTACTACTTCAGATAAAAAATTAGTATTAGTACTACTTCAGATAAAAAAAATTAGTATTAGTACTACTTCAGATAAAAATTTAGTATTAGTAATACTTCAGATAAAAATTTAGTATTAGTATTACTTCAGATAAAAATTTAGTATTAGTACTACTTCAGATAAAAATAGCTATTTAATTAAGCGCTACAAGTGTTAGGTTATGAAGTACCTCATTACAATCGCAAATCTCAGACATACGTTTATTTTCTCTATCATTCACGTATAGACAAAGCCAATGTTTGGATATGTATAATATTTTATTGTTTGTAATTATCTCACTCTTTGATTATACTTAGAGCGATACTATATCCACTGCTCATTTAGACGTGTGGTTCTAAAACGACATATACAATAAGAAATGTCACGATAATCATAGGGCCTAACTTACTGAACAACACATAAAACGCGAATGTTTCAACATAAGTTTTTGTAACGACACAATAAAATAGCCGAACTTTCGTCAAAGCAGCATAAAACAACTACGTGTGGTTTCTCGATCAAGTCGAAAATCTCGCACTGGGTGCACGTGGTACGCATGGTCCAGCCCGGTTAGTTCGTGGTCTGCGTGTGCACGTGGGATGCACGTGCAGGCGTCGGATGTGAAGTTTAAGGGGTGAGCTTTGTTCATTCGGTGAATAAGAATAACATTCCACCCCAACACTAATGCTATCATTGCTATCCTAGTCAGTAGTTGGCGGGAAACGTTATCACTACACTTCCATATGTGGGCATATGTAGAACAATCTCGTGTGACTCCTCCGAGCATCGAATTCACATCAGATATGCTGGTGTGCTATCCCGCGGTGCTTATTAGCAGCTGTGCAACAGCGGAAACGACTTCACTTTCGTATGTGGTCGATGCTCCATACACACTCTGCCTTTTCCTGGAGGATCAACGGATGATGATATCAGTGATCAACCACCAAAATCTCACTCATTTGTCATTGTCAGGATATTATCCTGACAATGACGGCCGCCAGCCTGATACAGCTGATGACCATGCTGATCAGTCAGTAAGTGACCGGCCCCTTGATTTCGAGTGCTTTAAGTCAAAAGGCCTTAACTTCATACACTTGAACACCAGGAGCCGAATACCGTCACTAGACGAGCTTCGGGTTCTGTCAGCGAACCCTAAATGCGGCGCTCCACGATACGATTGCAACCGATCAAGTCGTAGCGTATGTCATCCCATACGATTCTCTCTCTATACGAGTCCCTTGTACGATTCCGAGTTTAGGACGTGTTCTAAATTTGTTCCGATTCTATTGGACGAGCAGTGGGATTGGCCAATCAGAGCACATCATGGCTGACCTCCCGACCTCCTTGGGAAAATGGGGCAAGGTTAGTTAAATTCAGCTATCATCCTCATTCTATTACTGATCGAACTTTATCATGGACGACTCGCTGTGGAAAGTAGCCAGCCCATTGTACAAAGATAGAAACAACGCTCGCGAGAAGCGAGCAATTCTCCAAGAAGCCGATCAATGATGCACATTTCAGAAACGATGACTACCGCCATGTAGACAATAACACTAAGTACGTGTCAGGCATGGGTTAATTTCAATTGTTAACGTGTTAGTTGAATTAACCCAATTAAGTTAATTAAATTGAATTAATTAACTTTTCCTGAAAGGCTGATTTTATTTGTTTTATTTAAGTATTTATGGAATTTTCATATAATGTCAGCCTGTCGAAGAAACTCTTCTAATTCAAAATGTATATCGTGGCGGTACCACGTGATGCTTAACGGAAACGAATGAGCCATTTTTCGTCATTGAATCGCAATAATACAGCATGTGCCGAATATGGTTCTGATAAATGGTCCCATTATGGAATGAAAACATGAGCGGGGTGCTCACATTGGCCGGTGGGATGTTCAGATTACCTTGTGTTCAACTGCGTGCAGTCCGCATTCGGTGTATAGGAGAGATCGATTTAGTTGTTACAATTTTCAGTTAAAGTAAGTTTTTTGTGAAAAATGTGTTAGGTGCATTATTTCTGTAAAGGTATACATTCATTATTCGTATAAAATGTACCATACCATTGATATTCCATGTTATAGGTTGATATATGAAGCTTCCCAGACGCGGTCGACTGTAACAACTAGCCCCGTAAGCAGGGCATGTTGTTACAGCAAAGAACGCGTGGATCGCAAAGCAAGTATCACTCATACTTGATAATGTTATTACATTAATTGGATTATACACACTCATACATCTTAAACACATTGTACATAATAATGTAGGTGTTTTAAGTTTTTTTATTTTTAGTTACCAAACTGGACTCATTCCCAGGAATTCTTGCATAAAAAACAATTGTAAATGGAATGTCAACAATGGAGTATGAAATAGTGAATGGCAATATATATGTAATGCGCCTTCTACTTGATTGAATGATACACACACGCATGCACTCACGCACACGCACACGCGCACGAACATTCATAGTTCAATTAATCGTGCAATATTGATTAATTGCTCAAATAGGGCTGTGCCATAACAATAACAAGATTGAACAAGATTGTCATCCAAGACAAAGGCCCAGATGACAAGTGGGCAAGGAAGCCATGGGCTTATGGAGAGTCCAAACATTTGTTTTCTGTGTGTAACCCGCCCTTTGGAGATATTTGTTAATTTTGTTTGACGTTGCTAGCATTTGCATGACTGGTTATACAGTAGTACACTAGACTTCACAAATTAAATAAAACGTTCACACATCGTTGTTAAAAAGTTGTTCTCTCAATCATTGTCAGCACACAACTCGTTGGCTCAACCATCGGTACGAACCGCCCGAGCGTTTGTTACAGTAGTATCAACTTGTCCCAGTACAATTGTAACAACTTGCCCCAAACACCATTTTTTGCAGCTAAACATACATATACGATAACAAATCCTGAATTTCAATTTAACTTCTACTTGGCATAACTGCTTATACTATATAGTATTAGTAGACATGTTTAAAATTTCATTCAAGAAAAATAAAAAGTGGCTGCCTGAGATAATATTATGTGGGCTTTTGTCCACATCTCGTTAATTTCGTCTTCGCGACTCCCACTTTTTTGGCAGTGTTTCTGCTGGTAGACTTCCAACCAACTGTCAATGATGACTCCATATATGTGCTATGTTTTCATAAAGCGCATCTGCAACAACTTTCCCCTGTATACAACTAGCCCTGGTCACCCCTGGGCCCCTATATGAACATTTACTTTATTGTTTAACGTTATAACTTTTTGTATATGTAGGTATATGTAGACTAGTGTTTTATTTCAATAATACGCTAACATTTTTGTTTCAGGTGTCGAACATGCAAGCGGCCATACGCGATTTGATTAAATATAAACGTAAAAAAAAAACGATCCAGTAAAGAAAACAATGTACCACGAGAAAGAATAAGACGACACGCATAGAAAGCTCGATGTGTGTAGAAGACGTCGTAAAGTTGTGGATGCAAACATATTTTGTCTAAGGATCAGGAAGACGAACTGAAGGAAACTATATTCGATATGGAATCGAAACTGTTCGGCCTGACAAGAGATGGTGTGAGGAAATATGTCAATATATCAATATTGCGAACAACGGACGATCAAGCATCCCTTCAATCATGAAACTCAAAAAGCGGGAAAGGATTGGTTGACGGGATACCTAAAAGGCACCCGGATATACCCGGCTTCAACGGGGCAAAGGTTGACCGATACATGCAGCTGTTAGAAACTACCCTCTTTGACGGGGATGGATAGAAAGTGATTCCTGAAGGAAACATCTTTAACGTCGATGAATCGGGGTTCACGATTTGTCATAAACCTGGAAAGGTCTTGGACAAGAAGGCGAAGAGGGCAGCACAGCGCTGTTAGTGCTGAGAAGGGGAAGAAAGTTACCATTGTAGCCTGCGGGTCAGCGGCTGGCGTCTGCGTCCCAGATATTTCCCAGAGTCCGCATGAAGCTGGAACGAATTGACAGTGGCCTCCAGAGAGCATTGATCACGCGAACAAAATTGGGTAGATTACAGCAGAGCTGTTCGAGTGCTTGTTCGACCATTTCTTTGAAGCGGTGCAGAAAAATCAGCGCACCGAAAAGGTGTTGCTCATCTTAGATGGCCACAGTAGCCATACCAAGAATATGAAAGTACTAGTTAAGGCAAGAGACAACAGCGTCGTCAACATATCTTTCCCGTCCCACTGCACACACAGGCTTCGGCCCCTCGACGTGACCGTTTTCAAGAGTGTAAATGCGAATTACAACAGAGAGGTCCAGATTTTTCTTCGCCAATACCCTGGCCGCTTGGTTACAGAATTCAAAATAGCAATACTCTTTGGATCGGCATACAGCAAAACTGCTACTAGCAGTCAGTGCTTTCTGGAAGTGTGAGATAAATCCCTTGGACCCGCACATCTTCTCTGATGACGATTTTGTCGCGGCCGATGAGACGGACAAACCAGATCCCGTGGCTGACCTGCCTGATCCACAAACGAATGCTACGTCTGCTGGTGACCCGCCTGATCCACAAACGAATTCGACGTCTGCTGGTGACCCGCCTGATCCACAAACGAATGCTACGTCTGCTGGTGACCCGCCTGATCCACAAACGAATACTACGTGTGCTGGTGACCCGCCTGATCCACAAACGAATGCTACATCTGCTGGTGACCTGCCTGATCCACAAATGAATACTACGTCTGCTGGTGACCCGCCTGATCCACAAACGAATGCTACGTCTGCTGGTGACCTGCCTGATCCACAAACGAATACTACGTCTGCTGGTGACCCGCCTGATCCACAAACGAATGCTACATCTGCTGGTACCCTGCCTGATCCACAAACGAATACTACGTCTGCTGGTGACCCGCCTGATCCACAAACGAATGCTACGTCTGCTGGTGACCCGCCTGATCCACAAACGAATGCTACGTCTGCTGGTTATCTGACTGATCCACAAACGAATGCTACATCTGCTGGTGACCTGCCTGATCCACAAACGAATGCTACGTCTGCTAGTGACCTGACTGATCCACAAACGAATGCTACGTCTGCTGGTGACCTGCCTGATCCACAAACGAATGCTACGTCTGCTAGTGACCTGACTGATCCACAAACGAATGCTACATCTGCTGGTGACCTGCCTGATCCACAAACGAATGCTACGTCTGCTAGTGACCTGACTGATCCACAAGCACCAACGTTTGTTCATTACGTAAATTGTACTAAAGTCGTCATGCGACGTATTGCTTAGAAGCTTTCTATCCCGCCCGAGATAATATTTAACTCGATGTTCACAGAAATTGTATTGAAGTTTTGGCGACTTCGTAAGAATGCGATGATGCTGACCCGAAAGCATATGAAGGACAGAGCCGGAGCCGTCAACACCCGGCGATCCAGAAGTTGTCGGTATATCTATTAAGGATCTCATTGGATAGCCAAAACTAACCAGGTCACTGTTGGCAGGTTGGGATGGGGTAGCCAGAAAACGGAGACTTGCGCACTCAGAAATAGTAACAAGTTCGCCGTACAAAAAAATGGAACGCGCTGCCAAACACACAACAAAGAAGGCACCGAAGATGAAGAACAGTGTCAAAAGAAAAAGGGTCAAAATATAAAAATTTAGGTACAACAGTTGAATTGAAGAATTCATGCCATAAGCGTGGCTTGGGGTTTGGCAACAGAACTGAGACAAAAAGAAACGAAGAATGGATTCAGCGTAAATCATGCTGTTTTTGGTTTCACGAATCGTGCGCCGAAGAGTGCGGCATTCTAAATGAAGGCAGCTTCACTTGTCAATCGTGTGCCTAGGCATTACTTAATTTTTTATTTTAGAGCTCTGTTCTTATGTAATTTTTTTAATAAAACAATAAATTGTTAATCTTCTTGCAAAATTGTATTATAGTTTATATATTTTCATATGCATATCCAATAATTATAAATACCAACAAGCACTAGGCAGTACAGTATTTATAAAACACACATACGAAACATTTACACGCATGTTCATATTGCCCGTCTCTGGGTAATATGAGCATTTTTCTTGGGTTACTTTTTTCAATAATGCGTTTTTGTTATAAACCCACTAATGAACTTATTGTGACAGTTTGAAACAGTATAGTTTGAAACAGTATACGATGGTTTATTCCACGCACTATATATGAGGCAATTCGGACATGCATTTCACAAAATATTTGTCAAAAACAAAACTATGCTAATAATAGCCGACTTTATCCTACATGCTACGATATAATACTTTTATGTAGGTAAACAAGCAGATTTAATGTTTGCATGACATCGGTATGACAAAACCGCATTTGCAGAATGTTGCTAGCAGCGGGCCTACACACTCGCATGTATACCTTACCAATACTGTATGGAGTATCACACTTTCTGGCCAATCCATGTTTTACGACCGTTTCGTACCTTCTCGGTCGTTTTATATTCTCTAGACGTTTTTCGCTCTCCGGTCTTTTCAAGATTGCAAGCACACGCGCACTCGAACGCACACACGCACACAGGAATACACAACACAAGCACGCACGAGCACACAGCTCACGCACGCACGCAAACACCACAACACACCACAAACGCATAGGCTCACACAAACACGCACGCACGCACGCACGCACGCACGCACGCACGCACGCACCCACACGCTCGCACGCACGCACGCACGCACGCACGCACGCACGCACGCACGCACGCACACACACACACACACACACAATGTAAATGACACATTGCATACAATAAACAATGACAACTCTTGTTTCATGGCCACCAGTCAACAGTTCGAGCAACGTAAATAACAACAGGACACGACACTTTATGTCGCTGCCAGAAACATTTTCTAAGGAAAAAAAACACATTTAGAGAGAAAATATGAACAAGTTTATGCAATATTTTCTTAATGGGGCTTACAAAGGGATTATAATGTATCACTGAAATAATCTGTATTTGTGTTTGGAAGAGTCTCTTCTATTTTGTGTGTATTCCAGGGGAAGTAAAATATTCCACACAGGGGGTAAAAGTGTAACCTGTTGTGCATTCCTCGATCAATTATGCTTACAACGTCGCAAGGAGGTACGATTGAAAGAAAACCTCACTGAAACGTATGTTGTTGAAAGTTGATAATGTGTTACGTCTGCAGACTGCGAATGATAGTACTTACACGAGTACGCCTGTATTTCACAGATTGGAAGCCTGGTATGGCCTATCCCCTGCACGACAAGAAAAACATTCTCAATGAAGTGTAGGCAGTGGATCGTGATAATTGACTTCACAGCCCTGCCGTGATACTCGTCGCATATCGTGAGTAGAGGTGAAAGGATTCCACTGGCTGATCCGTACCAAGATCGCAAACCAACTCGCAGGTTAAACGTGTATGCTGGGGTCGTGAACATAAAACAGAACCACACGCTCAAAAAACAATCACTGCAACATAAATGCAAATAGACTCTATAAAATATGCAGGAATTTTAATAAACCGTGTTTAAATGATATTAATAATTTCTTGTTGAGGTTGTGTTTACTCATTGGCGGAAACCTCCTCAGAGTCTACAAAAAACAATGTCGCCATTGTGTAACTACAGCATAGACTGTGTACTGTAAGCTGTAGGTAGATGTATTTGTATGTGTAACAGTACAAAACATTACCGTACTATTGTGAACCTGATCAATTAACGAGAACATATTGATTTTGCTTATAAATATAATGTCGTTTAATATGACGATATATAATTCACAATGCTAAACACGAACCCTTGCACCACTCCCTTCATGGGGACACTTACCTGCTGGGACAGATGGCGAAACGAATATGTGCAGGAAACTGACTGGTGTCTTTTCTGCAAAGTTGACGACTATCTCAGGATAATTCATATTAATACTTGGCAAGCATTTGAATTTGTGTCTACCATTGGTCAATTTATAGGTCATTTCACCTGTCGGTGTCCTTACAACTCTTTGTAGTGCTACGTTCCTGCAGTGTAATCCTACAACAGACATTTGTGTTGTCGAAATATCTTTAACTAATCGGAAAATAAAGATTCATCTTAAATTCTGATGCAGAAATACAAGTGTCTTCTACTGCGTAAACATCACAGTAAATATTTACTGTGTAAAACATGTACCCGTAAGGAAACAGGTGTGTAAGATTACTAGTTAGAGTTAAATGGCATAGACCGTTACTTAAAGTGTCATTAAAAAGATATACCCACTTGGCATCATTAACACAGGAACAATGCTCAACAAAATCAAACATGGTGAATCATTTCAACTTTTCGATAAAAGCCAATCGGTACATTTTCCCCGCCACGTCGGCTAAAAAGTACCCGGTAGGTTGGTAAAAGTACAACCAAACTGCGCAGCACAAATGTCCATTTAGTCCTTATAAATAATTAAGAAAACAATGCTTTAATTCCTACACAACTCGGATATACATAATCCCCCGCTGCCACCATCTTTACATTCGCATTGTGCCCATCTTACCAATCGTAGCTTCTGTTTCACTTTCCTCGCACATTAAATAGTAGGATTACCAGAAAGTTATGTTACAAAGATGTTATAAAAGCTACACACTTGCACTGAGTAATATGTTTTTATCGCAACAATGTTGATTTGAATATAAAAATTAGTATAGCTTCAGTAGTAGTGAGTTTGAAGTTCCTCAAAATGTAGACTCCATCCAGTGGCGTGGTGACCAGGGGACAAAGGAGTACACACAATAGTTAAAATACGCGATTCCGCTGTCGCATAACCTTTGTAGTGGATAATAGTAATTTGTCAAGCAGCGTATTTGTTATTAGATACTTTTAATAAAGAGTGAATTCATGATTAATTTATTTTAGCTTAGATCCATTATTTATTTACCATAAACAATTAACTTTTAACATACAGAATAAAAATGTGAACTTTACTTTTGGAGCTTAGCTTAGTTGGGAGTTTAATTATTTGCATTAGTGTACTACTTCAAATACAGTTTAATATTTACATGCAAGTCATGTTCAAACAGCACGGTAAGACAGTTCGGCTCAGTTAGCTCTGAGAGGAAACATGAAAAATATGTGACGGGTGTGGGGGGGTGTCAATTTGCTTTTTGCACCCGGGAACCGACAACCCTCACTATGGCACTGAATCAATCGAAGACAAATGCATAGTGAAATGTGGACATTGTGAAAAGGATTTAGGAAGTGGCTGGTGATAGAGATGTACATGCAACGTATTATGAGGCACTGCATTGCATTTAATTTTTAGCGATTTACTCATTTACATAAACTAATAGAATGACATAAGATAATAGAAACATGTAGTCCATATTATTTGTTGTTCATGTTGCTAACAGTGTCATTCATAAGTCATCGTAAGTATTTATCAGTTCTTGGGAATCGTGTTGGCGATGCATTCATTCCATGCCAAATCAATAAAAAACAGGGTGAAATTTATATGATCACCTTCAATTTTGATGACATTTTGTGTGTTATTTTATGTTCATGAGTCAATGTTCCCATCCAAATTTCAGGTCAATATGACCTTCCTTTCCAGAGATAGAGGTCATCAAAGTTTGACCCGACCTTGACTACCTAACGACCTTCAAGGTGTTATCCTCTCCTGGGTAACCTACATATGTGATGTTGGTGTAATTTTTTTTTTAAACATGGTTTTTTATCTTTGACCTGACCTAGCAAGAATCATGTAACCTCAGATTTTAAATGCACCATAATCTCACGTCACTCTAGTGGTGTGGTAAGAACTAAATTAATCACATGATCTTTCAGTATGCAAATGGGCCTGCCTGATGTGTTTTGTTCATTGCATATTCTCTGCCCATAAGGTAATTATCTGTATATATTGGTATACTTAATATTTGTATAAATAGTATGATGACCTGAAGCTAACGGATACATCAAAATAACAGTTTATATACTTGATCTTTATGGTAAATCATATCATAGCCCCACTGGACTTTCTCCTCCAAAAGTGCAATCAGTGTCCATGCGTTGAGATCTTTCAAGAACTGCTGCTCAATGCATTTACAAATAGCTTAGTTGGTGAAATTGAATACCGAAACTGGACCACAACGGACATATCAACGTTAGAAATCATCCATCAGTCAGTTGATGAATTCATTCAAAGTTTCACCGAAAACCTCCAACATCTCATCCTTCATGATTTCAGTGCGAAAGTACAAGCATCACACTATCAAGACCTGCGATACAATATGCTGAGTGAAAATTAAGTACTTGTTGTGGGTGATTTTGCCGAGAACTTCAATTTTGTTATGCAAAATGAGGTCCAGTTATATCACTGGAACAATGCTCAAGTTACCATCCACCCATGTGCTTCTCACTGGTTGGAGAACGGAGTGTCAAAGCATGTGGCATATAATGCTATCTCTGTGTGCCTGACACATGACAACATTACAGTCCACCTGTTTCAACAACGTCTTATGAAGTTCCTCGCGGAGATGTTCGGAGAGAAGCCTAAGAAAGTGTTCTATTTCTCAGATGATTGTGCAGGTCAATACAACAACTGTAATAATATCATGAATTTGTGCCATCATTCTGTGGACTTTGGAGTTGAAGCTGAATGGCGTGTTTTGCCACTTCGCACCTCAAGGGACCTTGCGATTGTGTTGGGGGCTTACTGAAGAGGATGGCAACAAAGGTTGTACGAGTTTGCAAAGCAAAATGTTCTCTCCTTAAATGTTGAATAATTCACCGTCGGAAATTTGGAAGCTGAGGGAAAACTGCTTGAGAGCCGCTTTGTATGGTTGCGGACAGCGCCAGGGACTGACAGTTTCATTGCTTCCGTCCTGTGTCATTATTCACAGGAAAAGTGAGCCAATTCTCGACAAGTACACAAACCCGACAAGAAACCGTGACAGCTCAAGAACATGTCATCAGGTTTGAAGAGGTGAAGGGTTAAGTCACAGTTCAGTATGATGGATGGTGGTGGATTGGAATGGTCACGTCCATGGATCAAAAAGAAAGAGAGGTGGCTATTAACTTTCTTCTATCAGATAACCTGGTGGTAAGAATGGGGGACATCTTAACCACTGCTCACCCTACCACAGCAACCAGAAGAACATACACCTTGAAGAAACAGCACATGGCACAAGTGTATAATGCAATGGAGGAATGGCTTCAGCGGAAGAATGGAGAAACCACACATTCGTTATGGCGAGATAATAAATTGTTAATTATCCGGAAAAACTAACAATTTGTGGTCTTGAACACTGTCACTGAAAATAGAATTGCTGTTAACGTATTGAAATGCGCATGTTCAAATTGTCAA
The DNA here is from genome assembly GCA_033239005.1 of Lamellibrachia satsuma. Lineage (NCBI taxonomy): Eukaryota > Metazoa > Annelida > Polychaeta > Sabellida > Siboglinidae > Lamellibrachia > Lamellibrachia satsuma. The sequence goes on along the minus strand of BSQZ01000014.1, from coordinate 1,346,626 downwards.
CAACTATTGCCAGGTATGTGTGCTATAATATATACAAATTTCACGAAAATCTGAGGTGACATGACTTTGCAAGGTCAAGTTAAATGTAAAACTTATTTTTAATTACGTTTTCCACATTATTTAGTGTTTTATAGCGTGCAAAGGTAGACACAAGTGTCTATCTTTGTACGCTATAAAACACGATGGTGCATTGAAAATGTTATATAACTCAAGTATTGAAATATGCATGATCAAATTTTCTAGGTCAGGTCAAAGATTAAAAAGAAACATGTTTTTCACATTTTTTTATTTTGTTTAATTATCTACACATATAGACATTTACCAGAGCTTTAAACTGACAACCACATCACATATGTAGGTTACATAGGAAAGGAGTTATAACACCTGGAATGTCGTGAAGTAGTCAAGGTCAGGTCAAACTTTGATGACCTCTGGAAAGGAAGGTCAGATTGAACTGAAATTTGGTTGGTAACATGGACGCATGAACATAAACCAACACACCAAGTTTCATCAAAATCGAAGACGGCCATGTAAATTTTTGATTGATTTGATATGGAATGCCCTGGTACTATTTTTACGAAATACCCGAACTTCCCCTATCTATACGAACGCATGTTCGATCTCGTTCGAAATTAATGAAACGTCAGATCGATAGATTTTTGCGTTCTGGTGCTAGCGTTGAGATTTGTGTTAAATATCAGTAAGCGTTATTATTGGTACAATGCGTTCTTTTTAGGTCTATATTATATTTCATTAAATATTTGCGGACCAGGTTCGGGCATGCGTTTTCGTGGACATACGATTCGGTGTTCTGCAAAATGAGTGTCGACGCATCTAGTGTTATGTTATCGACCACAGACTTTATGGGTTACTTCGGGTAGCCTCTATTATTATTGTAGGAATTATTGAAAGTATTTGGCAAATATATATATATATCGTTAGCTTTAAACATTATGGCAACAATTCTTATAGTGGTATTAAGTTAAGAATAGTACGAATGTTTAGATCACAAAACAGTAGTATGTATGACATAATGAATTAGCATTGCTAATGTGTCAGACTTAACCAATTGTGGGAAAGCTAATTTATTGCTATGCATACTAGTTATTAGCTATGGAACTGAAAATAGCAATTGAACATATTTTTCGATTTGATATGGCAGTCTTACCCCAGACGGTCGACTCATGGGCGTAGTAAATTTCAAAATGAATGGCCCTCCAACGAAGGAGAAACACATGACCCACCTACTTGACACCAATCCCTTGTAAAAGGTGGATGTGAACCTTCAGTATATCATACATGTTTAACGAAGACAAGTTTGTTTTAATGTGTTAAGATGTGTAGTTTATTAAGATGGTCTACATGCTTCAATGACCTGTTTATTATTTAATAGCATAATTAATTATAACAGCTAGTGAAGCATTATCACAATACATGTCCATGTAGTACGGTATTATTGAGCACTTTTGGAAAGCTATGATGACCACACGTAGTAAGAATCAATCCTGACAATTATATTACATTGTAATAAAACGCAAACGCAAACCCTTCGCAATATTAACAGCAATTTAATCATATGCAAAGAAGACGTACTCAGTGATAACGCTTCGGTAATAAGTGTTTACG
>BSQZ01000014.1:1050000-1340000 GCA_033239005.1 Lamellibrachia satsuma | reverse complement strand
AAGTTTCAGAGCAGTGTGGTATTGCAGCCTCAAAGGGTAATCAAATTACTGGATTGATTAGAAGAAACATAACATACAAGGGAAAAAAGTTAATTATACCTCCTTATAAAGCAATAGTTAGACCTCATTTAGAATTATGTATACAAGCATGGAGACAAAATCGTAATAAGGATATAGATACGCTTGAACGCATACAAAGGAGAGCAACTAAAATGATTCCAGAACTGAGAGACCTTAGTTATGAAGAACGCCTGAAAGATTGTGGTTTAACAACTCTAGAGACAACGAGGTTAAGAGGAGATCAGATTGAAGTTTTTAAGATATTGAATGGGTATAAAAATATTGATGTTTTTCAGACTCAAGAAGGATAGCAGGACTAGAGGACATGAGGTAAAATTAGTAAAGGACCCGTGTAGATTGGACATCAGGAAGCACTCGATCTCACAGAGGACAATAAAGGAATAGAACAAATTGTCTACAGATTGTGTAAGTGCTAGCAGCGTGAATATGTTTAAAAACAAGGTTGACACATATCTCAAAAGGGCGGATTTATAAGTAGATGAACATTATTGGACTCTCGATAAGCCAATGGCTTCCTTGTCTACTTGCCATCTGGGCCTTTGGCTTGGATGGCAAATCTTGTTAAAATAAAATTATCTTTTGCAACAGCCTTTTGCCAAAGACTTCGTTCACATATCACTGTATATAACCAGGTACTCATTTGTATAGTTGATGACATTTTGCAATCATAATAGTTATAAGCTTACTGCATACACATATAGGCAAATATTGAAAACATTCAACGAATTCAAGATTTCATTATTACGAAAATGTGGTTGAAAAATATTTACTCTTGTATGCGAGTGCACGTAGTTAGCCACTTGTATTACTGTGATGTTGTGACATCGCCTATGACAAATGTTCTACAATATTAACAAACACCGGATGACACTGACAACTAACAAGCAGTTTGTCGAAGTTTGCTCAACAATTCACACGTGATCAACAGAGTGATGAATGAAAATAATGCGATAATTTTTAAATGTTATTATGTTTTGTAAGACGTATACATTTCAGCGTCAGCCGCGTGAAAACAGGGAACATTATTTGTGACAAAAGTCCTAAAAGAGATATTTTAAAAGACAATAGTGTGTCTGGGTGATAATTAGGAATGGGCACGTGTCCGAAAAATAAATTAATGCATCAATCATCTGGTTCTTTTTGGTTTTGTTTAAATTAGATACTACATTTCATAAAGAATATGTACAGCCATGGCGTTACTGCCGTACATACAGCCAGCTCGGCACCTCTCACGTGCCTGACTAGGAAGCACCTCTGGCCGTCCTCTGCCATTAGAGAGGAGGGAAGGAGCAAGAACCAGTGGGTTAGAGACAGAGACCACCAGCTCTGGCCGCCGCCCTCTGCCATCAGAGAGGAGGGAAGGAGCAAGAACCAGTGGGTTAGAGACCACCACTTTGTGAATCCATGACAGGTTACATATTTACTCCGTGTGGGATCTTTTACTCTCCCTGGCACTGACACCATATAGAAGGGACCAACGGCTTTCAGTGTCGCTTCCAAAAGATACAGGTGGACTCGAACCACAGTCCTCTCGATCGACAGTTGGGTGCTGTAACCAACAGACTATCACTCCCCTTTTAGAAAAGATCACACATCTACTGAGGTACTTCATGTAACAACATCACATATCTACTGGGGTACTTTGCAGAACATCACACATCTACTGAAGTACTTTGTAGAACATCACACATCTACTGAAGTACTTTGTAGAACATCACACATTTACTGAAGTACTTTGTAGAACATCCCGCACCTACTGAAGTACTTTGTAGAACATCACACACCTACTGAAGTAATTATTACGTACAATTGTCCACAATGCTTTGCAAGCAATTACGTACATTGTTCATAGCATCATCCGTGTTTTCTGCAACTGTCGCAAGTTACATAATACAAGGGCAAGAAGTTGCTAGACATTACTGTAACTGCCTGTATTACGTCGCAAGTTTGAGAGTTGTATTCCAAGAAGCCATCAAGATATTGACTGGCACCACCAAGTTCCAAGGCATAGATGACCATTTCTGTTTTTTTTTATATTGTAATCATGACTGTCATTTATGAACGACCAAGTTATTCCGTCCAGAAGATGGGTTCTTTTGTTAATTCATCTAAGCTTGAACCCATAATAATGGTTCAACAGCAACGTTACCTTGCGCATCAGTTCGTTCGCAGCAGGCAGCAGTGAAACTGACCCAAATACCAACTTGAACAGCTTCAGGAAGAACCCAGACCTCTCCATGTTAGCTGCAAGAATAACACCTTCATAGACACATACAATCACGTTGTATATACTAGATAGGTGTTTCACTACTTCTGTAATTGCTTAATTGAATTTTAAATAACTTAAGATAAAATAAACCTAAATATAACATAAATGAATACACACATAATACATATCATTGTAATGATAAAAAAAAACCAATTTACAAATATTTAAAAACTAATATAAATTCTAAGAAATTATAAATAAAATAAAACGGTTAAATAAAAACGATAAATTTTCTATCTCTAAAACATCAACGTTTATGCAAGCCTATGAAGTTGTAAATGACCACAGTTAGATTTACAAATACTTAAAAAAAACTATAAATTCTAAGAAATTATAAATAAATAGATAAATAAATAAATGTAATTAAATGAAACCATTTACTTACATCCCATATCATGCAGATGGGCCAGCAAGTAGTCGACAAGGATCGTAGCAAAGGTGGCTGATGTGGCTTGGTTTGCCAGGAACAGATTCGCCACAATCTTAATGGACACACAAAATATGCATCTGAGTTCTCTTAAATCTTGCTCACAATCCATCTTTGTATAGTGGTCACTCGTTCCGGATAGGCGCAACTACCACAGCAGCAGCTGCACACATTCCAGATCACATGATACGAACACTGGGCAGATGGAATTCTGATTGTTACTGCAGGTATATTCAAACATGTTGAAAATCATTAAGAGAAGCCCAACAAGACATGTGCAGTAACATGTGAATACAATATATATATATATATATCACTATATATATATATATATATATATATATATATATATATATATATATATATATATATATATATATATATATATATATATATATATATATATATATATATATATATATATATATATATATATATATATATATATATATATATATATATATACGTATGTGGACAATGTAGCTATACATTTGTGACAACCTTGATTTAGTAGCGTAGTACACGACTAAAACTGATCAGTATTTTAATGTGTGAGAACAATGATGGTACATGCAACATGGATGTGTGATAATGTTCTTAGGACACTGCACTACAATATGCATGTTTTTAGTTTTGTATTGTATCACCTATTGTATGTATATCACCATATACATATTGGAATTTCGGGGTTATGTTTGTATATAATTATGTATACTGGTAATACATATGTTTGTATGTACGGCTGTCTCCTTCGTTTGCACATGCAAGCACGCACGCACGCATGCACGCATGCATGCACGCGCGCACCTTACTGACAGCAACTTCCCAGTCTTCGTGAGAAGGAACTTGTCAGTGTCGTGCGGGAAGTTTCCAGTTGATGTGACAATTTATTGTATTACGAGCTTCACCGTTTCGTTCTCCATGCAAAGACAAAAGTCAGAACTACTGTTACCAATGTGTGAACTCGTTATGTTGCATTCAAATTTGCTCTTGTTAACCAGTTCACAACATGTAAATAGTGTTCGAGACCCTGTCAACTCGTAATAATCAGTCGATAATTCGGTAATTAAAAAGAAGCCCCATTTGGCGACTTGTAATTACGAGTTGACGGGTGTCGTGAACTCTAGTTACATGTCGTGAACTCATATTCACGGGAAATACGAGTGCATTCGAACGCAGCCTTTGTGAACTGGCTCCCTCAACTCGACCATTCTTTATGAGCTGGCTCCCTCAACTCGATCATTCTTTATGAGCTGGCTCCCTCAACTCGACCATTCTTTATGAGCTGGCTCCTTCAACTCGACCATTCTTTGTGAGCTGGCTCCCTCAACTCGACCATTCTTTATGAGCTGGCTCCCTCAACTCGACCATTCTTTGTGAGCTGGCTCCCTCAACTCGACCATTCTTTGTGAGCTGGCTCCCTCAACTCGACCATTCTTTGTGAGCTGGCTCCCTCAACTCGACCATTCTTTGTGAGCTGGCTCCCTCAACTCGACCATTCTTTATGAGCTGGCTCCTTCAACTCGACCATTCTTTGTGAGCTGGCTCCTTCAACTCGACCATTCTTTGTGAGCTGGCTCCCTCAACTCGACCATTCTTTGTGAGCTGGCTCCCTCAACTCGACCATTCTTTGTGAGCTGGCTCCCTCAACTCGACCATTCTTTGCTTGTCTACTATTTTCATTCTTCTCACCCAGTTATTCTCGAAAACTTGGACTTTCTCTTGTTGTTTTTTTCGTCATCACAATTGTTTCTATGTCATATAGGGAGGTAAATGGTAAAAAACGTTTAATTTGATTAATCAATTTGAATTTAACTTATCATATTTCAGATGATTACTAGCATGATAAGATGTAGTTATTCAGAATGTTGATATTAAGAACACTTTAGACCTGCAGCTAAATTATGTCTCAGTAATTGGTCACATGATCTTATGTATGTTTGTCTCTTCTTCATCTGCAAGACTTCTTACCAATGATGTGATGGCACTGATGAATATGAACGGGAACCGGGGGAAGACCGTCTTTACAAACACGAAGTTACCATGGAATCGTAAAAGGTAGTAGTGAATTGGACTGTCAGACATGATTAGTTAACTTACTGTTCTTTTTATGAGAATTGGTGCATTTCTGGTCACTTTATTTAGTGTTATTTGTGCTATTATGGTGGTTGTTATGATAATGAGTAAATTGTTAAGCAAACAATTATTTAAAAAATAATTTATACAGCATTTTAACAAATGCTCTGATCAGTGTACAGTGCATTTTAAAGAATTTTAATCATGAAATCAATAAAGATTGGCAGTGTTTCTAAAGTTGCCAATATTTTGTTTGTTACCATGGAAACGGGGGTCTGGCTGAAACAAGTTCAATATATTTTTTACTCAGTAAAACCCATTATATGCTTTTGGCAGAAAATAGTGTAAATATTTGTAATCATTCTTTCTTTAATTATTGTGATGAATATTTGTTGCAGCAAGTGTCCTGAAGAACCAGACTGGCACAGAAACAGAAATCGATTCGGCAGTCTCTACGTGCCTGAAGTACGCCCCTGACAGAATTGGTGGAGGTGGAAGACACAAGACTGGCTAGAGTGCAATGTAGTTTTAGTTTCTCAGTAGTTCTTAGTAGTTTCTTAAATTATAATTATTATTAACGTTATGTAACACTATGTTTGATTACGCGTTATCTATTATTTCCTTGTGTTCACGAAAGTACTTCTTGTCGAATAAAATGTTTCTTGTTTCATAACAAAGTGAACATCTTTGTTTTGTTTATGCGACCATGCAATTGACTGTTTAAAAAAAATTGATACACAATTTACATATACGCTACAGACCCAATTAAGTATTGCCAAAATACATCGTAATTTATGGAACTAAAAATGTAATAGTAAACGCCTGTAGAGAATTGAAGTTGATTATAGCAATCTGACGTTACAAAAATTAAATTCAACCAATTTGCTACTTTAGTCACGACGTTGAAATCAGACGTCGATACAACCTGGAAACCTGACCTTGATACAACTTTAAAATCCAACTAGTTTTCAGCATTGCTACGACGTTGATGCCGGACGTCGATACAACGTAGAAACCAGACGTTGATGCAACTTTCAAATCCAACTAGTTTTCAACGTTTTCACGATGTTGAAACCAGACGTCAATACAATGTGGAAACCTGACGTTGATGCAACTTTCAAATCCAACTAGTTTTCTACGTTGTCTTGACGTTAAAACCATACGTCGATACAACGCTAAAACCAGACGTTGATGCAACTTTCAAATCCAACTAGTTTTCAACGTTTTCACGACGTTGAAACCATACGTCGATACAACGCTAAAACCAGACGTTGATGCAACTTTCAAATCCAACTAGTTTTCAACGTTTTCACGACGTTGAAACCAGACGTCGATACAATGTGGAAACCTGACGTTGATGCAACTTTCAAATCCAACTAGATTTCAACGTTGTCACGACGTTGAAACCAGACGTCGATACAATGTGGAAACCTGACGTTGAAACAACTTTCAAATCCAACTAGGTTTCAACGTTGTCACGACGTTGAAGCCAGATGTCGATACAACGTCGAAACAAGACGTTGATACAACTTTCGAATCGAACTAATTTTCAACGTAGCTACAACATTGAAACCTGATGTTGGTACATCGATGAAATCTGACGTAGTTACATCGTGGAAACATGACGTAGATACAACTTTCAAAACCAACTAATTTCCGACATCGGCACAACGTGGGACCTGACGTGGAAACAACGTGTTTTCAACGTTAATTTGCCTGCTGGGAAATTATCATATTTAAGATGATTACTTGCATGATAAGATGTATTTATTCAGAATGTTGATATTAAGAACACTTTACGAACTACTGTATCGTATTTATTCACGTCATAAAATTATAAGCATACCAAGGAGCTAATGATAAAGTAAAAACAATCAGTTTAACCTAACAAATCCACTCACACACTTTGCCAAGCCTCCTTGCCGCTAGCCACTTGTTGTTATGAAAATACGAGCACTATATATTTAATCGATGTGCAACAAGTCGGGAATAATTAAATTAATGAAGTTTTCCAAAATCACAAATATTTGTCTGACAACTGTTGATTGCCTTTTTAAGGAAACTGAATGCTGGAACCTGTCTGCTATATATATATATATATATATTGCTATGTATATTGATGTGTGCGTGTGCGTGTATATTTATATATATACACACACACACACACACACACACACACACACACACACACACACACACACACACACACACACACACACACACACACACACACACACACACACACACACACACACACACACACACACACACACACACACACACACACACACACACACACACACACACACACACACACACACACACACACACACACACACACACACACACACACACACACACACACACACACACACACACACACACACACACACACACACACACACACACACACACACACACACACACACACACACACACACACACACACACACACACACACACACACACACACACACACACACACACACACACACACACACACACACACACACACACACACACACACACACACACACACACACACACACACACACACACACACACACACACACACACACACACACACACACACACACACACACACACACACACACACACACACACACACACACACACACACACACACACACACACACACACACACACACACACACACACACACACACACACACACACACACACACACACACACACACACACACACACACACACACACACACACACACACACACACACACACACACACACACACACACACACACACACACACACACACACACACACACACACACACACACACACACACACACACACACACACACACACACACACACACACACACACACACACACACACACACACACACACACACACACACACACACACACACACACACACACACACACACACACACACACACACACACACACATATATCAATATATATTATACAATTCATACATATCGCTGCATCATACATCCTTTGTGTTTAATTACACATATTATGTATAGACACTCTGTATATACAAACATTAGAAAAATATATACATATATGGTACTTAGTAATACACACAATATATGGAAATGTTATTATAAAGTACATTTTGCAACAGCAGTGTTATGGGAGAATGTGTGTTGAACATCCCTGTTTATACCATCGAACATGGCAAATCCTGGAGATGTTCGTAAGATTTTTCAAAAAAATTGACTTAGGCCTACTAATTGTAAGCAATAAAAATGTATGTGTAGGGGCTGATTTAATGTAGTTTTACCTATCTGTCTGTCATCTGTTAAGAATAGGTCCAAAAAAGGATTGAAATGCTAAAAGGAAAAACAAGTCAGTAAATCATTTATGTACCAGTTGTCCATTGTATGTTTCATATACATATATAACAAATTTGCTATACTTGTCATCAATAAAGGTTATGTATTTGCGGATGGCAACGTAGAAATTTCAGAATGAACTGAAATAGTATTAGCAGGCACTTGGGTCAAATGTTGTATGCACTTGGTGGAAACACATTTTATGAACATGGATATGGCAACGATAGTCCAAAGTATTACATGTCCACTTAATATACACTTCCACCGTGTTCCGTGGAGTAATACAGTCACACATGGCATGTAACATCAGACATATGCCATCAGACGTTCACTTGCGCCTCAAAGAGACCGTCATATGAACCTTGACCCCTGACCATCAGCCTACGTGGTTTTTCTCCCAGAATCCCACGGAAGACAAAAAAGGCTGTGTACTCTTCCGCGTGTCTGGAAACAGATCGACAACATTGGTAAAAGGCAGAATACATTCAGTTAATGCATAAACCTTGTGATAACGTCTGCAACCCTAAATCCCTTGTACACAGATCAGCTGTAGTAGCAGTTGTGGTAACGTGTTCCTTCTGTCTGATTTGATTTCATTTGTGATTGCATAAACCTAAGCTAGCCTAGTTCCATTATATTAAATACATTAAATAAAAACAATCAGTTAACAATTTCTAAAACAGTAAAATTCATGCAGGTCTGTCAAATAGAACATTTTAAGTCTGACAATGTTTGACGTACTTGGCATGGAAAGAGATGGTGAGGAGAACTTTATTGTTGGCCACGCAGGTGGAGTAGGCGTCCAGGTGACCGGTGCTGGGGCGCACCTCAAATGTCGTCTCAGTGCAGTTGTCTGACATACTCTCTGTAGATTAAACACATGTCAATCAGTCCACGATATGCATCATGGAAACACTAGTAGAGCAGGGAAGATAAGTGGGAGAACTAATGAAACCAAATATGGTGTTGTCTTCAGAATGTGCTTTATTTTTAACAAGATAGCCACCCAACGCAAGAACAGAATTACCCTGCACCCAGAATGTAGGAAAATTAGCCACTGGCCAATTGTTTAGAACATACAACACAGTTGTATGAAGACTATTAATACAGCAGTACTACTGATGCACTTCTTGGTCATAAATTAGTGTAAAGAAAATGTAAGTGCCATGTCTTACCAAGTTCTGCTATCCATTGACAATCAGAGCAGGAGGGATTGGACAGAATCAATTGTTGACGTCTCTCCTGCGCTACAAGACACTTGCCAAAGTCGAGGCTGTCCTTGGACAGTTGCAGGGAGGGCACGTACACAATGGCTGCCAGAGGCATTGTCTGCAACCACAAGGCAACACTGTACATCAACAGGCAATGGTGATTAAACACGATACAAGATTGCAGGTCAAAGAAACAAGCTCTGGCTTGACAAGGAAATCTATCAAGAGTCCAACGTCTCCTATGTGTGGCCGTCAGATATCGAGGACAATTACATGGGGATGCAGATTGCAAACGTACAACCTTAAATTGATTTCACATGCCTAATGATTTTTAGCAAATTCAAAGTTGGGGCCTACGTTTCCTACTACAGCCGTTATATAGACAAACAATATTGAGAAATTGTTCAAATCATGATAGACGCATGAAATTTGGTGGACATATACTTTATTATATGTAGAATTAGAAATGACTGGTACCCAACATGGTAACCAATGGGAACACAATTAATTGGGGAATTGTTCACATCACGATAGAAGTATGGTGGACGTACTTTATTATATGCAGAGTCAGAAATGATTAGTACCTAATGTTGGAACCAATGGGAACACCTTAAATGGCCGCCATTTCCAAGATAGCCACTAAAACATTATATAAAGTAGACAACTGGTATGGGATTATCATAATAGTATATTCCCTATTGGTGCTGATTACAGTGTATATACATAAATTACCATATTCAGTTCACCAAATGTCATGCTTCTATCATGACTGGAGCATAATTGCACATCAATTTATTTGCAAATTAGCTGGTTATCGTATGTTTGGTGGTCATGCAGGAAATGGCAGCCATTTGACGTGTTGCCTTCAGTTCCCAATCATTTGTGATTCTACATATAATAAAGTCTACCACATGTCATGCTTCTATCAAAAAGTTAACAACTTTGAGCTTAACGGCTGCACTAGTCCATTGTCATAGCCAGTTGTCATTTGATTTTGAAACAATTCAAATGTTTGCTTGCCATTTTGTACACGATGTAAACAATAGTTCTGTCATCATCGCAGGTGCCATTTTGCACGCGATGACGGCATGGCATCATCCCAGTAACCCCTGTCCCACTAGACCCTTGAGGTGAGAGAATCGAGTCCCAGTAGCCCCCTGGTTGGTATGCTATTCACTGAACACACACCCTATAGAGTATTCATTATTTATTTGGACAATATGATTATAGCATAACAATCTAACAAAAACAATTATGTTCATCAAACAATTGTTGTTTATATTTCATTTCAAAGGTAAAGGTAATAGTAGGTCTTCAAAGCCCCATTTAACTTTCACACATTTACTGGATAACTAATTACATAAAGATTTAAATGAAAGCTTGCGTAAGGTGTGTAAAAGTAATTGCTCAGAAGTTATTGCGAGTTAATCAGAATCCAATTTAATTTTCATGCTTATAGTAGAAAGCCAGTTGTCCTCATGTGTATTTATATGATACTACTATTTACTTTCATTTTGCTATAATCTGATATTACTCTCAACCTTATGTAAAAGAAATATTATTTTGTGATGTATTGTGGTTAACAATTATCAACTGTGCCTGGAAATTAATAACACTTTATTAACATTTTCATTTTAGTAATTCACAAATAAAGGAGGGTTTATATGGTTTCCCTCTAATACAAAAACCTCTGACATTCCTTGTGCACACCAGCTATGCCTATTTTTTATTTAAAATAAAGGTGACGCAGACAATGAATGGAACAGCCAGGAAGTCTTCCCAAACTGATCATTAGTCCCAGTAATAATTAGCAGTAATAATTATGTATATCTGCTCATATCCATGTGTCAACTGTGACATCTACAAACCTGCTCAGTGCCATTGCTAAAGCTGACAACAAGCTGTCGTCTGAAGTGGAGCTTGGTTTCAGATCCACTCTGCTCCAGTTTGAACATTTCGGCACCCTCGTCAGTGGCGCCATCTACATAGTTAAGCAGGTTGGTGCTCAGTCGGAACGCCACGTGCACCTGTGGGCGGAGACACAAACTACAGTTTCCATACAGAAACTTGTATTACATCAGTCATTGCCCAATGTTTTCTGTGAGGAGTTCTCAAGCGTGCTGCACGTTGTTTTAGCCCCAGGCTTTCATTTTCACGTTCAAGTTGTTCAGAATGAATACAATGTATTAAAAGCAAACTTTGCAAGTAATCAAAAATATGGCAGATACTTAACCCTTTGATATAATCGGACAAGACTCTGTACCATAAAAATAAGCCAGTAGGGAGAGTGGTCTATACCTGTTTGACAACCTAAATCCCTCAAAATTATTATTGTAAATTTTGTCAAATTCAAAAATTGCTCAAAGAATGCATGTAAACATTCTGTGTTAGAAATGCAATATAAATTGGAATGTAACATAAAAGCAGGGGTTTCATGATTGATAAGAAAAACTATACTTGTTAGACATGCATAATGTAAGTGTCATTGTCTCTCAAGTTATCACTCTGACATGGAACAAACAAACCTACCATGATGTTCTGTCTGGGGTATAATGTCAGCTGCTGCATCTGCAGCATCCTGTTGTCATGGCGACGACCCCGTCCAGCATCTTTCGCCATGATGTAGAAGGGCATTGTTGTAGACAGAGTGAATGTGAGCGGAGTCAACGTGTTGTTGCTGATGGTGCAGTTGCTCAGCTTGAGTTTCTCTGTCGTAGCCTGCGACCACCAGCATTCAGGATATATATTCATTAAAAGGGTAACTGCTACGTATAATGCACTGTTTGTGGTGATATACACATTCCTACATGGTGTGACGTCTACTGATATACACTGTTCTACATGGTGTGATGTCCAGTGATATACACTGTCCTACATGGTGTGACGTCCAGTAATATACACTGTCCTACATGGTGTGCAATAAAAACAGTGTTACGCACACATGCATGCTCAAGAACTAATTTAAACTGTTTGCGCTGATTGTTCTTGAGAATCGGTAATAAATTACCGTTTTCATTGCATTAAATATTTTGAAGTGTTAGCTATGAACCCATATAATAAATACCTTATCGAACGATAACAGGTTTTATGCGCTCGCTGCTTCAGAATGTTGCATTGGACTTGTAAACTTACTCACTTGACCATCTGTGTCCAGAAGATCACTGGCTGCAGCTCTGTAGGTCATCTCATCGTCATCAATACACTCGATGGTCAGTCTGGAACAATGACCAGTGTGTGTGTGGTCAGTAACATATGTACTGAATCACAGCTGTATTATGACTTCATAGTCTTCTCCTTCACTGATGTTTCCTATCTTCAGAACTCTGGGAGCCAAACATCTCTACCTTCATATTACCAGAAATTGTATGTAATATTAATAAAACTAATAACAGGAATTTAAATAGCACATGAAACCACTTAAAATGCTCTCTGGCGCTTCATATAAAATTGCATAAGTTAAATATGTGTACGTAGGTAAGAAAATAAGCTGCGTTAAACAGACCAGATGATCGTTTAATTTATGAGAAAAAAACAGCAACAATTGCAAATTTTAAAGAAACAAGATTTGTTTGCCCAAATATTGCGACCCAAAAACATTTACAATTAGAAACCCTAATAGCAAGTCGACAGACAAGACAGTAACAAGAGTGGGAAGTGAGACATACTGTGCAGGCTTGCAGTGCGCTGTCATGTCAAGACGAAGAGGCTGCACATCGTACTTCTCCAGGCGAGCAGCTCTCGATTGCATCTGAGCCTGTTGTAATAATAATCAAATGTGTTTATCTAAAAATATATTTTATATCTAACTAGCTGAGTTGCCCGGTGTTGCATGGGACGGTTTCACGAATGGTTCGGCGGACATTTGACATAGATCATGTAACAATGGCAGAAACACGCTTAGCGGTGCTAACAATTGCAACTATTGTTATGAGTTATGTCATTCATGTCAAACGTCCACATTGGTTCCGTTGACATAAAACCCAACCCACTGGGGAATTTCGAATATTTTTTAATGTACGAACAACCAACATGGGCCCCTGGGCATGCCTACAAAATGTCAGCCCCATGTGAAACTGATGGAGATATGAGGGAACAGATGGACGGACGGACAGACAGACATATATACAGAGTCACAAACTACTTTGTTATATAGATACATCTTAATCGATAAAAATGTTGCAATTGACCTTTTTGTTTATTTTGTTTTTTAGTTGATCAGACGCAGCAATAAGACCTTTAAAATTATGTATGACACATTATGTATGACACATAATTATATCACCCACAATCCCATTTTTCCGGGAGGCTGTATGATGTGATTGATCATTTTGTTAACAAGATAATCATATTTGAACCGATACCACTATTCTCAGGCACTGCATGGCTCATAATTTTCTAGTAGAGATTCACTCTCTTCGTTATCAATTTCACTTCTGGTATCATCATCACTATAATCTCTACCATCTATCTCTACAGATGCATAAATTGTGGTCTGAACCAACAAGAACATACATTAGCAGCATCGAGACTCATGTATCCATGAGCGTATCCATTGCAGTCAACGCCCGACTCAAGAACATCACATTTGAGCGGCGTAAAGGTGATATTGATGGTGCCGTGACGGCGGGCGCGGATCACCTGTCAACAGTCATAGATAGAGGTTGACAGTTTCAAGCACCTTTGAAATTAAGTTTACATGACGGTTTTTAGGTGTGAGTGTGTGTGCACATGTGGGTGCATGTGCATACGAGGGGGCATTTGGTGTATAAAACAAATTACCGGTATGTACTTTTGTCATGATTTACTGGGGTATGTGTGCGTAAGTGCCTGTGTGCGTGTGTGTGGTGTGTGTGTGTGGTATGTGTGTGGTGTGTGTGTGGTGTCTGTCTGTTTGTGAAAACTTGCTGTACACTCAATAAGCCAATCATTGTCCACTTGAAAATTGTTGTTTTAGATGGCATTGTGGGAGATAGGCTTCCAGCCGAAAAGAAGCACAACTGAAAAAATTTTCAACATAAGACTGTTAATCAAGAAACACGTTGATCACCATCAAGACAAAAAGGCATTGGCTCATGCGTGGCACAAAGGACTCTGTCAAGTAATGTGACGATATAGCATTGATGAAGGACTAGTGACACAACTCAAGTCGCTATATGGATCATCAACGAGTGCAGTGTTACACGAACATTGGTCGGAGTACGCCAGGGATGCCTTGTGTCGCCAGTGCTGTTCAACCTATACCTTGAAAATATCATGCAAGAAGCTCTACACAACTTCAATGGCACGATATCAATAAACGGTAGAGAGATCAGCAACCTCCGATTTGCAGATGACATTGACCTAATCGCTGGAACAGAGGAGGAGCTACAAGAACGTACAACAACACTGGAAAGGAGAGCGTGTGTTTACGGAATGGAAATAAGCACAGAAAAGAGCAAGATCATGGTCAACAGCAGAATAGCGCCAAGAACTACTATACTAATGAATGGAGAATGCCTCGAAGAAGTAACATCATTCAAGTACCTCGGGTCTATCATCTCCTCTGAGGGCAACGCCACAGAGGAAATACGCACACAGATAAAACTGGCAACATCAGCGATAGCAAGACTCAAGAAGATTTGGAGCAACAACAACATCTAAACAAAGACACGACTTTATAAAAGCCTGGTTGTGCCACTGCTGACATCATGTCCTGAAAATTTCTTACAGAGACCACATAGCAAATATATCAGTAATGCAAGCCATCACCGAAGCCGCAGGACCACAAACACTTTTGGCCACAGTAAAACGTTGTAAACTCCAATGGTTCAGTCATACAACCAGACACAACACACTTGCCAAAGAAATACTACAAGACACGGTCAAAGGCAGCAGAAAATGAGAAAGAACACAAAAAATGTACCTGGACAACATTCGAAAGTGGACGGGTCTGGAGCCACTAGAATTATGTGATGCTGCCCAAAACTGTCCCAGATGGAGAAAGATCACTGTGGAAGCCTCCAAGTGCTCACCCCATGATCGGCTTGGTCATGGGATGAGTGAGTGAGTGAGTGAGTGAGTGAGTGAGTGAGTGAGTGAGTGAGTGAGTGAGTGAGTGTTGGAGTGTTGGAGATAGGAGGCTGGCTCTAAAATAGTGAGACTGTGGCAACCAGGTAGGGGATGGGAAGTTGAGACCAAACACCCCTCTTACATCTTGTTAAATCCTGTTCATTTTGGCTAAATCTTGCAAAACAAATACCTGTTAAATCCATTCTCAGTAAACTTTATTAAATCTCATTAAACCAGTCTCACCAGCTGACTTGGTTCGATGGAGTAGGGCCCATTATTGGGCATCTGTTCCACCCCATCGTGTGGTCGCAGTAGCAGTTGTATGAGCTGGGAGTGTGGGAGCATGTCCTGTGTCGTGGGGTCCATCTCCGTGTCTGTCGCCTCCCGTGTGGAGGGTGGAGTAGAGTCTGGGGAGTCTGGGATTAGGAAGACGCCTGTTTCGTGACGATGCATTGTCCTCTCTGTAAACAGAAAATTACTCTTTAGAATCAGACATATTGGGCCATTACTGTACTTGTGTATTCTCCACCATGCATGATCAACGGTCAGAACCTTGAGGAAGTAGACTCTTTCAAATAACTTTGGTCCGCCTTAGGCAAAGATGGCACCTCAACAAAGGAAATCAAAACAAGGATTGCAGTGGCCATGTTTGACTTAACATCAAAGCAAAGCTCAAGCTCCACAGAGCACTTGTATCCATACTCCTTTAAGGATGTGAGAGCTGGGTTCTGACACCTGAGATAGAGAGACGCGGACAAGCATTTGAAATGAAATGCTTCAGGCGACTCCCCCTCCTTCGTATACTGAATACAAGACAAATGAATATGTGAGATAACAAGTAGACTCCCTTGCTGGAAAGCAAGAGCCCTTGTTGGCAACAGTAAAATGACGCAAGCCCTCCTCGTTTGGCCACATCACTCGACACAACACCATTGCAAAAACCTTCATGGCACCCTGGAGGCAAGAGAAGACGGGGCCGCCAGAGAAACAACTGGCTGGACAATATACAACAATGGACACATCGAGACCTACCGACCCTGCTACGCACAGCATAGGACAGACAACGCTGGCGAGGACTGTGTATGAATGGCACCCATACAACCACCTGGATGAAGGTGAACTCACACTGCTATAGCTACTTTCAGGGGTTTTGGTATATTTGGGGTCATTTGAATATGATGTGTTACTCCTGGAGGTATTCCTACCTCCTGTTTTTCACAAATTATTCTCCACCATTTTCCTTCAAATTTGTTGGGGTGAATTAAAACAAATTTTTCTTAGTTACTGATGCTGCTTAAAAAAAAATTTACTATGAGTTATATTACTTGTTGTTTTTTGCCACTGGTAAATTCCTGCTTTTGATGATGTGAAGGGCACGATTTTGTATAGCTTAAAAAATCTCCAGCTTTGTCATTTCAGAAACTCGACAGGTCTGGCAATTGTCTTACCAGGCTCCTCACAAGGAGGAAGGATTTCATTCCCCTCTGAGTCCAGCAAAGGAAGGATGGTGCCAAACAGGAACGTGACGTCTAGCAGCTTCTGTGAGGCTTTGTCTTCTTTGTAGATGTTCCAGTCCAGTCGGATGTCTGACAAAGAAAATAATCCCAAATATGATGATCATAATTATTGTAAGTCAATCCACTCAGTTTAGCTATGACCAGCTACACAGGGATTCAAGCATCAAGTATGATGAAACAGCACTGTCCTAGCATTTGATCAGTGCAAATGGGTCACTAGGCGGTGCTGCATATATCTAAGTAATAATGACCAATCACCTATTGGAGAGTCTGTAGGGTGCGTATAAACATATCAGTCCCTTCACATAATAAAGTTTAAATTTGTGAGAGAACAAAACAACACCAAACAAGTTGAGAATATGTGTGGTATAAAAATATTATATATCTAATTTTAAAAAAATATCATTATTGGTCAATGGCAAGAGTTATATTAATATGTCAATCAGGTTTTACTTCGTCTACTTTACAGACTGTGTATAAATCCCTTGTAATTTCTAATGCTAGCATGTGTTTACTCAGCCACTTAGACAGGAAGCACATGCGATCCTAACTCAATGACATAAGAGTTCTCATGTTCTGAACTGGCCCTCATAACGAGGCTACGCACCAACTGGGCCACTGTTGATTATCTTCATGTGTCTGGTGATAGGTGGCGCTCCACACACATGTGTACCGAACCTGCAATGCAACCAGTCATAATGACAACACAACAAGGATATGAGCAACAGTGATATGAGCAATAGTGGTATGAGCAATAGTCAAGATTTCTAATGCACAGCGTGAAAATACCCAAAAGGAGTGAAGGTGATATGGAGAGTTGATGTCTGACAATATTTTTTCACATTCATCTCACTTTTAAAGTCTCATGGATGTAACTGGAGCATGTGATCTGTCATGTGGTGGCTTTGTTGGAAGGCTCACAGATTCACAACATTCTCTGGCAAGAATTGTGAACAATGAGGAACCAATTATCACCAATAGATGGCAGCCCTTAACACAAGCGTTCTTTACAATGACATGAACACTATTTCCATCATCATCGCACGTGCCCTTTTGTACACGATGACGTAAACAACTAATTCCAGATCAAATTCCATTGTATTCGGACCAACCAAGCTCTCGATTCCTTTTACGGCGTTTTGTAGCCAAAATACACCACTCACAGAAAATAGTTTTTTGCATGCATGCAAATGTTGTCTACTTTTCTGCACTTGAGTACATCAAACACATTTAGCAAAGGAGCATTAGCACAAGATGCAGTGCCAAACTGGATAAGGGATTAACTAAATACTTTATAATCTCTCATAAATGTCTTATTTACAGACGTACCTGAGCTTGGGTGCTTGTCCTCGAGACTGGGGTGAGGTCATCTGGAAGTAGATTGGACATCCCACAATGGTCATCTTTACAGGCAGCTGTGTCCACCGATTAGATGCGCCGTCATTGGAGATTGTCTGGTACAACAACAACAACAACTACTACATTATTAACGCTGTGTGCCTGTATTTAGTTGCCACAGTCCTGAGACAGAAAACACAACATTTTACCAACAATTTAATTTGATCTTGATAACGAACCATTACAGGAAAATATTTAAAATGTAACAACTTTAACATGTATTTCTAAAGAATAGTTTAAACATAAATTTCATGGAGTCACTGTTAAGGGAGAAATATCCCCAATTTTAATGTTTTTAATAGAAAATACAGAAACAATGCAAACAATAAATTTTAAAAATATTTTTGACTCTCAAGAAACTTGTAGTTCTCTATTTGGATGTTTTGGCCGAATCTGTCAGCTGTCATCACTGGATTGACAAGAATGGCACGTTTCTTACGAGGAAAACAATATAAAATGTCACATTCCAAGAAACAGGAATGTCAGTCCATTGTAGAATAAAAAACCTAATGAAATGTTCCCATTACCATGGATCACTTTTCCATGGGGACATTTTCATGTGACACTTGTACAAACCTGACAGTTGACGATGTCAGAGTAGGTGCCCCACATGTCACTGAAGGCTGTCACAGTGGCGGTGATTGACTCGTATGGCGCCAACAAGCCCTCAGATGGCTCAATGGTGAATGCCACACCCCGGTTATCTTGAAGCACTATCTTGCACAGATCTGCAACAAACCTCATTGTCTTAATGGTGAACAGATTGATCAGAGTGGTTATTGTAACATATTAATTTTTTCCTGTTTTTACAATCAATTTCACCTGTTTTCTTTGAAACGCTTCCGCAGCTTTCAGTTGTCTTAATACGATAAAGTATCACTAGATGGCGGCACGGTAGTCAGAATATGCAGGTGCTGTTGTAGGTGGGGGTCCACGAACAGGGTGAGAGCTGGTACCGTCCCTCCCACATCAATAATGAGGACCCCCCAGCCCAAGGCCACATCTGGGCTACATCAATGACATCACCTACACGCCACCATTTCGCAGTAGTCAGTCTGATTAAGATAACTGAAACATTACAAAGAAAAAATTGACTGTGACAAATGAAGAAAAGATTAATCTTTCACCGTCTTGCCACAAAGAGTGTGAAGTTGAACTCTATTGGTCAGTGATACATCAAACAAATTGGTGCCTTCAGCCACGTTACAATGCTGTGTTGCACCATATGTTACGTTACATTAGGCAGCCATCAGAATGTATGAAGCGACATCTTGGTGCTGCCAGTAGTGACATGAAACACTAGAAAGAGACTTGATCAGAGCACGTGACAAGGAACTGCTGATGTTAGATCAGCTGATGCCGAGATCAAATGGCAACGCCACCATGAACGTACGCACACACTGGCTGACCGAACAAGACAACAACCGACAGTCACATGTTGACACTGAGGACGAGTCATCTTTCTCTCTCATCTTGGAAACAGGATAAAATCACGATTTTCGTGGGATTTTTGAAAAATCATAATAAAACAATCAGTTAAACTTTTTGACAGTTGCCACTGATAACTGATAACACTAATGCTTTCAAGTTTCTGTGTAAAAATAACAAGAAAAGTCACTAAACAATTTTGCACACGAGCTAGAATGTTGTCGTCGACTCCAGATAGGTTTGATTTTTCATACGATAAATCTGAATCAAGATCGAAAATGTTAATTCCGAAAGGCAGCTTTAATTCAAAGAAAATGAATGAGTGATAGTTGTGTACTCTTTACAGACATTCCGAGGTTGTGTCCTCACCAGAGTGCGCTTTCTCCGGGGTTTGACTCAGGGGGTCGGCCAGATTGGGAGTCCGTGCCAAGATTCGGTTAGATCGACTGGAAGAGGACAATAAAAATGTACAACAAGATATCTTATTTATACAATATTACAGCATGATAATAATTTTTATTATATCAGAAGCTACAAAAACTAATCATTACATTAAAAACAATCAACAAAACATCACAGAAAGAAGACTGACTAAAATTAAGAATACAATAATTTTATTTGCAGAAATTTAAAAACAGTTACATTATCTTACACATTTGGTAATACTGTCAGCATAATTACATAATTTGTAATTTTAAGGGATCATAATTTCAGTGTTTGTGCTAAATATGGTAGGCAGAAGTAATATATGGGCCCAAGTTCACAGTGTGTGCTGTACACATTGGTTGTGTTACAGTCTAATACTAAATATAAATACTTTAATTTATTACAGTGATTTATTACATTGAATACATGAAACAATTTTAATGATATAATGACCTCATTTAGTGTTATTTACTATAACTCATTACAACTAGAATTGTGCTGAACATTTTGGTTGCGCTACAGTATAATTCCACACAGAGAATACTCATTCAAATGTAACTGATTACATAGTGTGATCTATTACAACTCATTACAGCTACAATCGAACCCAGCCCTTGTAACTCACCTTTTGACGGGGTCCTCATCGGCTCGGGGCCCAGGTGGGGTCGGAGTTCGGGGGCCAGGAAAGGTTCGCAAGGAGAGCTTGTATCGAGTAGCTATGGCCGTGTGGTTCTTGACAGAGATCTGCCTGGTCGGGTTGCTGCCAAGGGCAACCTCAGAGCCAAAGTCCAGGGTACAGTCATCGGCTGAGTCACTGGAATAATTAATGTTAATTTTAATAATACTAATAATCTCAATCTGAGCTCAGAGGCACAAGAAACCAGAATCGTTAAAGTATTACCTCGTGAGGGATCATCCGAGTGAGGGACCACCATGCTCATCATTTACATCGTAAAACAACATTACATAGCATAAACCATATTACACAGCATAAACCATATTACACAGCATAAACCATATTACATAGCATAAACCATATTACATAGCATATACCATACCTATTAAAAAATCTAAACTTCCCAAATGACCTTTAATGTACCACTTTTTGGAAGTACGATTTGACGGTTACCTGTTTAATTTGAATGTTTCTGTCCAAATATGATTAAATGAGGGAACATCATTTCACTGGTGATAACAACACATGTGCACATGCCAATGACAACATCTGTCTGTGCCATCTGTCATATACTTAGGGAGCTATCACAAACACAATCTACTAAGTTACAATTCCATAACAAATACATACACATTATTTATTTACTATAACCTTAACTATAATTGTAATATAGCTATGATTCTTACGAATGCTCTTACAATGACTGCACACATCAATGAATGTCCTGGTCCTGGATATACCAATTGTAGTCAAAAATAATACCTTATTCATGCAAGTAACAATAAAACTACTTACGCCACCGGTATGGCCTGGAAGGCTATATCGGGTCCGGAGACAAAGCCATAGATAGCGAGATAGAGAGGCGAATCCATCTCCTTTATTTGGCACTCGACTCGGAAGTCGGGGATGGCAAACTGGAAACACCAGGCAAATGACACATGTAACACTATCTTGACTACAAGACTGGTGGCAACATTATGTGATTTAATGGATTCCTTAAAAGGTCAATTTGTTTTTATCCAAAGATTTCAAAAGATATCTATGTGTAAAAGTGGTCTCTTAATACAGGTGGTTGCCTAATGTGGGTAATTTAACATGTGAAACTCTTGTAAAAGGAGGAGTTGACTGTGATCGTAAATGACGGGTGGTCTCTTAATGCAGGTGGTCCCTTGAGCAGGTTTGACTGTATATGTATATATATATATATATATATATATATATATATATATATATATATATATATATATATATATATATATATATATATATATATATATATATATATATATATTGTCACTGATGGCTAGATGGGCATTAAAAAAATGCAATATTTTAATAATTTTGCATATACAACCCATGGTTTCTAACATATTTTAGAGACAAAAACACCAAAAATAAACAACTATTAACACTACTGTCATGATCAATAACACCGAGAGGTGGCACATACCATGCGGTGGGCAAAGAAGCACATCTCAACCACGACCTGTTCGCGTGGACCAATCACCCCGGCGTGGGGGTTGAAGCTAATGGAGTAGAAGTCATAGTCGTTCTCATTGAAGACACTTGAGACAGGTACGTGTAGGCGAGTGCTCCGCGTGCTGGCACAGTCCCCATCTCCCATCAAGTCTATCGACTCTTTCGATGGACAGAACTGAAGCTGTCGGAACACTGGGGAATTATTCATTAATTGTCTGGTTCATATTTCACGTGTTTCTTTGCAAAACACATTATACCAAATTTGCATGTTTGAAGATAAATCATGTTTTCTGCTGCATGTACAGGAAAACTACCATTGTATTTGGTCATAAAACACCTTTACCTCCACCACTATCAACTAGATGGCAGCACAAAACACTTACCTCCACCACTATCTATCAACTAGATGGCAGCACAAAACCAACTTTAACTCAGTTTATGTGATTTTGGCATATAACACATTTTGCGGTTAAATGCCATTCATTTCAACCTACCAAATCTTTGTTTAAAAATTATAATAAAATTGCTGATTTTAAGGAGATTGCTTAGTGACAAAAAGGTAGGCATTCTTATTCAATGACCACTTACCATCATCATCTTTACAAAATATATCTTTCTAAATGTGTGGACTAAATATGTGTTTGAAAGATGGCACCATAACAATATTAGCTATTTTCTAAGCAAACGTCGATATTAGAGAACTATCAGCAATGGAAAATGTCTACAAGACACTGAAATAACAATGTAGAATTTAAAATGATCATAACTGTCATAACCAGGATGATAGTTTAAATAAAGCCTAAAAATTATTACCATGATGAAGATTATCGGTAGTAATGAGAGGGTGATCTCAAGGTTATTTTGAATGACAAAATTGCCTATGCATGCGACGTACCTTGCCCCACTCGAACTCTGTCGTCAGCAGCGTCTTGTTGATGAGCGTCAACTGGTGGTAGGTAGGCACACCAATGAAGACCTCGTTCAGGGTGACTTCACATGACAAAAGACAAACATCGGGTTGCTGCACTTCAGCCTGCAGTGCCACCGTGCTGCAAAATTTGCAACAAAAATGATGTCTGGCTGGGCTGTAGTCAGAGCAGATGTACTTTCTATAATATCACAGTCGTTTCACATACACTCAAGGAGCTCCTAGCTTCCACCTCTCAAGTTAACAATGCCACACACCTTAGCTCTGTTTCTTGATGGGTACATCTGATCATTGCTCTCCACCAAATAATTTATCACACAAAGCTGGGCATATCTAACTTGCCTAACCCCCACAGAATCAGACATAGCCACTTTTGCATGTTTATTAAAAAATTTTGGTTAAGCCGAACTGAAATTAATTTACATTTTGTCTGATGATTACTTTAAAAACTAACTAACACATTTGCACAAGTGAAAACTCAAATTGCAGAGGCAGCTTTTGGTTAAAAACAATACCCCAGCGGGCGAATGTAGTGAATTTTTATATCATTTTACATTGAATATGTTCCAGGTATTTAATAATTGGTCAATAAAGTAGATTAACAGTTGAATTACGCATGTTTCACAACAAGGTATTGTTAATATGAAAGCCCAGTTTAGTGAGACTAGACACCAGGGTTATGAGGACCAACAAAGGTCAACGGAATACAATAACCCATTAACCTGTAGGTGTATGTGTAAGAGATGAATTAAAGGAAACCCCAAAAATAATTGTTATGATCCTGAATTTTGCTATGCTGTGTTATAGAATGATCCAGGGATTAATTAAGTACTGACCACTGTCCACTGACCATTCACTGCCCACCATCTACTGACCACCGTCCACTCATTGTCCACTGACCACCATCCACTGACTGTTCACTGTCCACTATCCAGTCACTGTCCACTGCCCACCGTCCACCATCCACTCACTGTCCACCCACTGTCTACTGACCACCGTCCACTATCTACTCACTGTTCACTGACCACCGTCCACTCACCTGGATGCTCCATCTTGGACTTTTAACTCAATAAGCGTGCGCATGGACTGACACTTGTTTGGTATAAACAAGACAGTGACTGACTGGACCTCGACTGGACGCAGGATACTGCGTCTCGGGTTGAAGATCAACTCATATGCCTTCTTCTCGTCTTCCTCCTGGCTTCTTGTGTCTCCCTCCTGGGAAGAGTGTTGAACATGGCAAGATTCAGCTCAATTACAATTAGAGTACTTAAAAATACAATTATTGAGGGGGGAGGGTAGGGATAAGGGGAGTGGGGGAGGAGGAGGGGGTAGGGGGTGGGGGGGAGGAGGGGGTAGGGGGTTAACAACAATTTTGCTTAGCATTGTACATCAATGTATTTTCTCCATTGTTTATTTTTTGTCACAGTTCATAAGTTCGCTGGCTTCGAAAACATGCTGACAGTTTTGCATTATGATGTCTGAATATGGACAGCATGCGATGATTACCGCATGAAGGATGAGTATATACAGTGGTCGTTATAATTAACATAGCTCACTATGGTCATTGGCAAAATGACATTGATTTCATTTAGTATGAAACATTTTTATTAAATTATTCTACACCTTTGAACATCGCCTACACTGTGGTGTGAGGTGCCACCGCCTACACTGTGGTGTGAGGTGACACCGCCTACACTGTGGTGTGAGGTGACACCGCCTACACTGTGGTGTGAGGTGACACCGCCTACACTGTGGTGTGAGGTGACACCGCCTACACTGTGGTGTGAGGTGACACCGCCTACACTGTGGTGTGAGGTGACACCGCCTACACTGTGGTGTGAGGTGACACCGCCTACACTGTGGTGTGAGGTGACACCGCCTACACTGTGGTGTGAGGTGACACCGCCTACACTGTGGTGTGAGGTGACACCGCCTACACTGTGGTGTGAGGTGACACCGCCTACACTGTGGTGTGAGGTGACACCGCCTACACTGTGGTGTGAGGTGACACCGCCTACACTGTGGTGTGAGGTGACACCGCCTACACTGTGGTGTGAGGTGACACCGCCTACACTGTGGTGTGAGGTGACACCGCCTACACTGTGGTGTGAGGTGACACCGCCTACACTGTGGTGTGAGGTGACACCGCCTACACTGTGGTGTGAGGTGACACCGCCTACACTGTGGTGTGAGGTGACACCGCCTACACTGTGGTGTGAGGTGACACCGCCTACACTGTGGTGTGAGGTGACACCGCCTACACTGTGGTGTGAGGTGACACCGCCTACACTGTGGTGTGAGGTGACACCGCCTACACTGTGGTGTGAGGTGACACCGCCTACACTGTGGTGTGAGGTGACACCGCCTACACTGTGGTGTGAGGTGACACCGCCTACACTGTGGTGTGAGGTGACACCGCCTACACTGTGGTGTGAGGTGACACCGCCTACACTGTGGTGTGAGGTGACACCGCCTACACTGTGGTGTGAGGTGACACCGCCTACACTGTGGTGTGAGGTGACACCGCCTACACTGTGGTGTGAGGTGACACCGCCTACACTGTGGTGTGAGGTGACACCGCCTACACTGTGGTGTGAGGTGACACCGCCTACACTGTGGTGTGAGGTGACACCGCCTACACTGTGGTGTGAGGTGACCCCGCCTACACTGTGGTGTGAGGTGACACCGCCTACACTGTGGTGTGAGGTGACACCGCCTACACTGTGGTGTGAGGTGACACCGCCTACACTGTGGTGTGAGGTGACACCGCCTACACTGTGGTGTGAGGTGACACCGCCTACACTGTGGTGTGAGGTGACACCGCCTACACTGTGGTGTGAGGTGACACCGCCTACACTGTGGTGTGAGGTGACACCGCCTACACTGTGGTGTGAGGTGACACCGCCTACACTGTGGTGTGAGGTGACACCGCCTACACTGTGGTGTGAGGTGACACCGCCTACACGGTGGTGTGAGGTGACACCGCCTACACTGTGGTGTGAGGTGACACCGCCTACACTGTGGTGTGAGGTGACACCGCCTACACTGTGGTGTGAGGTGACACCGCCTACACTGTGGTGTGAGGTGACACCGCCTACACTGTGGTGTGAGGTGACACCGCCTACACTGTGGTGTGAGGTGACACCGCCTACACTGTGGTGTGAGGTGACACCGCCTACACTGTGGTGTGAGGTGACACCGCCTACACTGTGGTGTGAGGTGACACCGCCTACACTGTGGTGTGAGGTGACACCGCCTACACTGTGGTGTGAGGTGACACCGCCTACACTGTGGTGTGAGGTGACACCGCCTACACTGTGGTGTGAGGTGACACCGCCTACACTGTGGTGTGAGGTGACACCGCCTACACTGTGGTGTGAGGTGACACCGCCTACACTGTGGTGTGAGGTGACACCGCCTACACTGTGGTGTGAGGTGACACCGCCTACACTGTGGTGTGAGGTGACACCGCCTACACTGTGGTGTGAGGTGACACCGCCTACACTGTGGTGTGAGGTGACACCGCCTACACTGTGGTGTGAGGTGACACCGCCTACACTGTGGTGTGAGGTGACACCGCCTACACTGTGGTGTGAGGTGACACCGCCTACACTGTGGTGTGAGGTGACACCGCCTACACTGTGGTGTGAGGTGACACCGCCTACACTGTGGTGTGAGGTGACACCGCCTACACTGTGGTGTGAGGTGACACCGCCACACTGTGGTGTGAGGTGACACCGCCTACACTGTGGTGTGAGGTGACACCGCCTACACTGTGGTGTGAGGTGACACCGCCTACACTGTGGTGTGAGGTGACACCGCCTACACTGTGGTGTGAGGTGACACCGCCTACACTGTGGTGTGAGGTGACACCGCCTACACTGTGGTGTGAGGTGACACCGCCTACACTGTGGTGTGAGGTGACACCGCCTACACTGTGGTGTGAGGTGACACCGCCTACACTGTGGTGTGAGGTGACACCGCCTACACTGTGGTGTGAGGTGACACCGCCTACACTGTGGTGTGAGGTGACACCGCCTACACTGTGGTGTGAGGTGACACCGCCTACACTGTGGTGTGAGGTGACACCGCCTACACTGTGGTGTGAGGTGACACCGCCTACACTGTGGTGTGAGGTGACACCGCCTACACTGTGGTGTGAGGTGACACCGCCTACACTGTGGTGTGAGGTGACACCGCCTACACTGTGGTGTGAGGTGACACCGCCTACACTGTGGTGTGAGGTGACACCGCCTACACTGTGGTGTGAGGTGACACCGCCTACACTGTGGTGTGAGGTGACACCGCCTACACTGTGGTGTGAGGTGACACCGCCTACACTGTGGTGTGAGGTGACACCGCCTACACTGTGGTGTGAGGTGACACCGCCTACACTGTGGTGTGAGGTGACACCGCCTACACTGTGGTGTGAGGTGACACCGCCTACACTGTGGTGTGAGGTGACACCGCCTACACTGTGGTGTGAGGTGACACCGCCTACACTGTGGTGTGAGGTGACACCGCCTACACTGTGGTGTGAGGTGACACCGCCTACACTGTGGTGTGAGGTGACACCGCCTACACTGTGGTGTGAGGTGACACCGCCTACACTGTGGTGTGAGGTGACACCGCCTACACTGTGGTGTGAGGTGACACCGCCTACACTGTGGTGTGAGGTGACACCGCCTACACTGTGGTGTGAGGTGACACCGCCTACACTGTGGTGTGAGGTGACACCGCCTACACTGTGGTGTGAGGTGACACCGCCTACACTGTGGTGTGAGGTGACACCGCCTACACTGTGGTGTGAGGTGACACTGCCTACACTGTGGTGTGAGGTGACACTGCCTACACTGTGGTGTGAGGTGACACTGCCTACATGATGGTGTGAGATGACACTGCCTACACTGTGGTGTGAGGTGACACCACCTACACTGTGATGTGAGGTGACACCACCTACATGATGGTGTGAGATTACACTGCCTACACTGTGACATGGGGTGACACCACCTACACCGTGGTGTGAGGTGACACCACCTACATGATGGTGTGAGATTACACTGCCTACACTGTGACATGGTGTGACACCACCTACACTGTGGTATGAGGTGACACCACCTACACATGGTGTGAGGTGACAACCTATACCTACCTTATTGGACAGGTTCTTGCTACTGGTAGATGGAGAGATGGGAGGAACAAGGAGTTCAGAGGTCAGGGTGGTCAGGCTGGTCAGCTCGTCCAGTGACCAGTATGCCTGGACACGACTCATGTTGCGAAGCATCACCTCGAAGGAGGCCGTCTCCCCAAGTCTCACCAGACCTAGGTCAATGCTGCCGACTTCAATCACCACTTCCGGGCCCTGGAGGACAGAACAGTATGAACTTAACTTGTGACGTTTCACTCCAAATAGCCCTGTCTAGAGCCAACATACGGGTGGTTTATTGTTAGAGTTTTCCTTCTCTTGAGATCTTTTACTTCTCCTGGTGCAGACCCCAGGTAGAAGGGACCAACTTACCCCCCAAAAAAAACGGCAAACTGGGGTGAACAAAATGGCCCAAGCTTTGAAATGGTGGCAGGTGGAATTGAACCACACACCTTTCGATCGACAGTCCAGTTCTCTAACTGTGTGTGCATGCATGCATACATTATCCTATATTTTACATTATATATAGATAAATATATACCCTTAATGTCACATAATTTTGAGTGCAAAGAAAATTAAATGGCATCTCTCATACATACATACGTTATTTTTTTGCATTTGTTTGTTTGTGTGTGTGTGTGTGCGTGCGTGCGTGCGTGCGTGTGTGTGAGCATTTGTGGTATGTGTGTGTGTATGTGTGCGTGTTTTTCTGCATGTTTATATGCATGTTTCCAGGTGCTTATGTCCGATACTAGCACCTTTATTAGGGCGCATATTAAAACTTGTGACCTCTTCAACGTGAGTGCTCAGTTAGCACACCCAAGAGGGCCAGTAATATGTTTGATAACACCCACCAGGGCCAGTAAAGTTTGATAACACCCACCAGGGCCAGTAATATGTTTGATAACACCCACCAGGGCCAGTAATATGTTTAATAACACCCAACAGGGCCAGTAATATATTTGATAACACCCACCAGGGCCAGTAATATGTTTGATAACACCCACCAGGGCCAGTAATATGTTTGATAACACCCACCAGGGCCAGTAATATGTTTAATAACACCCAACAGGGCCAGTAATATGTTTGATAACACCCACCAGGGCCAGTAATATGTTTGATAACACCCACCAGGGCCAGTAATATGTTTAATAACACCCAACAGGGCCAGTAATATGTTTGATAACACCCACCAGGGCCAGTAATATGTTTGATAACACCCACCAGGGCCAGTAATATGTTTGATAACACCCACCAGGGCCAGTAATATGTTTGATAACACCCAACAGGGCCAGTAATGTTTGATAACATCCACCAGGGCCAGTAATATGTTTGATAACACCCACCAGGGCCAGTAATATGTTTAATAACACCCACCAGGGCCAGTAATATTTTTAATAACATCCAACAGAGGCAGTAATATGTTTGATAACACCCACCAGGACCAGTAATATGTTCGATGATTCCAAGCAGTCAACTAACTTTGGTGCGTTTATCTCATCTGGTTATTTCATCGGAATAAATTGCCATTCCACAGTCTGCCCTACCTTGATCTCTGCGGTCACATGTAAAGTGAGGGGCGTCTCCAGATGCTGCACATAACACAGCAGGGTGTGGTCAATCTTGCGGGGTTCCGCACAGCTGATGGTCAACTCAAAGTCCATCTCTGAACAGCCAGCTACGACGCAATGGAAACACAAAGAATTTACATAGACAGTTTAGAAATAATAATAATAACAAGTTAAAAAATTATGACGTGCCATGTGTCCAGGTAAAAACCTGCTCAAAGGAGCTAAAAAATAAAAAAGTTAGCTAAACATGTGTAAAAAATAAATCTACTTTTTTATATGGTAAAACAATGTGTTTAAGTTAAAAAAGTCTATGTAAACTTTAAAATATTTTTTAAAGCTAGAAATAAGTTAAAAATTAGTTGCAAAATATTTTTTAATAAATTACAAAATATGTTAAAAGTAAGTAAAAAAAAATGGTTAAATAAGTTCAAAATATGTTAAAAATAAGTTTAAAATAAGTTAAAAAATAAGTAAAGCAATAAGTTAAAATAAGTTAAATATATGTTAAATAAATAAATAATAGGTGCATGTCAATAATGTGTCAATGTTGCTGTCCACAATGTCATAAAAGATGTGTCTTTAACAGCGCCTTGAAAGTGGCAATGAAAATAACTTCTCTGACTTGCATGGCACGGCATTCCTGGTCCACCATCAACATAATCTTGTGAAAATAACATATGGCAGAGAAAATAAAACAATGGAAACTAATATATATATATATATATAAATAAATATATTTATATATATATATATAAATATATATATATATATATATATATATATACATATACATATACATATACATATACATATATATTAAAACACACTAATCAGGTAATGTTAGCAATTTTGAATGACAAAATATTTAACAAGATTTAACAAGATTTGCCATCCAAGCCAAAGGCCCAGATGACAAGTGGACAAGGAAGCCATTGGCTTATCAAGAGTCCATCAGTGTTCGTCTGCGCGTAACCCACCCTCCTGAGATATGTGTCCTACTTGTTTTTAAAAATTTTCACGCTGCTAGCCGTAAATTTGTTCCATTTATTTACTATCCTCTTTGAGAATGAATACTTCCTGATATCCAATCTACACTGATCCTTTACAAACTTTATCTCATGTCCTCTAGTTCTGCTATCTTTCTTGAGTGCAAAAAACATATTTCTATCAATATTTTCATACCCATTCAATATCTTAAAAACTTCAATCTGATTTCCTCTTAACCTCCTTGTCTATAGAGTTGTTAAACCACATTCTGTCAGGCATTCTTATTACACAAATATAAACAAACAAATCGCACAAACTGCAAAATGGCCATCAGTGTGTGGACTAACAAATTAAAATAGTGATACCATGGTGATACTGTGCCGACATACCCAACTCTGCAACTGGTGGCTCCACCTCTAGGATGTAGTTGGTACTAACATTCTCCCACTGGAAGATGATGCTGCACACACTCTGGTTGATCATCTGAGGAAAAATATAAAAATATAAAGTGCTCAAACATCATTGATAAAGTTATCACAGTGTGAGGAACAATTAGTCATTTTTATTTAAAACTGCTTAGTTAAGTACATAGCATTTAGGTATAAATGTCCACAAGAATTGATTTGCTATGATATACTTCATGGGATTTGTTATTACTGGTACTAATAATAAATTGCAAATTTTATATCAACATTTTCGTCTCAGTACTAACTGTATCTGTCTTGTCAACTTGTCCCTAAACACTGCAATTTACATATTGTCTCATGATATCGTTTTCACTTTCTATTTGCTGACATCTTTCTCTAGGTTATTAGGATTACGTTAACAGTAAATTAACTTACCCGGAATGGTTTCTTCATAGATGTCTCCACCAGTATGCTTCCTGGCGCATGGATGGCATAGGGCTGGAGAATCACAGACAGTGGTTCACATTCACCTTTGACCTCGATCTCAAGTGCTGTCACATCTTCCACGAGTGGCTCTACAAAAATGGACAGACAACATGAAAGTTGTTCATGCAGTAGTGAAGAATTAATCATTGTAAAAGCTATGTTGCTTGCGATGATTATGGTTTATGTTTTCACTGATGTTTTGATTATGATACAGACTTTAACTGAGGTGCTATGTAGATGCCGATTGTTGGTTAATATAACGCATCACGGTACATCTATATTCTCGAGTGGGTGACGTAATTTGAACAAAATGCATAAGTATGTTTTAATGTTTTACTGTGCGTCCAACATACTAATAATAATAACAGTCATAATAATTAACTTCTATGGTGCATATATCCTCAGGAACCTGAGCTCAGAGGCGCAACAAAACAGAATCATTAAGCATAGTTATGAACAGGTACGCGCAAAAGTCATTATCAGAACGAGGAACAACCGAAGATTTATGGTGGAATTTGGAATAAATGTCTTGAGTTTTTTTCGGAAAATAGCAATAGCTTCAGATGTTTTCAAAGTGATGGGGAGTTCATTCAAGACCCTAGGGCACACAGACAGAGAAAGCGACAGAGAAAGCACGTTTACCCAAGTTTTGTTTTAGGCACAATAATTTGTTGTGGAATTGATGATCTGACCTGTCTAGGGATATTTGAAAGATGCAGGAGACTAGCCAAGTAGGGTGGTTGTTGTGTAGATAGAGCATGATATGTAAGAGTGGACAGCTTAAAATTAATTCGATAAGTAACAGGAAGTCAGAGTAACTGTCTAAGTAGTGGTAGTGATGGTGAAAACCGAGGCACCCTGAGAACCACACGTGCCAGACAATTTTGTACTCGTTGGAGTTTAGCCAAGTCTCTTTTAGCGATGTTACTTAGTAGTGAAATACAATAGTCAAGGTGGCTGCTAATTAGTGCCATTGATATATTGTTTTAGCAGTAGATATAGATATGTGACGCCAAATTCAACAGAGATCATGTATATGATAGAAACATGATTTACATACTTGAGAAAAATACTCATGCATCTATGCCAATGAGTGCGCAAGCACATCTGAAATTAATTAAATGTCAGTTCGACTGACATTTATGTATTGATTTCTAAAAAAAAATTTTTATATATTCTTTGCTGACATGAGGATATTTTAAACACTTTTGAACTTTGATCAGGAACATGTTGTCGTGGATATATGCGACTGTTCTGCAAACAGTTTGTCAACAAATTATTCTTAATATATCCACCAGAGGCTCCACAGTCATTTAAGGTAGCCACCCTCTACTGTAGCAAATTTGCCTTTGTCTGTGTCTTTTGGAAGAGACAAAAAAGCTGTTGGTTTCTTCTGTATGGTATATATACCAGAGGAAGTAAATGATCCCTGTGTGCATACAAATGTAGTCAGTAGTGATATAGTTAGTACTTGTAGCGCGTGGATGTCAGAGACAATTAAATAGTAACGTTATCATGGTTTGCTAGTCTGGCATAATATACCAATAAATTGTAGATATTACGTGTACACATCATTTGGGGGCTGGCATGCTTGCTGTGATGATGTACGTCGTTTTGATGGTGAATGTTTGCACAATTGCTGGCACATGATTACTGAATTAAATGTCATTTATTTGGCCTATTTCACTCTACACTGGACTTGCGTTGTTATTCTGCATAAATGTGTATAAATCCCACAACTGGCAGTGGTGTTGAGAAAAGGATGTATTAGATATCAAGTTCCACCAAAAAGTAGCTTGTGCATATGAGTGAAACATTTGCAGAATGTCGATAGCAAGAACCACCTGCAAGTAGTTTAGGCTTTGAGGGTGTCGTGATACGAGGACTGAACAGGTTGCTGCAGCTGCTGGACTCCTTCTCTTCATCTACCTTCACTGGCATCCGGGGGATACTACGCAGCACCAGATGCAGCACATTGTGGTAGTTGCCCACCTGGTGAACAAACATGTAATCATCCATAATCCACCTGGTGATCAAATGTGGAATAATGCATAACCCAACTGGTGACCAAAGATGAAATCAAAGATAATCCACCTGGTGACCAAAGGTGGAATCATACATGGCACAACAACTTCTTTTTTTACAAAACACATTGATTTGTTGTGCTTAGATAATACTGAATAGCAAAATAATAAAACAAAAATATTAGAAGTAGAACAGAAAAAACATGATAGTAATATGCTGTGATACTTATGAGAAATGCATAATGGTAATATAAACAGATTATAAATGACTAATAAAAATATCAATCCTCCAGACGGGAAAACTTGGTAGTTAGGTAAACCATCCCATGCTGTTTTTGTGTACATAAAATCAAACTGATCAATGGATGGTTTATGTAACTTGGAACAATCATAGAAAACATGCATAGCATTGTGAACAATCTAAGGTAATTATGCCATGCAGGGTAATAGTGGGGTGAATTTCGAAAAAAATCATGGATCCTTCCTGTGGCACCCTGAAAACCCTGAAAGTTTGGTGCCTGAAATGCAAAGTCTAGGAGGAGCAACATAACATACAACATAACATACAACATAACATACAGACATACATAGTACCTTAGATACTCTAGCTGGATTATAGTAAGATGGAGTCTTACCTTTGGTGGTGCGAATGTGATGATGAACTCCTCATCTGCACTTGGTCGTAACACCCCAGACTCAGGGTGAACACTGAAGGATGCCTCCTCCTCCTGCACCCTCTCTGTGGGGATGGAGGCGACCTCCGTACCCGTGGGGTCAGGGGTCAGGATATGGGGCTTTATCACAACCCAGCTGAAGGGCAACTCAACATCCCTGGTGGGGTGCAATAAGGGTGACATTAGTTTGCGATTATGAATTCTAAGAAATAAGAAATTAATTTTTGTATAGTGTTGTGTAGTTTCATTGAAAGTTCTAAGTTCTTTACATAAAATAAAATATATTAAATTATACATATAAAATACATCAACAAATTGTTTAAATAGTAGAATTACTGTAATGGTAAAATTAATTAAGTACATCTCTAATAAAAAATTTGAAGTCAAAACTAACTCGACAAAGCTAAAAACAATTATTTCAACAAACCCTGTTATCAACTTCGGAAAAAACATAGTAATAAGAATAATGTTAGAAAATAATACAATGAATGAAAATAGTGATAAATAAATAAAAAATAATAATGTTTCATTATGTACAAGAAAATACTAATGATAGTGTTTATACAGAACATTATAATAATGCCATAAATAACATAATAATAATAATAATAAATAGCATTCAGTATATCCAATAATAATATCTGCATGGGATTTATTACCAAATTTTTTTCATCAGACCCGTTGTATTTCTGATCGCAGTTGACCACAGATTCTTTACACTCACACACAGTTCTTGACAAACATGACCTTCTGCATGTACGTGTAGGCGTTGAGAGTGGTGAAGCGGACGTGGTGCTCTGCAGTGACGTCACACATCTCTCCCATCTGGATGTCTGCCTGTCTCCCCCCCTCCACCGACAACAGCTTCACTTCCGCCGTCTGACCCCGACCTGTGACATGCAAAATACTGCTATCAAGAAACTGTATCGACATAAACATTTTCTCACATAGAATGTGTTGGTATTGATGTTGCTCTGGCATATGTATGCAAGATTTGGCTGTTGGAGTCACTGAACAGTTGTCATATGATATCCTTCTTAAAGAAAATCTTATGGTAAGTTTCCATACAGCACAGTATCCAGTTCTTAAGACCACTCAAATCGCATTTCGGTTCACCACAGGCAGACTGCTAATTCCGACACTACCTCGACTTTCCAGCCCTGCTGCAATATATATATATATATATATATATATATATATATATATTATATTATATATATTTTCATATAAATCAACCTGTGTCTATAGCCTCATTTATACAGTGAACCGAGGCAATGTTAGTGGTTCTCCTGTGTTCGCCAGAGAGAACACTTCTGGCACAGAAAAACCAGCCAGGCTATAGAGATAAGGGAGGGGTACGCAGCATTGAACAGATATGGGGAATACAACTTTCCCATGATCTTCATGGAATTGCTGTCATAGAATGACCACGATCATTGTTACTTGACACCAGAGAAAGAAACAGTCTAAAGACCGAGAAGGTCATGAAAGCTCCTTCGAGCAAAACACACAGACTCTCGCAGAGGTAACTTAACTTACATTAGCATGAATGCCACTGAGTCTAGTACCCACATAAATGTTGGTTAATGTTGCTAAATATTGTTAAAATCTTGTCAATCTAATTCGGTAACCTTCAACAGCTGTCGGCCTAAACCTCCCTCAGTTGACTTTGTTTTTCACAATTCAGGTTTGTTGATGGTTACATCGGGTAACTCAGGAAAGTGTGATCAGCCTTACGTTACAGTGTACAGAGCCCCGCCACTTTGGCCCTTTTCTTGTGGAATTCTGACCGGATCCGGTAAAAAATTATTTTAATAGTTTGTCTGATGATTTTATCAAAACTAAATAAAATATCTACACAAACGAGCTAATATGTTGAAGTTCTCACACACAATTACTTGATGAGCGAAAAAATTTATCAAGGGTAAACCACTTTTTAAAGGGTAAACCACGTTAAAAATACCCTTATCGTGCCTCACCTGTGATGTTGAAGTATTTCACCTGGCAGTTGTCACACACTATGGCGATACTGCGGGAGTAGGTCTCTAGAGATGTAGGAGCAAAGAACACCTCCAGGAGCATCGTACTGTCTCGTCTCAACTCAAACATAGACGGGCGGATCTCGAACGGCGGCACAACCACACAGCTCGTGGAGACAACAGTCTGTCAGAACACAGTGGTCACATGTCAGTAACAATGACACTTATGATAATACTAAAGGCCGCTCTACAATTTACAAGTTGCACAGTATCACGATGGAAGAGTCGGTTGTCTAAATGCTCCTGTGAGAACAATTAATGAGACCAAATTGTAGTTATTATTGTGTTGGTGGAGTTGGGACATATCCCAATTTGACCGATAGTCTGTGGACAGTTGGTGGAGACTGCAGTGCAATGGGACTAGTGACAAAGAAGAAGGGAAAACAAAAATCTATGACCGGTATCAGTGCCAGCCTCACCCTAGACTACAGGGATAAAGAGGAGAGCAACGACAAGTATGTGGAGACAATTGTAAACTTTCATCAAAGCTTAATTCAGGAGTGGCGGGTGATTTAAGTTGCAGCGCCTAGATACATCTAGCCACCATGCGCATTGGCGTGATGTGATATTATTTGCCAGTACAAACACAGATGTCGCATGTCTAAACATACACATAATTTAGTTGCACATTATCATGCGAGGGGCACTGGGGCACAAATCGCCCATGTAACCCAGCAATAACTAAGGTGTTATCTGCCTCTACATCCACACCTTTAACTGGACTCATGCATCAAAGTAGTATTAAAAATTAATTAGGTTACGTTGTTTGTTATGTATGTATATTTTTTAAGCATTTATCTAAGATATGTTGAGTTAATACCTTTCCTAAGAGTTTTATCATTTTTATTATTATTATATTAAATATTTGCATCATAACACAACTGTTATAAACGTACACCATTTCTTTACTTAAAGATTATTATAAGATCAAAATAGCAAACAATTCACTAAAACTCTGTTGTCATGGAGACAACTGACCTTGAAGTTGGCAGCCGGCCATGAAGAGGTTGGCATGATACAGAACCGTCCTGTGCCACCGGTGTTCTTGACCGTGAACTGTCCAACTTTGTAGCCACCGATAAGACACTCCTCCATGTGGAATATGTCGGACACTGTGGAATAAGAACAATTATATAACAATATTATTTTCACCTTCAAAGGTGAAGATATATATTGATGTATTGATACTGATATCTTTAACGGCAGTAAAGCTGTCTCTATATATGTCGTAAAACTAGCATATTTGATCAAATCGCCTAATTGTGTGCTTAAAAAAATATATTAAGAGTTGAAAGATCATGATAGTAACATGTTTTGTATGGATATTATTTTTTAACCAAATTAGAGGTTAAACACTAATCTATTCAATGATGCAGTGTCCCGTAAAACACTCATTCTGTTAACCAATAAAAACTCTTCTCAATTGAGATGCTCTAACACTGTGCTAGCTCTAACACTGTGCTAGCTCTAACACTGTGCTAGCTCTAACACTGTGCTAGCTCTAACACTGTGCTAGCTCTAACACTGTGCTAGAGCAGCCCATTATATAGTCCTGAAGTTGGTTATTTTGATTTTTTAGTTTTAGATGAAAAAGATGAATCAGCCTGTTGAAAAAAATTGCGAGGAAAAGAAATCTTCCTTCATGGACAGATTTACCATTGAACACCTACCTCCACAATAGAGGATGCCAGCATTGTCGCCAGTTGTATATAATAGTGGATGGTGTTATTTAAAAAGCAACGTAAATGTATAAAGATGCATCTAGATACTTTATTATAAACAAGCCTGACTTTAAGCATACTTTCCACAAGCATGTGAAATTATTGATAGCAGAAAACATCCATATTAGTAATACAAAAAAATCCTGCAGCGCATACATCGTCATTCATCTATTTCAAACTCAAAAGCACATAAATTATACAGTTTCAAAATTACATAACAAAACAGAACAAACATTAAAACATACATATATTATTATTACATTAAAATATACATCATAATACAATATATGGATGGTAAACTTAGAAAACACAGTCATGTTTTGTGTGAAACGTACAACTCAGTATCGGTGGTGGTCTGCGTCCCTCGAGCGGCACGTACAGGGGCTCCCTCGCCTGGGTTTCT
Source organism: Lamellibrachia satsuma (assembly GCA_033239005.1). Taxonomy (NCBI): domain Eukaryota; kingdom Metazoa; phylum Annelida; class Polychaeta; order Sabellida; family Siboglinidae; genus Lamellibrachia; species Lamellibrachia satsuma. The sequence continues at coordinate 1,301,231 of BSQZ01000014.1, read as the reverse complement.
ATCTTCAGAATGTCATCAAAGTCTCCGAGGCTGTCCGGGGAGAATCGGATGGTGTAATAGCAGCTCATGCCGGGAGCCACGAGTCCGTGCTCCCCTGGGAAGGCACCTTTCAGAGAAAACCACATCATTAATAGTTCTTCCTCAATTAGATTTTCTGTTCATCTCATCTCAGACACATTTCATGAACAATCAAACACATCTAGTATTGGTTACGACATGCTATCTACTTTGAACAAATTTACTGTATAGTTTCAGTGAAAGCATTAGATGAACTATTAAATTATTTTTGACTGCACCTGGTAGAAATTCTGCAAAAAGGGCAAAAGTGGTCTGGCTCAACATATATAACATAAGATCCTGATATAATGAGCAAAGTCAATTCAATAATTTTCAACACACGTATGCACTCTTTGCAAACTAAATTGAGGAGAAAGTTTGTAAAACAGTATCTATTATTATCCACCATAATAAAACTGTTACTATTATGTAAGGTGGACTGGGCTGTAATCAGGAATTCGGCTTTGCAAACTTAATTGTGGAACAAATGTATTTTCAGTTGCTTAACACAAGTCATAGTATTTGTATCACTATTTATGTTTCAAAATGATAAAAGATATCCAAGATAACCTAATGTTATTAAAACATAATAGCAACATGTTGTGTTTATACTGATATTTTTAGGAGAACATTTACTTACAAGACTTGAATTTTCCATTAATGATAATAAAATGTTTTAATATTTCTCTATGGTAATATCATAGCAGATGCAACTCTTAGTGGAACATCAACTAGTAAACAAGAATACATACCTAGACTGACGGAGAAGTGTTCAGTCTTTGGTGGGATCACACGGATGGGGCGAAGAACGGACGAGATGTTCTTCAACTCCAGCGTCATCTAAAGACACAGAACATGTGACAGAACCTGTGACAGAACATATTACAGAGCATTTAACAAAACATTTGACAGAACACTCAACAGAACATTCGACAGAACATTTGACAGAACATCTGACAGAACATTTGACGGAACATTCACCAAGCATTTGACAGAACATTTTATATGCATACCTAGAAAATATTAGTCATCACACCCAGAACCTTAAACCTTAATAATTCTTATATGTTCATTGTATACATATTCACTAATGACACTGGCGATGGCCATGAAACCATTTTTAGCACCTAATGTTCAAATTAGTATATCTACAACCAATAGAAATGTGCAAACATTATGATTGATTAGGCAAATGATTATATTAACATTGACACAGCTGCAGAGTAGTTCTCATACTTAATGGTGTGTTGTGTATTAAAGTTTATTGTATCAGTTAGTTGTATTTAGTCTATTAGTAATCATGTATTATACCTTGTATCAGTGTACAGCTATTATACCTTGTATCAGTGTACAGCTATTATACCTTGTATCAGTGTACAGCTATTATACTGTGGTTGGTATCATTTACAAACTGGTAGAGAATTTCATGTAATAGTTTTTTAAGTTCGAGTATTACTTAGTATTATTTAATATACTAATAACTGTGTATTATATATAGTGTATAAATGTTCATGAATTACTTAGCAATTTGTTCAGTGTATGAGTAATTATGTGTTACATAGTACAGGTATATCACTTGATCTAACAATTAAAAGTAGAAAAATCATATGTTGGTATTAAAATTCAATTCACAATGGTATTCTAAGCATCTTATTATATAATATACATGTTATATGCTATACATGTTAAATCAGTAAATAATTTTTGCCATAAAAAAATTCACTGTATGAGTAATTCATATATAGTTAAAATATATTTGGACTATTATGTTATAAGCCACTTACTGTTCTACATTCACTGTACTTTACACTGTAATTGCATGCAGAAATGGCTTTATGATGCTTAATACAATTATTAGTTTTTTGTTTACTGTATAATTGTACAGGTGGTCCTTGTCAAAAGCCCTAATGGGTTTCCAGAGGACCTCTTCAGTTGTCCCTGTCAAAAGCCCCAAGGAGTTTCCAGAGGACCTCCTCAGTTGTCCCCATCAAAAGCCCCAAGGGGTTTCCAGAGGATCTCCTCAGTTGTCCCCATCAAAAGCCCCAAGGGGTTTCCAGAGGATCTCCTCAGTTGTCCCCATCAAAAGCCCCAAGGAGTTTCCAGAGGACCTCCTCAGTTGTCCCCATCAAAAGCCCCAAGGGGTTTCCAGAGGATCTCCTCAGTTGTCCCCATCAAAAGCCCCAAGGGGTTTCCAGAAGACCTCCTCAGTTGTTCCCTGTCAAAAGCCCCAAGGGGTTTCCAGAGCACCTCCTCAATTGTCTCCGTCAAAAACAGGATCTCCTCAGCTGTCCTCATCAAAAGCCCCAAGGGGTTTCCAGAGGATCTCCTCAGTGGCACTCATTGTCTATTGAATGGCTCGTGACGTTATGTAAATAACGTGTGATAAAAAAATGAAGTGTATGTATGAATATATTGGATTTTTCACACAGCAACAGCATAGTACAGCATTCGTTTCTTCAAAGGTAGTTTTTCCTGTTTATGAACTATGAAACCTCGACCAATTTTGCACAACATTACCTCATAGACGATGCCAACAATGTATTGTGTGAAATGGATGACCTTTGGCCGAGCAAGAAAAACATCATCTGGCTCATCGGAACTGGAACAGGCAAATGCTTTCTTGACTGCATAGCACATTATACGAATCTAGCATTTGAAATAAATACATGCTACCAATATATTTATTTATTAGTGTCCTAAAGTAAATATCAACTGATATTGATTGGCCAGTTGTATGTATTGAGTAGAAAATGTCTATTGGGGATTTATTAATTTATACCACTCACACGTTATACCAATCACACGTTATACCATTCACACGTTATACCATTCACACGAATAGCTAAATAAAAACTTATAAGTTGTCATTAATGATAAAATATCATGCATTCTTTAGATAAATGTATCCTAATTTTGCAGTCTCAAAGCTAAGAAATCTTTGTAATTGCAGAGAAATTAAGCCAACATTTTTCCATGTTACTAAATGAGAATATTGTAAAATTATACATACATCATGGGCTCAGGCATAGGTTTAATGCCAAATTCCTTTGGCCGTGGATGTTTTGGCCTGATCAGCGAGCCAGCCGCATTGGGGTCAGACGGTTTGAGAAAGCGCTTGTTGCGAAGGAAGTTGACGCGGTCTTCAAGAATGGCGAGTTCGGCTCGATTCTGACTGCGTTCCTCAGCTGGCAACTCAGCCATCCATAGCTGCTTTGCTTTGTTGCCACGAGATACCTTCACTTCCTGTAGCGTAACCATGTTATAATTATAATAATGATGATAATAGTAAGTACATTTATGTAACGACGTAAACCTGGCCAAAGTCCATTCAGAGAATTAGTTAAGTAAATGATAGTAAGTTAGTTAAAACATGATGCCTATATATACATAATTAAATATATCAAATAAATAATTAATTAGCTAAAACATAATGCATATGTACACTGAACAATAGTTTCCAGGAATGAATAGAATATAGGGTGGTATATTCATCAATTAATAAAAGCAAAAATCCTATAACCTACAAAACATTGCATAGACCAACGCACATTAGTGATGTAGTTGTAGCATAATGTCTAAAGCATTAATATACTTAAAAACATTGCATAGACCAACGCACATCAGTGATATAGTTGTAGCATAAAGTCTACAACATTAATATACTTAAAAACATTGCATAGACCAACGCACATCAGTGATATAGTTGTAGCATAAAGTCTACGGCATTAATATACTTAAAAACAAAAACTGACAAATACATAGATGAATAATTGTTGGACTCTCGATAAGCCATGCAATGGCTTCCTTGCCCACTTGCCATCTGGGGTTTTAGATTTTGGTAGCAATCTTGCTAAAAACTCACCTCGACCTTAGGAGGTAGCATCTCAAGCGAGGCGTCAGTGTCATAGTCATTGGCGATGTGTTGGAAGCTCTGCTGCTGCTCTATTTGGGGCATCACCTCCACCTCCTGACTCGCACGTGTCTTGATGAATGACGACCGCGTATTCTTGGTATACATGGGTGTAGGGGAGCCTACAGGCACAGTTGGAATACATGGGCATAGGGGAGCCTACAGGCAGAGTAGGAATACATGGGCGTATGGGAGCCTACAGGCAGAGTAGGAATACATGGGCGTAGGGGAGCCTACAGGCAGAGTAGGAATACATGGGCGTATGGGAGCCTACAGGCAGAGTAGGAATACATGGGCGTAGGGGAGCCTACAGGCAGAGTAGGAATACATGGGCGTATGGGAGCCTACAGGCAGAGTAGGAATACATGGGCGTAGGGGAGCCTACAGGCAGAGTAGGAATACATGGGCGTATGGGAGCCTACAGGCAGAGTAGGAATACATGGGCGTAGGGGAGCCTACAGGCAGAGTAGGAATACATGGGCGTAGGGGAGCCTACAGGCAGAGTAGGAATACATGGGCGTAGGGGAGCCTACAGGCAGAGTAGGAATACATGGGCGTAGGGGAGCCTACAGGCAGAGTAGGAATACATGGGCGTATGGGAGCCTACAGGCAGAGTAGGAATACATGGTACATGGGCCTACAGGCAGAGTAGGAATCATGCATGGGCGAGCCTAGGCAGGGGAAGCCTACAGGCGGTGGGAATACATGGGCGTGGGGCCACAGGCAGGTAGGTGGCAGAGTAGAATACATGGTGGGCGTACAGGCAGAGTAGAATACCTACAGGCAGAGTAGGAATACATGGGCGTAGGCAGAGTAGGAATACATGGGCGTAGGGAGCCTACAGGCAGAGTAGGAATACATGGGCGTAGGGAGCCTACAGGCAGAGTAGGAATACATGGGCGTAGGGGAGCCTACAGGCAGAGTAGGAATACATGGGCGTAGGGGAGCCTACAGGCAGAGTAGGAATACATGGGCGTAGGGGAGCCTACAGGCAGAGTAGGAATACATGGGCGTAGGGGAGCCTACAGGCAGAGTAGGAATACATGGGCGTATGGGAGCCTACAGGCAGAGTAGGAATACATGGGCGTAGGGGAGCCTACAGGCAGAGTAGGAATACATGGGCGTATGGGAGCCTACAGGCAGAGTAGGAATACATGGGCGTAGGGGAGCCTACAGGCAGAGTAGGAATACATGGGCGTAGGGGAGCCTACAGGCAGAGTAGGAATACATGGGCGTAGGGGAGCCTACAGGCAGAGTAGGAATACATGGGCGTAGGGGAGCCTACAGGCAGAGTAGGAATACATGGGCGTAGGGGAGCCTACAGGCAGAGTAGGAATACATGGGCGTATGGGAGCCTACAGGCAGAGTAGGAATACATGGGCGTATGGGAGCCTACAGGCAGAGTAGGAATACATGGGCGTAGGGGAGCCTACAGGCAGAGTAGGAATACATGGACGTAGGGGAGCCTACAGGCAGAGTAGGAATACATGGGCGTATGGGAGCCTACAGGCAGAGTAGGAATACATGGGCATATGGGAGCCTACAGGCAGAGTAGGAATACATGGGCGTAGGGGAGCCTACAGGCAGAGTAGGAATACATGGGTGTATGGGAGCCTACAGGCAGAGTAGGAATACATGGGCGTAGGGGAGCCTACAGGCAGAGTAGGAATACATGGGCGTAGGGGAGCCTACAGGCAGAGTAGGAATACATGGGCGTAGGGGAGCCTACAGGCAGAGTAGGAATACATGGGCATATGGGAGCCTACAGGCAGAGTAGGAATACATGGGCGTAGGGGAGCCTACAGGCAGAGTAGGAATACATGGGCGTAGGGGAGCCTACAGGCAGAGTAGGAATACATGGGCGTATGGGAGCCTACAGGCAGAGTAGAAATACATGGGTGTATGGGAGCCTACAGGCAGAGTAGGAATACATGGGCGTAGGGGAGCCTACAGGCAGAGTAGGTATACATGGGCGTATGGGAGCCTACATGCACACACACATACAATTTTATATACACATGTAGACAGATATATACACCTGTAGACACATATATAATACATGTTATATATGCATGGGGATATACAGATATGAGGTAGATTGTGGTTCTTTGATAAACTTATTTTATGACTGAATTTAAGAACAACTAGTTGTATGCATTCATAGGAGTATATAGAACAAAGATTGCTAAACTTCTTGGTGAGGCTAGTTGTAACTGCCAAATTAGAAAAAATTGTGTCTGTGTGTGCGCACGCATGCATGCAGGCATGCATGTGTTCGTATGAGAGTGTGTATAAATGTAAAACTTGTATATTCATTATTATTAAAAAGTCAAATCTCTATGTGATGATATTCGTTAATAAGTTACATTCATCACAGAAATAATGTCTTGCTGTAAACATGCAGTTAACAGCTAACAGTTAAGACATTTGCGAACACTTTGACACACGTGCCCCATCAAAGATTGTTACTTAAACTAAAATCCCATGGTATAGGCAATGATGTAATCACCTGGATAGAAAAATGGCTTACACACAGAAGACAGAGAGTAATAGTAGATGGTGAGATTTCAAACTGGAAATCTGTTCTGAGTGGGGTACCATATGGATCAGTATTAAGCCCTATACTGTTTTTAATATATATAAATGATTTGGAAGATGACATATCTAGCAAAGTACTCAAATTTGCAGATGATACAAAAGTATTCAGAAAGGTTACTAATAATAAAGATAAACAAAGTTTACAGGATGATCAAGATAAATTAGTTAAATGGTCTGAAAAATGGCAAATGTTATTCAATTTTGGGAAGTGTAAATGCATACACATAGGACATGGAAACATGGACGAAGAATATAAAATGGGGGATGCTGTACTAGGTAGAACCACACAAGAAAAGGACTTAGGTGTAACATTTAGTGCTGACATGAAAGTTTCAGAGCAATGGGGGTTTGCTGCTTCGAAAGGAAATCAAATTCTAGGGCTAATTAGGAGAACTATCACGTATAAGGAGAAACAGCTAATTGTACCCCTGTACATAGCAATAGTTAGACCATATTTGGAATATTGTATACAAGCATGGAGGCCGTATTGTAAGGACATAGACAAGCTAGAAAGAATACAATGAAGAGCAACTAAATTGATTCCAGAATTGAGAGACGTTAGTTACGAAAATTGCTTATTACAATGTGGTTTAACAACATGACAGACCAGGAGACTAAGAGGAGACCAAATAGAAGTGTTTAAAATAGTGAACGGTTATGAGGATGTTGAAAGGAATGTGTTCTTCAAACTTAAAGAAGGCAGTAGAACCAGAGGACATCAAGCAGTTAAGGAACAGTGTAGGTTGGACATGAGAAAGTACTCTTTCTCACAGAGGGTGATAAATGAATGGAACAAACTACCAAATGATTGTGTAAATGCTAGTAGTATGAATATGTTTAAAAATAGAATTGACAGATATATGATAAGGGCGGGCTACACATAGATGATAAAATTGTTGGACTCTCGATAAGCCAATGGCTTCCTTGTTCACTTGCCATCTGCATGGAACTTGTTGTTTTGGATGGCAATCTTGTTAAATCTTGTTAAATCTCTTTCACTTGTTTTAATCATTAACCCGTTTACTAACAAAACTACTCAACAAAACACAAAATTACACTAGCTTTGTAATCTCTGCTTCATGTGGTTGTCTGTCCCAAACATCTAGAGATGTTGCTCACCAGATGGCGCTGGTACAGGTGGACACTCTTCCTTCACAAAGTCTTCAGGAGTGATCAGTTTATGCCGTCGCAAGAGGTCGCTGTCGATGCATGATCGGAAGTACGACCGACCTGTTATGGAACATATGTAGATGCTGGTTCACATGCATAAGTTCTGTGGTAGATGTCTACTTTCTATCAATACTGGTCCCGTGTACAAATTATGATGGTCTGACATAAAACGCTGATGCTGAATTGTTGTTCTCAGATGAAACTTATGATGTTCGGGTCACAGTTCTGAAGGGGTTACAAAAAGGGTTGATGATGCGAAACTGACCTTCCTCAGAAGTAAAATATTGAACCCTCAGTGCTAGGAATAAAATTAACTTTTCTGGAATCAGGTGTCAAAAAAAGACCCAAGTAGGCAAGATATAAAAACTATAACCCCAAAGGAACAAATATTTGGGATATGCTAAAGCTGCTCAAATCCTCCCCGATTTGCAATCTTCCACGCCATGATCAAACAGCAAGGACAGTTGGCTACTGTTGACTGTGTATTGTATGAATGAAGAAAGACTGACTTGGGGGTAGACCGAGGTCTGGGAATTCCTCCCTGTAGGTACTGATGCGGGTGAGTTCTCTCTCATCAGCTGACGTGGCCCGTGCCTGCGCCTGCATTATGTGCCTCTCCAGCATCGCTGCCTCCGACATGCGTCGACTCCTCTCAATCTGCACCTATTGTCAAAATACAACAAATAGTTACAAATATTTATTTCCGAGCACTTCACTATACTGCATTTAATCTATTAGGCATACGGTATGCTTTACACTTTGAGATGCTGAAAAATGTCAACAAGAGATTTAAGGAAGGGACTGGGTGAGAGCTAACACCCACTTATAATGTGGTTAAAAGGATACCAGTACGTTATAAAGTCTGCTGATATAGGCTAGTAGCCTATATCTTTGTGGAATTTTTGATCTTTTGTCATCACTGAGCCTTAAAAAATGGGTGTGTATGCTTAATAGGTCATGTATGCTTAATAGGGCATGCACGCTTAATAGGGCATGTATGCTTAATAGGGCATGTATATTTAATAGGTTGAATATAGTGCCACTCAAAATTATTGACACTTCATCCCTGGCAGTGATGTTTATTCCAACACTAATTTATTAGTGTAATAGTACAGCATCCAGTCTTTAGTGCCACTCAAAGTGATTGACACTTCACCCCTGGCAGAGATGGTCATTCCAACACCAATTGTTCTGTGAAGCATTCAGCCATATTGCAATCATTGCATGAAGACTATTTGTTCACATATATCCACCAAGTGCTGTTTATAGCCAGATACTTATTAAGATAAGTGAACTGAGGCAATGTAGAGTGATCAAAATTACTCATAACTGAAACAGTTGCAAGATGATTGGATTCTCTCAGTCCTGTCCACTTAGAGTCTGATATCTAACTACTGCTTACCACAAATTAGTTAAATAAATCAAACAGCTCATCCTACCATAGTGTGTGACAATAAAGAATTGAGAAATTGCTACTGCAATAGACTTATTCTCTCCTATGGATTGCAATTTTTAATTGTAACTAATGGGTTGTAGATAAGGTAAGTTTGGTGTTTTACGGGTCCATGCCATCACTTTGTCAACCCCAAATTTCAAAGACACATAGTGAGTATTATTTGTCTATTCAATACGACACATATAAAGTTCCTTCTATGAGACAGTGAGACCTAGACACATAGTGAGTATTAATTGTCTATTCAATACGACACATACAAATTCCTTCTATGAGACAGTGAGACCTAGACACATAGTGAGTATTATTTGTCTATTCAATATGACACATACAAAGTTCCTTCTATGAGACAGTGAGACCTAGACACATAGTGAGTATTATTTGTCTATTCAATACGACACATACACATTTCCTTCTATGAGACAGTGAGACCTAGACACATAGTGAGTATTATTTGTCTATTCAATACGACACATACAAAGTTCCTTCTATGAGACAGTGAGACCTAGACACATAGTGAGTATTATTTGTCTATTCAATACGACACATACACATTTCCTTCTATGAGACAGTGAGACCTAGACACATAGTGAGTATTATTTGTCTATTCAATACGACACATACAAAGTTCCTTCTATGAGACAGTGAGACCTAGACACATAGTGAGTATTATTTGTCTATTCAATACGACACATACAAATTTTCTTCTATGAGACAGTGAGACCTAGACACATAGTGAGTATTATTTGTCTATTCAATACGACACATACAAAGTTCCTTCTATGAGACAGTGAGACCTAGACACATAGTGAGTATTATTTGTCTATTCAATACGACACATACAAAGTTCCTTCTATGAGACAGTGAGACCTAGACACGTAGTGAGTATTAATTGTCTATTCAATACGACACATACAAAGTTCCTTCTATGAGACAGTGAGACCTAGACACGTAGTGAGTATTAATTGTCTATTCAATACGACACATACACATTTCCTTCAATGAGACAGTGAGACCTAGACACATAGTGAGTATTAATTGTCTATTCAATACGACACATACACATTTCCTTCAATGAGACAGTGAGACCTAGACACATAGTGAGTATTATTTGTCTATTCAATACGACACATACACATTTCCTTCTATGAGACAGTGAGACCTAGACACATAGTGAGTATTATTTGTCTATTCAATACGACACATACAAAGTTCCTTCTATGAGACAGTGAGACCTAGACACATAGTGAGTATTATTTGTCTATTCAATACGACACATACAAAGTTCCTTCTATGAGACAGTGAGACCTAGACACATAGTGAGTATTATTTGTCTATTCAATACGACACATACAAAGTTCCTTCTATGAGACAGTGAGACCTAGACACATAGTGAGTATTATTTGTCTATTCAATACAACACATACAAAGTTCCTTCTATGAGACAGTGAGACCTAGACACATAGTGAGTATTAATTGTCTATTCAATACAACACATACAAAGTTCCTTCTATGAGACAGTGAGACCTAGACACATAGTGAGTATTATTTGTCTATTCAATACAACACATACACATTTCCTTCTATGAGACAGTGAGACCTAGACACATAGTGAGTATTATTTGTCTGTTCAATACGACACATACAAAGTTCCTTCTATGAGAGAGTGAGACCTAGACACATAGTGAGTATTAGTTGTCTATTCAATATGACACATACAAATTTCCTTCTATGAGACAGTGAGACCTAGACACATAGTGAGTATTATTTATCTATTCAATATGACACATACACAAAGCTTTGCACTATATTATATACCAACTGTGTTACCCAGGGATGCATGGGAGAGAAGGTTTGTGACTCCTTGTCCTACCCAGTCAAGTGTTGGTAGAGCAGTGTCAATGACAATGATGGATACATCTTCATGCCCCAAAAATTATGTACTACAGCCAGTTTCATGAATCGTTCATACTGTATGGAGATATTTGTGGATAATTCAGAACAATCGTAGAAAATAAGACATATGGATTACTACTGTTCTGAGTTATGTAAATCTTCATAAAATGTCTGCATTAGTTCCTCCCATGACCCCTATCCCTAGGGGAATTATTTTTTTTTACGCACGAACCATCCCCATGGGCTGCCGAACATACCTACACAATATAAGCCCCATATATGTGAAACTGGCGGAAATATCAGGTAACATATACATCCACAAACTGTGTTTTATGATATGGATATTTAACTACCATCACAATGACTTACCCTTTGGAGCGCCTTGACATACTCCTCGTGGTAGGTGTCATCGCTGCCACGTGACGTATTCAGATACTCAACAGTATTAGAAGTGACCGAGTCATGCGTGTATAGTTGGCGGAATATCTTCGTCAGTAGATGGGACACGTCCTGTGAACGTGCTGAACTCGAATGTTGTACAAACATAGACGGCTCCGAGCTATGGGCTGATGTAACAGACTTCACCGGGCTGTCCCTGGCTGAAGTCGTCATGTTTATCCTATTCTTGTCTTCCACTGTCAGTCATATGTCGACAAAAATTAATTGTTCCTGTTATAAACAGAAATTGTGAATCATGAACAATCATGTAATTGATTGTAATTGAAATAAATTTTCAATTATACAAAATATAACAATTACAATTACAGCACAATTTTGAAACCATAATCAATTACAATTACACAATTTTGCTGTAATTAATTACAATTACATAATTGGACCCAGCCCTGCCACCTTGTCATGTTATATAAGACATTACATGGCATAGTTGCCCTGGACCTCTTCCCCCAACTTATACCCCTGGTGAAACCCTTCAGACACACACGCATTCTGAAGCTTTTCAACTCCCCGCAATCATTAAGCAATTCATCCAGTATAGCTTTTTACCCTGTACAATAGCCAATTGGAATAACCTGCCAGCCAACACAGCTACAGCATCAAGTTTGGAGATTTTCAGACAGAAGTTCTCCAGCTTTGCAACATTAATTGATATTGCTTTTTTACGCTATCAACTTTTCCTCTCCTCAAATTGCAGTTCTACACGCACAATATCATCTTTTCTCTTTCTTCCAAATATTTTATTACTTTCTCTTACAGCACTTTAGCACGTGTGCACACACACCGAGTCTATAAGCCTTGAAGAGGGGTTTGGCTCGTACCCAGAAGAAGAAGACATGTTGAGATAGTATGGCAAACTGACAGCGATTTGTTGGTGTAGTGCTTTGTGCAAGACAGAGAGTCTTGCAACTTTCCTTCTGCTTTGGAGGGTTGGCCAGTTGAGTGTGGTTAACACCCTAGTGACACTGTTTTCTCTTGAATAATCGCATAATACAAAGCGGGCAGCTCTGCATTGGGTTGTTTCTGATTGGTTTATTTGGCATTTACGGTATGGGTCCCATACTATTGATGAGTATTCAAGTTTTGGTCTGACAATGGTGGTGTATGCTTTCACCTTTATTTCTTGTGAACATCTATTTAGATTTCTTTTGATCATTCCAAGAGTTCTATTTGCTTTTGAGATGATGTTATCAAAGTGGGTTTTCCATTTGAGTTCTTTCTGTAGTTCAACTCCAAGATAGGGATGATGACTGACTGGCTTCAAAGTGACACCTTATAGTGCTAAAGTGACACCTTATAGTGCTAAAGTGACACCTTATAGTGCTGAAGTGCTGTAAGAGAAAAGTAATAGCAGATTTTGGGGAAAGAGAACAAATATAGCATGCATGTAGTACAGCAATTTAAGGAGAGAAAAAGTTGATAACATGAAAGATGCGATATGAATTAATAACAATGTTGCAAGCTGGGGGTCATCTGGCCCTGTCTGAAGATTTCCAAACTTGACGCTGTTGCTGCATTGGCTGGCAGGTCATTCCAGTTGGCTACTGTACAGGTTAAGAAGCTGAATTGGATGAATTGCTTAGTGATTGGGGGGGGGGGGAGTTGAAAAGCTTAGGAATGCATATGCTGAGAGGGTCTCGCAAGGAGTATATCAGTTGGAGGCTGAGGTCCAATTTGACTATGCCATGTAAGGTCTTATAAATCATGACAAGTCAGATGTCAGCTCTCCTTTGTTTGGAGGCTGTGTCAGTTTAGGTGGTTGAGCATGGTGATGACACTGACTTCACGACGAGTTGTTGCAGACATAATATATTAATAATATATATAAATAATAATACATTTTATTTGGTATAGCGCCAGATCCAAAACTGTTTGTGGCGCTTCACAACATATTAAGACACATAAAGTAGTATATAACTGCCAAATCAACAAATAAATGTATTAAAATACTACTAGTAATAAGAATCATTTAAGATAAATATAGCACAATAATTATATAGCAATACAATACTAATAAATAAATAAATGTATTAAAATACTACTAGTAATAAGAATCATTTAAGATAAATATAGCACAATAATTATATAGCAATACAATACTAATAAATAAATAAATGTATTAAAATACTACTAGTAATAAGAATCATTTAAGATAAATATAGCACAATAATTATATAGCAATACAATACTAATAAATAAATAAATGTATTAAAATACTACTAGTAATAAGAATCATTTAAGATAAATATAGCACAATAATTATATAGCAATACAATACTAATAAATAAATAAATGTATTAAAATACTACTAGTAATAAGAATCATTTAAGATAAATATAGCACAATAATTATATAGCAATACAATACTAATAAATAAATAAATGTATTAAAATACTACTAGTAATAAGAATCATTTAAGATAAATATAGCACAATAATTATATAGCAATACAATACTAATAAATAAATAAATGTATTAAAATACTACTAGTAATAAGAATCATTTAAGATAAATATAGCACAATAATTATATAGCAATACAATACTAATAAATAAATAAATGTATTAAAATACTACTAGTAATAAGAATCATTTAAGATAAATATAGCACAATAATTATATAGCAATACAATACTAATAAATAAATAAATGTATTAAAATACTACTAGTAATAAGAATCATTTAAGATAAATATAGCACAATAATTATATAGCAATACAATACTAATAAATAAATACATGTATATTTTTTATTATTAATAATAACAATTTAACAAAATGTACAAACATTATCATTATATTTATTTATCAGTTGTGTACAAAATATTGAAATTCAACAAAACGTGCAAAAATACATAATTAACAAATGCTGAATATATATTTAGTTCCACATAATGTAATTGTAATTGAAACAGTGTACCCTGTAATTGATTTGGAAAATTATGACTGTAATTGTAATTGAAAAAATTTATGTATATTTATGAATATTATGTATTTGTAATTGAAGGTGGATGTCAGTTCTCCTTTGTTGGAGGCTGTGCCAGTGCAAGTGTTTGATCATACTGGTGACACTTGCTTCATGGTTGTAGTTGTTACAAACATACTGTGCTGCCCGTCTTTGGACCATCTCTATTTTGTTTTTGTACGTTTGTGTGTAGGGGTCCCACATGGCAGTGGCATATCCTAACTGGGGTTTAACTAAAGTGAAATAAGCACTGGTTTTTTATTTTCCTGGCCAATTTTGAGATTTCTTTGTAGGAAACCTAAGGATGCATTTGCTTTTTTGTGACCTCATCTATGTGGTTATTCCAAGATAGCGTTTTATTTATGACCACGCCAAGATATTTCGCGTTGTCCTCCATTACGAGTACGTGGCCATGAAGAGTGTTTTGTTTGTATTACGGGTTACGGGATCTGGTTATGTGGAATACACTACATTTCTGGGGATGGAACTCCATTTGCCATGTCTACTCATCACATCAGATCAAACGGTTGCCATCGCTTCATTCCCCCATCAGTAAAAACAGACGTATTCAGATATAGTTTCTTTCCATGCACTGGAACTCCCTTACCCCAGAAATATCAAACTGTAACAAAATTATAACTTATAAATGCAGAATAAAAAATAACTTATTAGTGTAGATATTGAGAACCCTGTGGTCAGCATCCAAACGGATAGACGTAATTTTAACAACTGATAATAACATGGGCTATTTTTATCTTGATTTTAAATCGTCTGAAACTGTCTATGGGGTGACCACGGGATTATATACCGAATGGTTATTACCGTTAATGATGTAAATGTAGAGCAGGTGCACACACACACCCACACACTGAGTATGTAAGCCTTGGAGAGAAGGCTGACTCGTTCGGGGTAGAAATTGAAGAAGAACGTGAATCGTGATCAGTTGACACTGACTGACAGCTAGTCAATAATATTTGCAGTTACGCTTAAGTCGATGAATCACAATACATAACATGTAATATCCCTGCAACGTCATTAGTATTATCTGTGTATTTCTTCGTTACACAAAAAATTGCATTAATAATAAACAACTAGTACTCACGTTTCATTTAGTGTAAACGTCGTACCGATCATCGATGACCGCCATGTTTGTTTTCAGTAAGTTGCTACGACATTTGTAAACTTCATCGATGAAGAGCTACATGTCGCAAATGAAAGGTGACTTTTTTAATATTCTACGCATGATTGTATAATTAACTGATGACGGGCAATTAAATATGTATGTAATACATGACATTCAACTATCGCGGACATACTTGATTATGCTTTCACATGTAATTTGCGACAATATGTAACAGGCCGGTTTGCGGTAAAAATGGAAGCTTCGTTGACAACGTCGGAGTTGGGTATCGACTCTATCCCAGAAAATGCATTACTTTGTATTTTTAAGCGCTTGACGTTAGACGATTTATGCTTGGCAGTTAGACAAACGTGTACCTATTGGTTGGAATTGAGTTACGATTACTCCTTGTGGCAACAGCTCGATTTGTCGGGTAAATGCGACACCCTCACAGACGTTGCCCTGTCTGACGCGGTGAAACGAATCGGTGTGAACGTCAAAGAAATCAGCGTGCGCGGCTGCTTACTGCTCACCGACTTATCGGCATTCAACGCGCTGGCGCAATGCCGCAACTTGAAGCGGGTTGACATATGCAGCACACATTTCACGAACACTGGGTTAAATACGATCGTTACTGGTCACCCCGCATTGGAGTACGTGCAATGCAACCGGTGTCCATTCATCACGCATGCGTATCTGATACTCCGCAAGCTGCACTGGCTGAAGCAGTTCTCAGATCCATACGAAGATTGCTTGGAACAACCGGAGGATTGCAATGAAGGAATCCAGAACATAGCTCACAGTAGCCCAAATATAACTCAACTACGCATTTCGTCGAATGTTTTTGATGACGAAGTCTTGGTGACGATTTGCAGGAAATTCCATGGAAACCTACGCATTCTTGAGATCCCTAACTGTGTGTGGATAACAGGGGAAGGTCTGGTGGCTTCTGCAACATTACTCACTAAACTAACGCACCTTGACATCAGTGGAACATCCATCAGCGATGCCGAACTAACGCTGTTTGTGCAGACGTGCACGCAGCTCCTAAGCATTAACCTTTCAAAATGCAGAAAGGTAACTGATGCTGGTATAATGCAGGTTGTAAAAGCATGTCGACAGATTCAGCGACTTCTCTTGAACGAGAGCACAGCATATAGTGGCAATGTCACAGACGCTGGCATGGCCAGCATTGCGCTATACAGCAGTGATTTAGAAGAACTGAAGATCTGCTTCTGCCCAAGTGTTACTGATGCTGGGGTGCAGTGCGTGGCCGAAGGGTGCCACAATCTGAAATCGCTCTACATAGCCGGATGTGCTGGACTGAGCGACGCAGCTGTAATATCAGTTGCTAACAATTGTTCTACACTTGAGCGGCTGACAGCATCGCAAGTCGTCCACCTGACATCAATGAGCATCAATAGGTTGCTCTCTCAGTGCCGGAATCTTCAATGTCTCCAACTTGAGACATCCGACAGTCTCACAGGCATCAGTTTTACCAACAATGATTCATCAGACGTTCATTTACACAAAGCACTTCTGGAGAATAACCTGGAGACAGAAGGCGCATCCTCATTCCGTCTTGTGGACTCCGACCCAGAATCGAGTTGCCCTATGCCTTTGAAAACTATAACTGATTCAACATCACAAAATGGCGCAAATTTAATAATCATCGATCTGAGTTTCTGTTTTCAGATGGATGATGGCTCCATTGATGAGATTGCCAAGCACTGTCCACAGCTGCGATACATCTCTGTCCGGGGCTGTTACCTCCTTAGTGATGCTGCCATAGAAACAGTCGCTAGGAGATGCAGTCTGCTGCAGGTGCTTGACATATCAGGCAGTTCATCTATGTCATCTTCATCGCTGACGGATTCATCAGTGATCTCGATTGCAAGTCACTGCAGACGTCTTGTCATGCTCAACTTAACGAAAAACCCGAGGATAACGATTGGTGGGGTGATGCTGGCTGTGCATGCATGCTGCAGCCTCAAGCGGCTAGGAATCACAGCTAGCGAGAGTGGACATCTGCTCGAGATCCTGCGACTGACCAAGGAGGATCGCAGCATGAGTTGTCTGCAGGATTTCAACCTCAAATATGTCACGGCAGAAACGATGGGAGACTTTCTGCTAAAATTCCCATCAAAACGTATTTCGACAACATAAAATAACATTAAAACAAGGAGTTTTTGTAAGTTTCTGGATTGTGTGATATTCCTTGCTATTTACAAAAATATGTCAAGGCAAAGTGATGGGTGCCTTTCTACTAAAGTTCCCATTAAAATGCATTTCGACAATATAATGTTTTATTACAAGCAGTTTTTCTCAGTTTCTGGATTGTGGGATACTCCTTGCAAAACCTAATTCACGTCCAGTGATACACGGTTTATTTATCATAATTTTATTTATTATTGTTTGAACAGTAGCAAATAATTTCTCAAACATTCAACACCTTGAACATTCACAGCTGGTTTAATTTACATTTTATTATGTACATGTTTACGTGGTAAATTTATCATTTTATTAGCTGTTATCATTCAGATACTGTCCTTTACAATTATGTTCATTCAATCTATAATCCTCTTAACTGCATTCAACCAAGCACAATTTCTTGTCCATGGTCCACATTTCACCAAATCAACCATCCAATCTTCATTCTAACACGATCACAAGTTTCTAAAGCATCACTTGAATGTGTGTGCACACACCAGCATAGACAAATACACTTACATGTGTGGGTGTAATTATGCATGCATGTCTACATAATATACTGCTCACATTCTGCATGCACATTAATAACTTCATTTGGTGACCTTACATATAAAGATAAATTCTTGTAAAGCACTTTATACTTCAGCCCCCTCGACATATCTGTTCTTCCAAAACCAAATATTTACAATGATGTTCACCTACATCCATCACTGTCTATAGCCAGGTACTCATTCATACAGCTGTGTGAACCGAGGCATTGTGGAGTGAAAACATTCCAACTATGCCCTACATCAATAATTAATCCATTTAAAACAAAAATACCAGCATATGCATATAAAAAATGCATGATTATTCTCCTAACAGTCACATAAGCCACGTCTCGGTTACATGTACCTATGGAATATACCACAGATATACCCTGACAACAGATAGTTACCAATAAACTGTACAGTAATGTAAATTGACTTTGACTTGTTAAATTGCTGTTAAATACACAAAATATACACCAAACAAGCATTTAACAATACATTCTCAGTGTAGCTGCACCCTTTTTGGTACATGGAATGTGATTCTGCTTTCAAAAATATTCCTCCTCAAATAACTCTTACAAAAATAGTAACGACAACTTCCCACAAAGGTTTGAAAATATCTTTTTAAAATGGAAGGACAGATAACACACAACCACAACTATAGATATTGACACTAATGGAGATTTCACACAAATTACAATTTTTAACCTAATCGGTAATAACATTAAGTATACATAAACCTATATATATATATATATATATATATATATATATATATATATATATATATATATATATATATATATATATATATATATATATATATACTATATTATTAGACATACAGACATAAATATTTGTACATCTTTATTTTCTCAAAAGCATACATATTTGGAATATTTTGAATAGTGAACACCAGTAAGGTATGTTGTCATATTACATTGCACAGCAGCATAGCTACTTGGACACACATAAGGACAAAGTGTCGCTGTTCAAACAACCATAGATCTGATAGACTATATAATTTATGTTGCCCATATAATTTGGTAACTTTCAATTTCTTTGATAGACAATCACGTTACATTTAGATTAGTGTTAAACATGAGAGAGGGAGAAATGCAATTGATGTCTATATATAAGCTTGGTGAATTATATTTAGATTGTGCCATCGGTGTTTGTTCCCAAGGGACACCGAGACACTAACCTGTATCTAAGTCTGAAGGTAGGAATTTAGATACAAGACAGATGTCCACAATAAAAAGGCCAACATGCCGACTTCATTATCATACCAAACAAAAACGTCTACATTGAATCACAAAGCAAGGATGGCCTATTGATATATGATCCCTGGTGAACTAGCCAGACTGCACGAAGTTCTGACTTAGTTTGCAATAACTTCACTATGTGGATGGCTTCAGATACAGTTTTGTTGTTTGCGTGAGAGCGCAGAAACCCGCTGAAGTATCGTTTCAATATCTGGCCTGTTGGACGCTTTTAGTGTGAGCATTGCCAGTACCATGTCTGTTACTTCCTTGCTGTACCTGCAAGTAGGTCAAGGAACTAGGTCATGTACATGTACATGATATAAACAATGTATTGTAGCAGTGGAAATGATGGTAGCATTGGTAACTATTAAAATGAGCTGTGAAGAAATTACAATAGTCATGATAGTAAAACAAATTACATTATTGCGTGTAATATCAGATACACTTTCTGTAGAACAAAAGACACATTTTTATATTATTTAAAATTAGCTAAATAATAAAAGTATGCTGCTATTTCAGTAAAATGCATGTTAATACTGCTGAGTATTTGTAAATCAAGCCGTTCCAGTCTCAACATTAGCTTAAATATAAATATTCATTTTTTTTACTTAATATTATAATTTTTTAATCCTGGATCATAAGCACAATAAGTATATTTTGTTATTATTTTATTGAAATGCCCGTTGATCAGTATAATACAGGAATTTGCCCTACAATTTTAGTATTATTTTATGAGCATGGTAAATGTGCCACTTACGGGGATGAGTCGGGGATCTGTATATTCTCCCCCAGGACTGCCAGGGCAATGCTGTCACCCCTCTGATGGGCGCGGTCGAAGGGTGACTCGTGGAAACACATTGCGTAGAGCATGCATCCAAGAGACTGCCAGAAATAGCAACAGCACAATAATGACTTCGTGAAATTCAAATACTACCTATTTGAAATATTATAGTTTCTCAAAAAAACTAATGGGAAGGGAACGTACGTACACTTGGCTCAAACCTCTTTTACTTGCCATCATCAGTAATTTGTTACCAAAATATTTTTGGTAGCAAACATTATTTAAACTAGGAGTGCAGGCGGGTTACTTATTACAAAACGCTATAAAGGAAGTGAGTAAAGGGGAATGTATCATAATGGGAGATTTCAACCACAGATACATACAATGGAAATCTATAGAGTGTACAGGGGTTGAGGACTAACAGTTTCTACTTTTACTTCAGGACAGCTTCCTTACTCAACAAGTGCTAGAACCAACCAGGGGTGAGAATGTATTAGATTTAGTTTTGTCTTCACAACATGAATTGGTGGACAATGTCAAAATACTTGAGTCATTGGGTAACAGTGATCATTATCAAATACATTTTGACATCAAAGTAAAATCAGAAAGTACAAATAAAAAAATACAGGAGAAACTTCCACAAAGGTAGATATAAAGATATGACAAAATACTTAGCAAAGCCCGATTGGAATAACATGCTGAGGATTAAGACTGCAACTGAATGAAAACAAGGAAAACAGTCTAGAAAGAAACACTGGTCAAAAGAAGCTATTAGAGAAATATCGTACAAGCAAACTTTGTGGAGGGTTTATAGGGATACCAGAAAGGATGAAGGCTACAAAAATTACAAAGAGGCACTTAATGCAGCTACGAATGAAATTAGACAATCTAAAAGTAGCTATGAAAAAAATTAGCATGTAACATAAAACATGACAGCAACAGCTTTTATGCATATATCAGGAGTAAACAAAATGTACGAGACAAGGTTAGACCACTAGAAGACAGTGCTGGAAATATAATATCACAAGGGTTTTTAATGATGGAAGACCTAAATGGATACTTCAGTTCAGTGTTTACCAGAGAGGTTATTAGTTCATTACCAGTTCCATATGCTAAATTTCAGGATGCTAAAAGGGATTATTTAGGGCAGTTAGTTGTAACTCCAGAAATGGTAGCTAAGAAAATAAAGACAATGAAGGACAATAAATGACCTGGAATGGATGGAATTCCTCCAAAACTACTAATGGAAACAGCAGCACAAACTAGTACACCACTTGCAAGAGTATTCAACTTGTCATTAAAAGAGGCTCCTGTTGAATAGAAAGAAGCAAATATCATACCATTATTTAAAAAGGGTTCGAGAAATAAGAGAATTACAGACCAGTGAGTTTATCAGTGATTTGTAATTTATTATAAAGGTTAATCAAAGACCATAATATGGTGGACTTCCTTGTTAGACATAAATTATGTAATCCATCTCAACATGGATTCCTAAAAGCGAGGTTATGCTTAACAAATATGTTATGTTTTTTTGAAGAAATTACTAAATGGCTATACGAGGGATCACCAGTAGATATTATATACCAGTACTTAGATTTTCAGAAAGCTTTTGACAAAGTGCCACATCAAAGATTACTACTTAAATTAAAAGCCTATGGTATTAGGGATGGTATAATTGATTGGATAGACTAATGGCTGACTGACAGAAGACAGCGTGTTGTAGCAGATGGGGAGTTTTCAAATTAGTTTTGAGTGGTGTACCACAAGGATCAATATTAGGACTTTTATTATTCTTAATATATATCAATGACTTGGACGATAATATAACAAGCAATGTACTGAAATTTGCGGATGACACAAAGGTGTTTAGATGGGTTAACAATGATGGTGATAAACAACATTTACAAAACGATCTAGACAGATTAGTGAAATGGTCTGAGAAATGGCAGATGTTGTTCAATTTTGGGAAATGTAAATGCCTACATACAGGACATGTGAACTTGGATGTAAATTATAAAATGGGAGATACTGTTCTGGGTACTACTGTAAAAGAAAAGGACTTAGGAATAACAATAAGTGCTGATATGAAAGTTTCAGAGTAGTGTGGTGTTGCATCTTCAAAGGGTAATCAAATTCTTGGGCTGATTAGGAGAAATGTAACATACAAGGAGAAAAAGGTAAATATACCTCTGTATGAAACAATAGTTAGGCCTCATTTAGGGTACTGTATACAAGTTTGGAGACCATATCATAAGAAGGATATAGATATGCTTGAAAAAATACAGAGGAGAGCAACTAAAATGATTCCAGAACTGAGATACCATAGTTATGAAGAACGACTGAAAGAATGTGGTTTAACAACCCTAGAGACAAGGCAGTTAAGAGGAGATCAAATTGAAGTTTTTAAGATATTGAATGGGTATGAAAATATTGACAAAAATATTTTTTTTCACTAAAGAAAGACAATAGAACTAGAGGACATGAGGTAACATTAGTAAAGGATCAGTGTAGATTGGATATCAGGAAGTATTCATTCTCACAGAGGACACTCAATTAATGGAACAAATTATTTACAGATTGTGTAACTGCTAGCAGCGGAATATGTTTAAAAACAAGGTTGACACATATCTCAGGAGGGCAGATTACGCATAGATTAAAAATGTTGGACTCTCGATAAGCCAATGGCTTCCTTGTCCACTGTCCATCTGGGCCATTGCCTTGGATGGCAATCTTGTTCAATCTTGTTCAATTTAACATCAATGTGCATGCAGGATTAACATATTATGTTTAAAATAGGTAGATAGGCAAAAAACGCACCCAAATATCAATCCTGTCATCGATGGTGCATCGACTGTCTACATTGAACAGTTCTGGTGCCCTGTATGGCATACTGCATCTCTCCGCTGCCAGATCCTACCGCAGTGGCAATGCAGGGTCACAATTAGTCATCTGAGAGACTCACAGAACCAAGGCATCCATTAGCAAGAATTCAACTTTCCTATGAGGATATCGATTGAACACTCAAAGATATTTCAACATCCATACACAGATATCAAGTCAAGTTTAGTACAAGCTGACTATCAAAGAAAATTCAACTGTCAACATTCATACACAGATCCCGACTCAACTATCAGAGATAATTCAAAATACAAATATTAATTTAAATATCAATGAGAATTCAACACTCATGGGAATATATTAATTTAAATATCCCTCTGAGCTCAGGTGTCATTGATAAATACCTAACTGACTATTAAATCAACCTGATAAAGAATAAAAATGCAGTTACACTGATTACGAAACAAAGAGCTTTACCTGCAGTGTCTGGGCCTGGGACAGGTTTGTAATATCTACGACAGCCGGCCCCATTGAGCCAAAATCCATAAGTACAGGAGTATCATCATCCTCCAGTAGCACATTCGCTGGCTTTATATCCCTACACACAATACGCATTTCCCTAAAGTAGATGTACAGTCAATGTATGTGAGCAGTGAGGACTGTAGGTAAATTAGCTTACAGCCATTTCCAAATTATGCACGCACGCACGCACGCACGCACGCACGCACGCACGCACGCACGCCACTAGGTAAGTTGATGCATATAATAAGCACTAACCAATCTGACACAACATTAACTATATGCATTTTATCCATCATCAAAAACAGTAATAATTTATTCTTTTTTATCAACACGTCTTTAACATTAAAGTTATCAATTATATGAACAACTATTTAAAATAGATTATGGAATGGTGCTCTGTGTCAAGTATTACAGCCTAGCAGACAGAGAGATGGACTAAAAGATAGATCCAAGGATGGACTAATTGACTGGCCGATAGTCTGAGAGGTGGACTAAATGAGTGGCTGACAGTCTGAAGGATGGACTAAGTGAATGACTGAGAGTCTGAAGGATGGACTAAATTACTGGCTGACAGTCTGAGAGTTGAACTAAATGACTGGCTGACAATCTGAAGGATGGACTAAGTGACTGACTGACAGTCTGAGGGATGGACTAAATGACTGAGTGACAGCTGAAGGATGGACTAAATGACTGACTGATGGACTGATTGACAAATGGATTGACTGACAAATAGATATCTGAGGCTAGATGACTTACTGATGGGCTGACTGACAGATGGGTAGTGTGACGAGTGGACTAAATGACTGACTGATGGACTGACTGGACTGATGGGTGGACTAAGTGACTGACTGGTGGACTGGAATGATTTGGCACAAAAAAGGAATGTAATCCTTGCAGCTACAACAGTTTTCAGTGTATTCTTGACTGCTTCTGCGACTGACCTGTGGGTGACAGGAAGTGGGTAGTGGGTGTGTAGGGCTTTGATGCCTTCACATATCCCCTCGAAGAGTCTCAGCAGTCGTCCTTCCTTCATGTGTTCCCCTCGCTTCCTCAGTCCCTCTACCTCGTCCTGCAGCGTACCTCGCTGAAACGATCATGTTGTAACAATGAGGTATCAAGCAATATTGAAGAGGCAAAGGTAAATTATTAGTATTCGCCTTTAACTGGTATTTTAACTAGTATTTTAATACATTAAGACATTTTTTTTTAACAAATGTTTTAGTAATTGTAAGTCACCTCTGAATGGCCACAGCAGCTTCAACTTATCGGGGAAGTACTCAAGCATGCTGCAATTACATCAGTGTATAGCAGGTACTCACTCACATCCTTTGAAATGGCAGCAAATTAATTTGAACTCTTGTCCTCTCAATTATTAGTCCAACATTCTAGCATTCAAATGTCACATTTGCCATCCTCTTTGGGAACAGTGGGCTTGGAATCATGCACCAATAATACTAATAAATATATCTTCAGTAGACAGTATATGTACCCTGTAGTAAGGCATCAGTACCAAGACTTCACTGACAACTCCCGTGCGAGACCTCTCAACTGGAGTCACAGCCCATGCTTCGCAAACAACCAGGTTGCGATGGCCAAAGCTGTTCATGTATTCGACCTCTCTCACTGCATTCCTCTCATCCTCCTTCGAGTGACAGTTCAGTCGCTTCAGGGCGTACAACTTGTGACTGTGTTTGTCTTCCACCAGGTCCACATAGCTGAAGCCTCTGTCGTTAACACCAATGTATGTAATCAATGTTCATAAAATGTTCATAATTTCGTATAAAGCTCAGTGTACACTGGGAACACATACACGTTTACATACAATGTCCAAAACAAAATGCAGATGTGAAAATTATGATTTTGGAATTAAATATTTTAATAAGTCTTAAATTTTCATATTTTTCCCAAATCCATCATTGAATGTAAACATTCAAAAGGACCTCTGACATATTCTACAAGGCCAGCGTCAAAATAGTTTTATAATTCCAGTACAACTAGGATTAATAATTTAATACAATTATAAGCTAATTTTGCTAATTATAGTCAAGTACCAGCTCAAATCTTACCCTTCTCCAAGACGAGACCTCTCAAAGAATTTCCTATCACCAATGGCGATGGATTCCCGTGAACAAACACAGCCCATTGTAAGTCTCTGTAAAACTCTGGTGGTACTCATCAGAAACTATCCTTTACTTCAAATTTGTGGAAGCCAGTTAGAGATATCAGAATGTTGTCATGCTAGCGCATCAAGCTGTAACAGAAAAAATGCCAGTGGGGGTCGCACTAACAGCTAGCCATGATGGTGATCGACAGCCATGTTTCATGTATTTAACCATTGATTGCAGGTAGATGGTCAATCACTGCTCGTTGTATGGGCAAAACATGGCTGCTGTTCACCATTCTGTGACAATAAAACATACCTTAATCTACATACAATTGTTTCCCATTTGGCGAAAAGTTGCATTATACCATTGTCTATCTACACATGCCAGCGACATCAACACATGCCAACGACATCAACACATGCCAATGACATCAACACATGCCAGCTACATCAACACATGCCAGCGACATCAACACATGCCAGCGACATCAACACATGCCAGCGACATCAACACATGCCAGCGACATCAACACATGCCAGCGACATCAACACATGCCAGCGACATCAACACATGCCAGCGACATCAACACATGCCAGCGACATCAACACATGCCAACGACATCAACACATGCCAGCGACATCAACACATGCCAGCGACATCAACACATGGAGCACCCATTGATTCATATTCGCTGTGGGTGTCAGACGAGACACTACACTTTTAACAATGTTCTATATGGATTTGATGTCTATACCAGGGGAAATAAAATACCACACGCAGAGGGTAAATCAACATGTAACTGTCATGGACTCACTACAGCTTTTACAGTACAATGCTCATGAATGGGATTATGCTTTCTATTTCTACAGGATGAAGAACACATGCTACTCGCTGGGAATCTGCACGTGGACCAATTTATTTTTCCACTGGTGATAATGTTAACATTTTTCGATGCTGTTCACAAATTTACATTTGGAATATTTGGAAAATCAACCATGTTGATATTAGTGTTGTGTTCTATTTGGCTCTACATGGTATATGGTACATGCCATATATTTTATGTGGTATACAGTACATACTATATACATCTGATACAATATACACACTATTGAACGATTATGCTAAGACTTTCCTTGTACTCGCAGGCACAGTCGAGCCAAATTACAGGTAGTGCCGAACATTAATAACGACTATCATAATTTAAATTCATTCTTAATTTATTTCCCCCTAAACCTGATATGAGAACACGTGTGGATATAACAGTGGTACCACACTGTGGCAATTGATTCGACTTTTATGATTTCCTCAAGATTCCGGAAATGTGCACTCTGCAATGGAGGAAATAGTACAACAGTATGCTTCATGTGTCGAATTCAGTTACTTTTACATAGTTTTAGAACAGTGTTTCTTACCCTTTTTTGGGTCATGAACCCCTTTGAGAATCTAAAGAAAGCCATGGCCCCTCCCCAAAAAAAAGCACAGACAGGAAGGAACAAAATAATACATTTCTGCCCCCAGTTCATGGACCCCTTGAAGCCCTTCCACCGCCAATTAATAATGCCCATTTTGGAACCTTTAAGTATTGTCAAATGAAAGTGTAACCTTACGTTATGGAATACTGGTTTGACTGAATAAAAATACTGGTTACAAAACCGCATGAAAACACTGCAATACGGTACATAGCATTTGTTAATATATATTATTTTATCAATCTGCTGGAAAAAATTTTCAACTTCTATAAGTTTTTTCTCAATCTCTCCCTATCAAATAGAATTCAAAACAATTACATAATTTTTTCATATGCAAGGGTTCCTACAGTAACAATCATTGGCACACGTTTATGCTGACAATTGTAATCTGGGCAAAGGCCACAGCATAACATAACCTGTTTCGTAGTCCTCAATTTCAAATATGATATGGCCATATACTTGTTTAAAAATAATGTTACAGACAGCAGAAGGTGGAACCGTCGCAAAATCACTGGCACTATGTTCGTATGCCACGAACCCGGAAATAAAACGTTCATTCGCCCACGTCTCAGATTCAGTCTAACACAGTGTCATTGACTGTCACACTCACAGACACAATCCGCGACCACGCACCGCCACCGGCTGCGCTAGTCGCTACTGCTGTTGCAACACTTGAAGTTGTCTTAATGCTGGACACAATAAATTGAGAAGGATATCCTCATAGAATTGATGTATCAGTTAAGTACATGTGTCATGTTGATCGACACGTCGTTCAAATCGATAATATTTACAATTTATTTTGGGATCTAAAAGTGACAGTCGCAACCGGAAGTTGATTTTATTGGTGTACACTTCTTGTATTGCTACTCAAATATCAGCACACGTTTCTTCGGAACAGGTTAGAATAAAATTACATATTTTGTCACATAATATATTGAAAGAAGTGACAATTCAAAATATATAAAATATAATATGAAACAAACAAATTGAGTAAAAATTGGAAATGAATGTGAATTTCTTACATGTGTACATACAAACTCTAAGCAATTTATTTTGTATAACTATAAGTGGATGTGGCAAAGCCGAGCACTATAAACCATCAATGGTTAGGTTTAAGAATATATTAAAAAGATAGAGGATGAATTCATCCCTCATCGACTTGTGAGTAATATTAACAGACATAAAGGAAAAGTACCCCTAAACAAGGAATCAGTAAAGAAAATTAAGAAAAAAACACATTTTATGGAAACGTTATATGGAGACAAAAGAAGGAAAATACTATTCTGAATATTGTAGGGCTAGAAATCAAGTCCGTAAATTAACGAGGAGGATACAGAAGGAATTTGAGATGAAGCTAGCAACAGAATCTAAGACAAACCCAAAAGCAGTATGGAAATATATGAACTCCAAAACCAAGAATCGGGAAGGTGTTTCAGATCTGAACACAGAGCCTAAAGATGCTAAATCTAGACTCACAGATTCTGATAGGGAAAAGGCAGATGTCTTAGGACATTTTTTTCAAGTGTTTTTACTATAGAGCCAGATGGTGATATCCCTCATATTCCACCAGTGAAGTTAAGGCACAACATGGAAGAATTGACTATTGATGAGGAAATTATTAAAAAAAAAGACTTAATAACCTTAATGTGTGTAAATCGGTAGGGCCAGATGGTGTTCATCCTAGGTTGTTGAAAGAGCTATCTAACCATCTATGTAAACCACTAGCTAGGCTATTTAATAATTCACTGGCTGTGGGTGAACTACCAAAGGAATGGAAACAGGGAAGGATCTCAGCCATATTTAAGAAGGGTAATCGAAAAAACGCAGGCAATTATAGACCAGTCAGCTTAACAAGTATAATGTGTAAATGTATGGAACAATGTGTCAAAGATCATATTGTCAATCATATGATAAGGAATACATTATTTAGTACGCAACAATTTGGTTTTATTAAAGGTCGATCTACGGTACTCCAATTATTAAATGTTATTGACTCATGGACCAAAGCTTTAGATAGAGGGGAATCTGTAGACGTTGTATATTTGAACTTCATGAAAGCATTTGACACCGTCCCTCACAAAAGATTGATAGGCAAACTTAAATCGTATGGTATAGAGTATTACACACTAAGATGGATCCAGGCGTTCTTGTCTGACCGGGTACAGCAGGTCAATGTAAATGGTACAAATTCTGAGTGGGCAAATATAACAAGTGGTATTCCACAAGGCAGTGTATTAGGACCGATACTATTTGTTTTATACATAAATGATCTTCCTGAGAATATAGTTTCAAATGTATATATGTTTGCGGATGATACAAAGATTTTCAAAACGATTACTAGTCCACATGACCAGCGTACACTACAGAACGACTTAGATTATTTAACATCTTGGTCAAGTAAATGGTTATTAAGGTTCCACCCAGATAAATGTAATTTAATGCACGTAGGGAAAACAATACAGCAAGAGTATGCATACAACCTGAAGATAGATAATATTGCCCATGAATTAGGAGGAATAAAAGAACAAAAAGACATTGGGGTTATAATTGATTCAAACCTAGAATTTGATAAACACATCAACCAAAAAATAAACAAAGCAAATAGTATCATGGCAGTTATTAGAAGGTCCTTTACAACCCTAAATCAACATAATTTTGTGCCATTATATAAAGCTTTAGTTAGGAGTCATTTAGATTATGAAATATCAATATGGTCCCCTTATAAACAGAAATACAAAGATGCCATCGAAAATGTGCAAAGACGCGCAACAAAACAGCTTCCTGGTATGAAGAATATTTCTTACGAGGAAAGACTTCAGAGATTGAAACTTCCTACACTTGCATATAGATGAACTCGTGATGATATGATTGAGGTATATAAACTGCTCCATGGGAAATATGACAGTGATGTATCTAACATTGTAAAGCTGCACTAAGACAGTGATACAAGGGAAGGAACAAGGGGTCATAGATTGAAATTGTTTATAGAACGTGCTTGTACAAATGTTAGAAAAGAAAGCTTCTCACTTAGAGTTACCAGATTATGGAATGATCTACCGGAAGTAGTTGTAACTTCCCCAAGTGTCAACTCATTTAAAAACCGTCTAGATAGACATTGGAGTACTGAGGAGTTTCTTTACAACTACAAAGCTGCCTTGCAAGGAAGTCATAGAAAATTCCAAGGGATAATTGAAGATCTGATCACCGAGGCCACCGCCTACGGTCAGGAAGAACCTAAGTAAACCTAAGTAAGTAAGTAAGTTAACCTATGTGTTATGATAGTATTATAACATTAGTTTGGTTTGTAACACCAGCGATCAGTAGCCTGATTGGTCGGGTGACACCGTGTCGCATGACAAAGCGCAGCTAAACTATGCGCTCGTTCACACGAGCAATGTGTCTAGACACTGCAATTGCGACAAATGTGTAGGCGCCAATCCCGAGTACGGATAATTAAGTTCTGATTAAAGGTTCGCGACCGTCGCTGGTTGGCCATCGATTAAAACAAACCGGTGTCCATTTGGTAGGGCGAACAACAAAACGTACTGGACAAGTAATCGCTCGTGTGTACGGCCCTTCAGGCTAGGTTATTTTCGAGCTCGATATAAAATATTTGATTTTGCACAATGAGAACGAACGAACATTGTTAAATACCACAAACAACTGTATGCCTGTATAACCAATTTAGGTTATTACAATTTATGTCAGTGGGTTCTCCCTGCTATTGCGTACGCCAGGTGTCGCTAGTGTCTGGTGATGGATGATACAAGGGGGAAACATAAAGTGTGCACCAAAAATGGCAGATCCAAAATACGCAGACCTTCCCGGAATCGTAAGTTTTATGCATTATACGATGAACATGCTTCTTGATAGTAAGAAAGATTTATGCAATATGCAGAAGTTTTTAATATACGGCATGTCGTTCAATCGGATTGAGTTCGTCCTGTGTTCAATGAATTTAACAACGCCGAACCGGTCCCTGGCTAGGTCGCTGATCGGTAGGGGCTAGGCCTAGGGCTAGGCTAGGGCTGTCAGTAGGTAGAATCGTCCGCTCCATCATTGAGCCGGGGCGGAAGGCGCGCAAGTGAAAAACGCGCAGAGTTTCCATAGCCAGATGACTAAGGAACTAATAACTGAAGTTTTAAAACCGATACGTACTAACCGTTTCACATGTGTATTTCGTGACATACATCCGACACCATTGGCATTGCACCAAGAAGCAGAAGAAATGTGCTCCAAATAATTATTTATGAATACATTTATCGGTCACATAGAAAAGATTTCATAAATAGCTGCCAAACTGTGATGTTGCCTTTGGGTCACAAGGTGTAAGGTGATTTCGTGTAGAATGAGGCCAGAGTGGGCCAGCAGCACAGACATAAATAAAGCACTGTTAGTAAGTTAGTGGTGTATAGGGGGATGATTAGTGATGTAACTCTATGGCTAGCAGATGGCAGTTCTTAGCATGACCTTACATAGACCTTTCATGAAAATTCATACGTTTTTGATGATCGCGTACTTCGCCTATACAACAGCAAAAGCAAGATAGAAAAAATTATATGGCAATTGACTTTGCCTAGGTTGTCAGTTCACAGACAGTTGAGGTTGTGGATGGTTTGGCCCATTGTAAAGTCATTACGTGGTTAACATAGATATAATAATAATTTTACTATTAAAAAAATCCAGGATGTTTATGTAGACTTGTAGCCTAGTAATGGGTATTTCGTCCGAACCAAGCTACACGTATGGGTCAAAAGTCTACACCCTTCCCTGTGCCTCAAAGTTTATTAATGAGTTGTCAACTAGGTTCCTCAAGTTCTCACCCAGGCCTGACCCATAAGCGGGCAGGGGAAAGTTTGGCAAGATGTAGGAAATCCACCTATACTGTACACATATAGTAATTATGTGAAAATGCAAATTAGTTTTCTTCACCGGGGTTGTAT
Source organism: Lamellibrachia satsuma (assembly GCA_033239005.1). Lineage (NCBI taxonomy): Eukaryota > Metazoa > Annelida > Polychaeta > Sabellida > Siboglinidae > Lamellibrachia > Lamellibrachia satsuma. Next base: position 1,268,944 of record BSQZ01000014.1, on the reverse strand, counting down.
GGCATCGGCCTGTTCACGCATGCGTGAGACGGTTTTTGATGATTCTAGTAGAATCAGGGGTACTTTGATATTGGAAACTTCTGGGGAAGCTATTGACTTGCTTTAAAAGGTGACAGATTTGCGCACTCGGGGAGCGCGCAGACAGTTTCACCGAAACACGACATGTACGCTCCACGAAGAAGCTATGAAAATGCTCCCAACATCAGACCTTAAAATTTCCGCATAGACAAGCTGTGATTTATAAATTACAAACTTCTTAAATTTCAACCCAAGATGTTACCGATGGTACATATGGTGTACTGATGTGCCGGGATGGCGATTTTATATGATTGTGAAATGTACGTGAAGTGACCTGCAGCAGACCTGGACAACTGGTGTTACAACTGGTTTCATTCTAGATGCGAATGAATCTGGCAGGCTAATTTCGAACTTTGTGAGAATCGACTCTCGCACATGCGCCCAACAATGACGAGACGGGTCGAACTTTACACCATGACGAGTTCAGCCCATACTAAGTCGTTTCGGCTCACGTTAGTGAATTAAAATTCTGAGCTATGGAATTCTAAGAACGGTTGTTTCAGCCGACACTATATATCGTGAAAAAAATTCTTCTCACATTTGTACGATTTGGTGTCAGGATTAATTACCGGTAGTAAAAAAAATTGTTAGAATAGTTGTTCGAAAAGAATAATAATTTAGTGTATGACATTTCCCAGTGGCAGCTAGAATATGCAAATCGTCGAAAGTCAGTCAAATTATCAAAAATAATGAACATAATAAAGTTCACAGAGCCTATTTCCCAGTTAGAATATGGAAATCAAACGTTATTATTATAAAAAAATTATTTGGCACTGGTTCCATACGGGGTTGGTTCAGCAAAAACGGTTGGTTCGGCATGGGCCGAAACATCCGGCTGCCTTTGTTTTGTCAAGCCCCTTGCCTTTGCTACCGGCCAGAGCTATCAAAATATGAAACGTTATATTTATGTGTAAGTTCTAATTCATGCCACAAATATCTTCTTATATACCGTGAATATCCAGCCTGTTAAAGGTAGTATCGAAGCTGGAGCTGAACTCTTTATAATTTTCTGTGCATGCACAGCTGACAAGAACTGCACAAAGCAATACTGACTGGTACTGACAACTGGGAACAGCCATGCTTAACTTTATGATATCTGTTTTCTTGACACAGGCTGTGGATGAGCCAGATGTCTATGAGACCGATGAATTACCAGAGGCAGATCAGGCCCAGGAAGAGGTTAGTGCAGTGTAATCTGTGTACATCCTGGATCAGTAAGATGCCTCATTCACAGAATATATACATATATTCTGGGGTACTGGATTCAGGTACAATACAGGCCTGGAAAAAAATTGTAAAGTACTTATGAAATCATTACCGCATGTTCTCTGTTCAACCGTCATGTTTATTGCTTGTTTCTGCCTTCTGGGTTTAATTAATTTTGTTCTTTGTTAGACTAGTGTGCCTGCATTACATGTGATAATAACAATATTTGGTTAATAAAATATATTATCAAGGTTAATATGCAATTAAACACCAACATTAAGTAATGTGTTTATGTATTATTCTATAATATATCTCTGTCTGACAAAAGCCTCAGTAAAAGTTATTTATCCTACATTTCAGCTGTCATTTGTAAGTTAATAGGAAAGGAAAGGAAACACATAATTCTGATTTGATGTTTGTCATGTTATAAGGAGCTAGGTGATGAAGGCATTGAAAAAGTCAGTGTCGAGGCTTCTGAGGCATTCAGCAAGTTCCAGGGGAAGACACTAGATGGCAGTGCAATAGGTAGGGCAGGTGTTTATTACAGTGTAATGATGTGTGCATGTATTCCTCGTGATGATGTGATTATTACAACCATGTGCTGAATACTTTGACCTCTTCTTAGCTATTCAGGTTCATTCGTTTAGGCAGAAATGAATACCTGATTTTAGACTGGATGAAAACTATCAGTGATTAGAATCACATGATTATATAAGAAAACATTTGGTGCCATGTCAGGTGTATCTACCACACTGCTAGGACAGATAAACCCATAACTCCAACTTTTGACAATTTAGGAATGTTGGCATAACCGTTAGACTGTTAGAAATACTGACAGTCAATACATTTCACTTTGGTATTGTACATTATTATGATATACTATTTGCAGATTTTTCCGACCGCATCAGCAGAACAAAGAGAACTGGATACAGTGCTCCACGCACTGAGTATGAGATTGTAAGTGTTCCATGCACTGAGTATGAGATTGTAAGTGTTTCACACATTGTGTATGAGATTGTAAGTGTTCCATGCACTGAGCGTGAGATTGTAAGTGTTCCACACACTGAGCATGAGATTGTAAGTGTTCCACGCAATGAGTATGAGATTGTAAATGTTCCATGCACTGAGTGTGATATTGTAAGTGTTCCATGCACTGAGTGTGAGATTGTAAGTGTTTCACACATTGTGTATGAGATTGTAAGTGTTCCACGCACTAAGTATGAGATTGTAAGTGTTTCACACATTGTATATGAGATTGTAAGTGTTCCACGCACTGAGCGTGAGACTGTAAGTGTTCCACACACTGAGCGTTAAGATTGTAAGTGTTCCACGCACTGAGTATGAGATTGTAAGTGTTTCACACATTGTGTATGAGATTGTAAGTGTTCCACGCACTGAGCGTGAGATTGTAAGTGTTCCACGCACTGAGCATGAGATTGTAAGTGTTCCACGCACTGAGTATGAGATTGTAAATGTTCCATGCACTGAGTGTGATATTGTAAGTGTTCCATGCACTGAGTGTGAGATTGTAAGTGTTCCACGCTCTGAGTGTGAGATTGTAAGTAACTCTGTTTATAGAGAGTTATTGTAAACTGTTGTTTAAAGGGATTACATAAGCTGCTATGGTGAAACTAAAGCTGCTATGGTGAAACTAAAGCTAGTCTAACATTACCAGAATTCATAAATTATAATTGAGTCAGTATAATTATGATATAGTTTGTTATAACAGTTACTATAAAGACATTTTATTAAAAGATATTGCATCGGTAGTTTGGTACTAAATTTAGAATAGGCTTCTTTTTATTCTCATATCACATTTCCTCGGTGACCTAGATTAGTTATTGGTAAAGTCAGCTTGATTTTATTCTTCTGACAGTACTGAAAAAAGTGGGATCCTTCACTGGTTTATTTAATTTATTTCTTTCTGATTTCTGTAAGCATATATTTGTTCCAGGGTTGAAAAAATCATGATTTTTGTCTAAAAAAATCGATTAAATCGTATTTTTTCGATTAAATCGATTTATTTGATTTTTTCAACATTCTCGACAAATCTTATAAGAAATAATATGTAGTTCTGAAAATAACTAAATATGTGGAATATCATAATATACCCAATGGGCGGAACATTTAATTCCTAGCCTTTCTAAAGAATTAAAACAAAGTTGTTATGTACAAATTTAAACTTTATTAAAAAATATGTACAGTTAAATCAACTGGCAGTAGCACGCAACAACACAGACAATCAGTTTGTGGTGCATGTGATTATTCATTATTGTTAGCCTGATTATTGTCATCTTCATTTTCATATCAGTTGTCAGAGTCCGAAGCAATGTTCACATTTAGAACTCTGTATATAAACACAAATTTGGCCGCTTTTGCTACTCCGAGTCTGTTACACAGTTTACTGTGTACTAGTCCAAATGTTGAAAAGGCTCGTTCACATAATCTGAAAAAAAATCAAAAAAATCAATATCTTGATTTTTTCATATTGATTTAATCGATGATTTAATAATGTACAATACTCTGATTTGTTCAGTATGTATTTGGGGACTGGTTGGAGTTCTTGGTATTTCTTTCCATCCTAGGAATGCTCTTTTTTCCTTGTACATCGAAAACACTGCACATTTTCCATTGACAGATAGCTTAGACACGAGAATAGGGTTTAACCCTGCCTTAGGTTTTATAAGAGATAATCATTAAAACATTTATCTCTGGTTTTCAATGTAGCTTACAAATGTAGCACCTCCAGCCCTGACAGGGTGAATGCATATTGTCCCTGTCTTCCTTGTGAGTGTAGTGGTTATAACATTGTACTTCCAGTCGAGAGAACCCAGGTTCGAATCCTGGTGCTGCCGCTTAAGCAATTTAGGTCACTCTACATTGTCTTATTTCACTCAGCTGTAAAATGAGTACCTGTGTATATACAGTGGTGGATATGTGAACAAATAGTCTTTGCAGAGTGACTGAATGCTTCCCATAAGGTCTGCCGGGGGTAAAGTGTAAAATGCTTTGAACAGTCCAAGGACTGGATACCGTACTGTATAAAAACATAGCTTTTTCCCCCTCATAGGTGGGAGACGGGAGTGGGGTAAAGGAGACACCCCAGCAGAAGTACCAGCGTCTACAGCACGAGATGCGGGAACTTGCGGAGGAGGTCACACAGATCAAGGTCATTACACATCCCTTCAGCAGGGTTTAAATGTAATCATGTCACTTGTTAAAATAACTGGTTTGTGATTTACCCAGCAGCCTCTGTTGGATACTTTAACAATTATTTGTCGATGAACTGTTTGCAGATCAGTCGCATATCCACAGCAATGTGTGCCCATTCTTAGTCTGAAAATATTTAACAAATTATCGTGAACACAAAGAATGCACTGCATCAACACTGACTCTTTCTGCTACTTAAAAAGCCAATTATTTTATGCACACAATAAAACAAACGTGGGAAATTTGTGCATGCCTAATTTTTCATAGTTTCGTCTCGACAAATATGAAATGTCTATTAATGCAAAGCACTGTTTCTCCGGTGAACTGTTGAACACCAAGTCCATTACTAAGCCAGTGTGATAATCCATGTCATCACCCTGACAGGAAAACATCAAGACGGAGTCATCGACCACAGCGATGTCTCCAGTCGCTCTAGCGAAGCAGGTCGAATACCTGCAGCATCAGCTGACAGACCTTCACCTTGAGAAACTTCTTGGTGCATCAGGGGTTGTCAACCTTTCAGACCCTCAAGGCGCCCTGCAGAAGTAAGTGTGCCCAAATGCATAAACTCAGGAGACATTGGGTATTTTATCGCCATTGTCTCATAGTATAAATTATTCATGTGGTCAGTGAATACGCTGGATGGTATTAATGCCAGTTTATGCTGGGGAATGATTTTTGCCCCGATTTTTCAGGCTACATTGTTTTCCATGATAATGCACAAATAAATCTTGATTCGTGCCACAGTTTAAAAATCTTTGTATTTGTAGTTTGATATTGTCGCTATAGTGTACTCGGATGCAAGAAACAATATTTTAATATTTATTTTAGGGTGACAGAACTGGTTATGTCTTTGATACTGGTTGATGAGAATTATGTTTCCGCAGGAGACTGATGACAGAAATAGACAGTTTCAAACCTCCAGCTGCAAAGCAGGCTGGTAAAAAGTCCGGACCAGCAACTCCTGGGGCAACTCCAGGGGGCAATCAGGATCATGTGACCTATCAGTTGTTCCATCGTCCTGAACAGGCAAAGTTCAGCAACAACGCAAAGGTGTGTTGCAGCGTAGTGGTGAAATATCAGACCCTGAATCACGAGGTCTGGGGTGTGAATCCTCTTGCTGTTGTTTCTAAGCTAATGAATAGTCCTCATAGTAAAAAACACTCTTCCCATTATACCACCATGCCACCTGGTGGATTATAATGGAACGTAGATATTCGGGTAACAGAACAACAGGCCTATTCATTAAGTAGTGGGATGTTCATGTATTTACCCAAATCTTCAAGCTCCATTATAGTCCAGATAGCATGGAGATAATATAAAAGGTCTACTGCAGCATGGCTGGTTGCTTCCCAAAGTAGTAGAGTTGGTGTTGAAATGAACAGGTCTGCTGGGAGTGAAGTGTAAAGTGCTTTAGTGGTTTTATGGATTGGATGCCATGCTATGTGTGACTAACCTTTATCTTACTTTGTTACAATTTTATTAGGCAGTAAAAGACATGGGAGTGTGAAATTGTAAAATGTCATGATGTTAAAGTTTCAACCAGATACATTGACATTGACAACTATTCAATAAGGAGGCTTGTAGAGCTGTGGAGTATTCATCGGTTTGTTGTCGTATGTGAAATAAATATATAATAATTCTCCATTGCGTACAGCATTGCATCAGATTTGTAATGTCTAAAATAATAGTAATTATTATACCGGTTTCAATGTTGATGCCACAACGGTTATTCTACATTGGAAATAAAAAACAGAATGTCAGCCTGCATGCTTTCAACATAGCATATAGTATCTGAGAGGACAGAGTGCGTGTGCGCCTACACGGCAGCACCAAAAACATTCTCGGCTTTAGTGTAATTAATGTTAAGTTTTAAGGCACTATCATATGCCAATTTTAGCAAACTGCTCTATGAACATACAGTGATCGCGGAGAAGATAAAAGTTTCCGAATTTACGAAGGAAATCGCTCAATTTCGAACACTTTGACCAAGCTACAGGTGGCACAAACAGTAGCAGACGATTCAGTCAAGCATGACGGCCGCACTGCAATATTCAGCGAAGGCTCTCTACCAGTTGGCCGGCTTTGTGTCAGGAAAACCAGTCAGCAGTTCATTGTGGAAAGCTCTGACAATGAACGGCATTTCCTGCACGCAGCCAACCAGAAGAGGTCAACGAGGGGGAACAATGCTACGCAGACCCATTCAAGTGGTATTGTCTGGCTTCAGGCCCGTTCAATGCGTTAACACCACAGCCGACAAGGTGAGACATTGCAATGACAATTGTGTCAATCTGAACAATATGACACATACACAGGCGGGCCACACACGCGCCCTAGGGAGCAACAGGCAACATGACGTTCACGTTAGCAGAAATGGGGCTAATTACAACAACCTCATCAACGTACACTCGAACAAGTGGGATCTGCCAACCATCATCAATACTAACATTCGGGGTGCCTTGGCAAGCAAAATCGATGAAATCAAAGTAATTAAAGATAACTACGGAGTGGACGTCGTAGCAGTCACTGAGACATGGTGTACCAGCAGAATACCAGACGGCTCGCTCAGGTTACCCGGTTTCAACCTCTACAGGAGGGACAGGCAAGATGGCCGTCAACATGGAGGGATTGTTTGCTATGTACGAGATATAATCCCGACTAAGCAATGGACAGAACTAAACCAACCAGAACTTGAAACTATGTGGATGACGATACGTCCACCAAAGATGCCTCGCAACCACCCGCAGATAACAATCTGCACAGTGTACCACCCTCCCGGAGCAGACGACTGGACATTGCTAAACCACATTGACCCACTCTGTTGACTATGTACGCCGTCACCAGCCATCTACTGGCGTCATCATAATGGGCGACCTTAACAAGTTGAGAGATTCTCACTTGAAAAGAAATCACAACCTAAAACAAATTGTTGACATACCTACATCGAGGAACTGCGACACTGGACAAAATCTATACAAACCTAACGGATTTATACCACTGTCCAGTAGTCATAGCACCGATTGGCCTATCGGATCACATGGTGGTAATATGCACTCCATCAACGTCCACGAAATATACAGAACCAGTCGTTTCAAAGACGTCTTCGCGCAGTTGCAGGCCTGATGATCGAGCCCGTTTTGCAGCAGCGCTCAACCTCATCTCGTGGGAAACCTTATTCCACCTACCAAGCTGCGAACAACAACTGCAGTTTTTCAATTCTACAATCAAAACTTTACTCGACACGCATCTCCCTGAGCGAAAAATCAGAAGATGTTCCAGCGACAGACCTTGGATAGATGACAATTTCCGTTATCTAATACGTCGCCGCCAGATCGCGCTTCTTTCGAGAACCAACCATTGTACAGGCATTACAGAAATAAAGTTAATCGTGCCAGAAAGTCTTTGCAACGAAAGTATTACCAAAGAAAAATCAAATCACTTGAGAACGAACATCCGAAACGATGGTGGAATAGCGTGAAAGAACTTGTAGGGGTAAAAGTCAACTGTGACAATCTAAAAGGTCTTGCTAACACACACTGTTCAGGAAACTTCAGTATTCTAGCAAACGAAATAAGTGATTTCTTTGAGTCTGTGACCAACGATTTCCCACCACTTTTACCCGTTGATGAGTTCTTACCTCCGGGAGCCGACACGACGTCCCAGATGCCTACATCATCAACGTCGATGAAGTAGTCATATCACTATCACGAATTAAAACACACAAAGCAACCGGCCCTGACGAGATACCCAACTGGATCTTACATGACTACGCCGCCATCCTCGCTCCTCCCGTCTGTGCGATATTCAACAGCAGCCTACGGGAAGGAACCGTGCCTGCCCTGTGGAAATGCGCTGACGTCCGACCAGTGCCTAAAATTCGACCACCAGCGCGAATTGAGAAAGACCTGCGCCCGATATCTCTCACGCCAGTTTTATCGAAGTGCTTGGAGAAATTCATGTGCACGTGGATAATGGACATTACCATGGACCAGATTGATCCTCAGCAATATGGATCAATCAAAGGAACATCAACCGTACACGCACTGGTCGAGCTTGTTCACAAGTGGAAGTCGCGGTCGAGACCCCTGGAACCATAGTACGAATACTTCTCGTCGATTTCAGCAAAGCGTTTGACCGAGTCGACCATCACATTTTAATGACGAAATGTGCATCTCTTGGACTTCCAACTTTTATTACCAAATGGCTGACATCCTTCCTGTGTCAACGCAAACAGAGGGTAAAGATCGGGAGTGTGAAATCGGAGTACACCAGTGTCAACGCAGGTGTCCCACAAGGCACACTATTTGGACCAATCGGCTTCCTACACCATATTAATGATCTGCAAACAGTATGCGAACATATAAAATATGTCGACGATTGCACAATATGGGAAGCTTCTTCATCCTCCGGAATGGACAGCTCACTCCAAGTAGCGGCAGACGAAGTCGGGCAATGGACAGCGAGTAATAAAATGGCGCTGAACTACGACAAGACGAAAGAACTGCGGATGTGCTTCAAGAAATCAACTCCGGACATCGCACTGCTAACCATCGACGGTAGACCAATCCAACAAGTTAACAGCACTCGTCTACTAGGTGTGACTCTATCTGAAGACCTGAAGTGGCAATTACACATAGACGAAATCACTACAAAAGCATCGCAACGTCTATACTTCATCATCCTTCTCAAAAGAGCCGGCATTGACCCTCACCATCTCATCAACATATACACTTCAATCGTCCGATCGGTATTGGAGTATGCATGCCAAGTGTGGCACACGAGCCTTACAAAAAAGCAAACGAGACAGATAGAATACATCCAGAAACGAGCAATGCGGATAATTTTCCAAGATAAGTCGTACACCGAAGCAATCACCGCAGCCAATCTACCAACGCTGTCAGACCGGAGGGAGAAGTTGTGTAGAACGCTATTCATAAGCATGCAACAATCTACACATAAATTACACCATCTTTTGCCTCCCCTCCGGGAAACTCCGTATACAACTCGAAACACGAGGACTTACTGTGTGCCGCGTTGCAGAACTGCAAGATTTCAGAAATCTTTTATACCATATGCTTTAAGACACTGGCAGTAATTATGAACTGATTTATAAATTAGTTACTTTTTACATAATAGTAGTAGGCCATATAATTTATTCTACTATATTATTGCCTGTTTTAAGTTTTAATTTATGATTATGTCCTTCATATTTTCATTGTTAATATACAAACATTACTTTAAACATGATGTACATGCACCTTTTAAGTTTTTATATTTAAAGTCATATTTTTGTCTTAATTAATTTATTATCATTGGTTGTTTTACTGTGCCAATTGTATAATTCAACTGCTATAGTTGCCATTTTAATAAAATTATTATTAAATATTATTAAGCATTGTTAAGAAATAATCACTATCACACAGTTTTCATTTTATCTGCCTTGCTGCCAGAATACCCAATACATGCGTGGTTCACACCTGACAGCTGAGACCATCTTGTGTTTTAGTCGGCTGACATTGACCAGAGACTTGGTTCACACCTGACAGCTGAGACCATCTTGTGTTTTAGTCGGCTGACATTGACCAGAGACTTGGTTCACATCTGACAGGTGTGACCATCTTGTGTTTTAGTTGGCTGACATTGACCAGAGACTTGGTTCACACCTGACAGCTGAGACCATCTTGTGTTTTAGTCGGCTGACATTGACCAGAGACTTGGTTCACATCTGACAGGTGTGACCATCTTGTGTTTTAGTCGGCTGACATTGACCAGAGACTTGGTTCATACCTGACAGCTGAGACCATCTTGTGTTTTAGTCGGCTGACATTGACCAGAGACTTGGTTCACATCTGACAGGTGTGACCATCTTGTGTTTTAGTCAGCTGACATTGACCAGAGACTTGGTTCACACCTGACAACTGAGACCATCTTGTGTTTTAGTCGGCTGACATTGACCAGAGACTTGGTTCACATCTGACAGGTGTGACCATCTTGTGTTTTAGTCAGCTGACATTGACTAGAGACTTGGTTCACACCTGACAGCTGAGACCATCTTGTGTTTTAGTTGGCTGACATTGACCAGAGACTTGGTTCACACCTGACAACTGAGACCATCTTGTGTTTTAGTTGGCTGACATTGACCAGAGATTGGAGAGGATTGAAGTACTTCTTGGAAATAACCCAGAGAAGATTGTAAGTGCAAACTCTGTACAGTTAATTTGTTCTTTCTACCTGTTTTTAATTTAATTACTGTGCTGTTTCATTTATTATTATTCACATATTAGGTATGACTGAAAGGTATACAAGCATAGCTCTATTATGTGAATGCATCAATTGGTATTACTGCATAAAACAGGATATTGACACAGTTATTCAGTATGAAATACATATATACCACATTCTACCTAATAAGTGTACAGAGTGCTGGGGGAAAAACTGGGCCTTGAAAAAATTTCAAGGAATCTGTTCTTATAAAATATAAAAATTTTTCTCTAGACAATAAGGTAACTATTTAACGCTGGTGTCATTTAGTGTCTAGTGTAGAACAAATAAAAGTAGTGTTAACTGTTCAACACCAGATGGCGCCACTTTTCAGTTGTTCCACACTAGTCAAATTACAACGATTATGGATCCTGCTGATTAAAAAAGGGGTGTTCACTAATTAGGGCGTGTATGCTTAATAGGTAGAATACAGTACTTAGTGGTATGATATGTGATGTATCATATTTTGAACATTGTAAGTTATAATTTGATTAATTTATGCACCTTTGCCTTGATGTCTAAGACTGTGCCATTTTTGTTCAACAGTCAACTCTGACAGCAGAGACCAACAACAAGACTTTAATGGTGAGTCTACTTTATTTCAATATTCATGTAGTGAATTACTACATCAGACCTTGATTATTGTGCCTCTAATCTGCAGTTTTGAAATGTAACAATATTTAGATTTAATTAATAAGATTGCCATCTAAGGCAAAGACCCAGAAGGCAAGTGGACAAGGAAACCATTGGCTTATTGAGAATTTTGCATCTGTGTCTGTTGACTCTTCTGAGATATTTGTAAATTTTGCTTTCAAACATATTCACACCACTAGCATTTACACAATCAGTAGATAATTTGTTCCATTCATATATCTCTGTGAGAATGAATACTTTCTTGTAGCTAATCTACACTGTTCCTTGACTAACATTACTTTGTGTCCCCTACTTCTTCCATCTTCTTTAAGTGAGAAAAAAATACTTCTATCAATATTTTCATAGCCATTAAAAATCTTAAAAACACCTATTTCATCTCCTCTGATCTCTTTGATTGTATAAATCCTGGTCATGTGTTGTTGTTGTCTGCCACCAGGAGTCCGTAGCGCTGCTCATGTCGAAGCTGAAGTTGCTTGACCCGACACAGCTGAGCGACGTTGAGCTGAGACTTCAGGTTCTCGGCACAAAGCTGGACAAGCTGCAGAAGATGAAGGGATCAGCGCAGGAGGCTGACAAACAGAGCAAGGTCAGTGGAGATAATATCTGGCTAGTCTCCTGCGTCTTTCAGATATCCCAAGGCAACTCATATCATCTATCTCGCAACAACTTTTTGGCAGCTCAGATCATCTATCTTGCAACAACTTTTTGGCAGCTCATATCATCTATCTTGCAACAACTTTTTGGCAGCTCATATCATCTATCTCGCAACAACTTTTTGGCAGCTCAGATCATCTATCTTGCAACAACTTTTTGGCAGCTCAGATCATCTATCTCGCAACAACTTTTTGGCAGCTCATATCATCTATCTCGCAACAATTTTTTGTCAGCTCATATCATCTATCATCATAACAACTTTTTGTTCCTAAAACTTGGCAAGCACAGTTTCTCTGTAACTGCACCCAAAATATGGAATGAACTCCCTATCACTTTAAAATTACCTGAAACTATAGCTACGTTCCACCAAACACGGACGCCATTCAAAATTGCATTTCCACCCAAATTCCTTGGCACTCCCTTGCCCTGTTGATGACGTCCCAGTTTATGAGATATATTGTGAATGGTTGTATAGAAAAAAAAAATTATGTGGTGTCATGCAACAATTAGGCGGCCATTTTATGCCACTTTTCCGATTTTAATTCCTCTTGCATGACTCCCAAATACATGCAACTAGAAGAAACTGCTTGTGGTTCTTTGACATCAATTTATCGCAGACAACAATATTTAACACAAAGCAAATTTTTTATTTACTTAACACTTATACCAAGTCTTGAGTGTGCCTATGATTTATATGATACTTTTTTGAGAAACAAGATTTGTGTTAAAATGAGAGAGTATTCAGTGAGAACAGGATCATGTGTTGTCATTGGTGTGACAGGTGGCTGAACTGTATGAGTTGATGAAGAAATGGGACGGAGTGGCCGACTCTCTGCCCCACGTTGTTGACCGCTTGACTGCTTTGAAGGACCTTCATGAGCAAGGTCGGTTGTGATCAATTGTCCGTGGAAAGTTGGTAATCTCTGTACCTGGGAATTAATTATTAATCTTGTTTCTGCATTAGTGTGGTAGGGGAACAAAGTGATTTTAAGATCATACCCATTTCACAGAATTCTTTTCCAATAAAATGTTGTTGGCGGACAGGGAAATAACCATATTTAAAGGTACATTAACAGTACGTTAACAGTTTCGATCATAAAATCATGTTCTATAATATACAGGGTTCTCACAGATCCCTGAATATTCTTGAATTTGACTTTGTGACTCAAGTACCCTTAAATGTTCTCGAGTTCATGGCGATGTTCTTGAAAACATATTCTGTGTGTTGCTATGTGAACGCACCAACTGTCAATGATTGCATATTTTGTACTTGTGATAAATTGCTTCAGTTCTTTTTAATAAGTTTTAATTTCCCAGAGAAGATCGCTGCAAGGCAATAACTAATTAAAAAGTTTGGCCGTAATCACCAGATGTCACCATGTGTGCACATGAACCAATCAAATGAGTTCTTTCTCCAATGGCATGGGAGACAGCCACCAGCGCACATGATGTTTATTTTACAGTCGAACCTCACTTTACGGTCACCTCAGTAACACAGCCACCTCGCCATTATGGTCACCTCAGTAATACAGCCACCTCGCCATTATGGTCACCTCAGTAACACAGCCACCTCGCCATTATGGTCACCTCAGTAACACAGCCACCTCGCCATTATGGTCACCCTGGGACAGTCCCAAATTATTTCCATAACAGTAAAGTACAGGATATTAGTTCTGCTAATATGGTCACCTCACTATTCAGGCCACTGTGGCCCAGTCCCAAGTGTGACTGTAATAGTGAGGTTCCACTGTATTTTATTTTCATTACAAGTTGTTCAATTAATGGACTTGGACTCACAAACACCTATTTGAATACAGATGAGAAATGCTGTAATTTCCACAATATTTAAAATAAATAAACTATTACTAAAAGGAGGTCAGTGACTCCTACTAAGGCCAATTTGTCGCTGTCAATTACCTTTTTTCCGTGTGCAACTGCATGTGCTGATAGATGTATGCGTGGCACAAATGGGCTGTTCAGTATTGGAAATAAACATTTAATATTTTAAAGTTGTTTCTGAAATAACATTCAGACACTTCGGAAAATGTTGTTGAAAAAGTGCTGTTTTTTCCTCCAAAATATTTGTTGATGTTCTTGAATTTTGCTTTATGCATTCTGTTTGAACCCTGATAGTATAGTGTAAACTATATAATATTATTATGTTCTGATATGTTGACCACCCAGATGTGTTTTAATGAACAACAATTAAAAAAACAAAATATATCACCCTCTCAATCTCCTAAACACACAGTCTGTTTGGTTGGAGTTGTGTTCACTGTCTGAAGTGTTCCTGTCTGTGTGTTGCCAGCTCTGCAGTTTAGCCAGGCCATCACACACCTTGACATGGCACAGCAGCAGATAAGTTCCCGTCTCGTCAACCACGGTGACATGCTGAAGCAGGTAGGACTCATTGTTAATGTCACTTGAATTTGGTCACATGACAGTATTTATATGAAAACCATCTCTTTCCAGCAATGGCTGCCTTCCCTGTATTTGTTTTGTATTACAGCAATTGCATGACAGTTTTGGTTACGCCTTTTATGTCATTTTGTATTCTGATTATAGATTGTAATGTCTTTAAATACGTAACATTATGATTTTGTAATTGTGTGTCTTTGCTTCAGGTCGAAGCAACGATGGCAGGAAACATGGGGACTATCAAACAGAACTGTGCCACACTCGAGGCCCGGCTAAAGGCCATCAAAAAATAGGACGTCACCTACAACTAGAACTATTTATTATATGTCTGCAAACGCTGCTCCCTGCCCACTGTGATCACCTTTGTGATGTGAACAGTTCATTCTATGAGATGTCTGTAGGATTCCTTCATATGCTGCTGATTGGCTGTTTCTTGTGCTGTTGGTTTTAAGACCGTTTGACTGGGGTAGAAAGCTCATAGACTGATTGAGTTTATTATTTAGTTTATTACTCCAAGGCTTCCAATGATGCCCAACAATACAACTGGGGATGATCTCAATACATTGATGTTTGACACTGCACAGAATCAATGTAATTTAACCCCAGGCGTCTTGCCCCCGCTACATGAAACTTTGAGTTAAAGATCCATGAAATGTCCTAGCCCTTCATGCTACTATCATGATTGTAGGATGCATGCCATTAAAGTCAACACCTTTATGAATTGTAAATAAACAATGTTGTTTTGGAATAATACATTGATGCTAAATGAAACAGAAGCTAACCTCACACATGGAGCTAACCCCCTCATATGTAGAGCTAGCCCCCTCACACATAGAGCTAACCCCCTCACGTGTAGAGCTGAGCCCCTCACATGTACAGCTAACCCCCCTCACACGTGGAGCTAACCCCCTCACATGTAGAGCTAACCCCCTCACGTGTAGAACTAACCCCCCACACGTGGAACCCATTTTTGGCAGTGTCATACATTGATGTTTTGAGAAAATCCCTTGTATTGAAGATGTCAGTAAAGATACTGGATCAGCAACTGAACAAGCAGAATACAGAAGAATTGCAAAATATTTCAACATGTCCAGAGTGAATGAGTACAAGAAAGTAGTTTGTTAGTCAATTCGTGATCTTTCTGCAACAAAACATGATGGTGTACAATAATATATGATACAGTTTCACTGTCATGTCATATAATTGAACAGAAACTCTAATTGGCTTTAGACCAGACTGAGATGTTATTGAATATTTGAGGAGGGAAACGGTTACTGTAATATTCATTATTATTGGGTGGCAATCTCTGTATACCAACTGTTGTTACTAGTAGCTTTCTGTATGCTATTGCCTGGCTTTGGCTGTATGGAAGTCAGAATTCTCAAAGGAAGTTTGTCAGTTGATATATATTACTGGATGTATCTAATAATATAAAAATAAAAAGTTGCATAAACAAAATCATGCCTTTTGAGAATATAAGCCAAGAGATCATGCTGCAAGTGCATCATGCTATAACAAGATGTTGAGTTGGTTTACCTTTGGACAGATCCCATGGGCGGATTGTTACCTCACCTCTCCTCGGGCCCAGTGGACATTCACTATCTTCGTATAACATCTGAACCATGTAGTTTGTCTTGCATGGAATTCCATAGCTCTCCATGATTTTCCATAGACTCTCTCGGTGCACTGAGTCACGCCCTTTTTCAAAGTCCACAAACGTGATGTATAGAGTTGCCTGCCATTCCACTACCTGTTCTATAATATTTCGCAAAATAATTATCTGTTTTACTGTGCCTCACCCACTTCTGAAACCTGCTTGTTCATCTCTCAACTTACTGTTAACTCCATCTCTTATTCTGTCAATGAGTACTTTTCCGAATACTTTACTAGAAACAGATGTCAAGTAATTCCTCTCCAATTCCCGCACTCTGTAAGGTCACCTTTCTTCGGTATTTTAACGACCAGTCCCTGCTTCCATGTTTTTGACACTTTCTCTTGTTCCTAAAATTTTCTGAATAAGTGTACAAGCCATTTTTCTGTTGTATTCATGTCTACTTTTAATAATTCTGCTGTAATTTTGTTCTTGCCCCCTGCTTTCCCGTTTTTTTCTTCCTTAGCGCTGTACTAATTTCTGCTTTTGTTATTTGGTCAGTGCCGATTTCATTTATGATTGGATCTATCTCCACATCTATTACAGGATCATCAGGGATAGGTTTCTTAAAGATTTCCTCAGTGTTCTTTCCATCGCTCCCTTCTGGCCAATCCTTCCGTTAACTTGTCTTTCATTGCATTTGTTGTCTTACGTTTGTCATTACTGAAGGTTTTTGTAATATCATACACTTCTTTCATTCTTCCATTTTGTGCTGCTTCCTCTGCTTCCATGGCAAGGTGGTCAACCCACTTCCTCTTGTCTAGTCTCATGCTCTTCTTCACTTCTTTCTCTTTACAACTATTGATGTCATTCTGCTTAATCGCGGCCGGAATGGCAAACCTGCGGGTGGTGATGACTAGTCACCAACCCCGCCAGACGACTCTCCTTGGGTAAGACAACAGGGTGTGGCAAGTCACACCCTCTCTCCCATCGGGCATTCATTTCATTAGGAACGGGGTCGTCCCATTCACCGCTATCACGGACCAGCTCTGTTTCCCCATTAGCACACAGGGGGAAACCAGACCAAATGGGTTAAACACGGAACTGACCGTCGAGAGAATCCCACGCCGAGTAAGTGGTCTGTCCTTCACTTCAATCCGAAATTGGAACGTGTCCGAGTCGATGCGTCATTGAATGACAAGAGTCCGTTCGATGGGTAGAGAGTCACAAGTCAAATCCAGATTCTGAGCATCCATGGCTAGTGGCTCAGGGGAGATGGCAGCAAGAATTTATTGGTTATTGCACATGTATTTGTGCAAGTTGAAGCCACCTTTCTTGCACATGTTGCGGCGGCTTTCCACCAGCTGTAGGGCTTTTGCAGGTGTGGCCACAAACTTGTAGCCGTCATCTACGTAGAAATTGTTCCTGACAAAGTCTGCTGCAACCTTTCCCCAGTCCTTTTCGAACTTGAGTGCATAGTTTGCACATCCAGGCGATGAAGTTGCACCGAATAGATGCACTGTCATCCGATACTCCTTTGGTTAACTGTCCAAATTGCAGTTGTCCCACCATAAGAAACGCAGGAAGTTTCTGTCCTCCGGGTTGACTCCGACCTGGTGATACATGCTTTCAATGTCACGACTTACTGTCACAGGTTCTTGGCGGAACCTGCACAAGACGCCAGTCAAATTATTAGTTAAATCTAGGCCTTGTAGTATGTGACGGTTCAATACTTCACTCCTGCATTCCGCGCTGCAATCAAAAACCACCCCTTCTTTCCTGGCTTCTTGGGGTGGTACACTCCGTGGTGTGGAATATGCCAGGTCCTTCCCTCAGCGATGGTTAACCCCTCGGCCGGCACAGGTTCCGCATATCCGTGGGTGATTATCTCTGCCATGAACCTTGAGTAGTCCTCCCTGTACTGGCTGTCGCGTAGAAATTTACTCTTCAGGTGGGAAAGTCTCTTGATTGTCGGTTATTCGGCAGCTTTACATCGTCCCTGAAAGATAATGACGTTTCAAAGTGTCCGTCATATCTCAAATGCATTCCGTTGGAGAGCTTGTCCAGAAAACGACGGTCTTCAACAGATACACTTTTTTCTGACTTTCGCTCGTTCAAGTCAAGTTCGAACTTATTGCACACTGTCAAGGGGCTGATCTCCGTAACGTGGGTGTGGAATGCCAAGTGACAACGTTTTTCTTTGGCTACACTCACCAGCTGAGCATGTCTCAAGTCTCAAGTAGTTATACTCCAAACAGCCCAATCTTGAGCTAACGCAGGAGTCTGGACCAACGGCTTTTAATGTCTCTTCCGAAAAACACGGGCAAAGTGGGGGAACGAAATTGCCCAAGCTTCGATACGGCGGAGGTGGAATCGAACCACCGTCTTCTCGATCGACAGGCGTGTACTCTAACCATTAGACCACCGCTTTCCTGTGAAGGGTCCACTATGCCAGCAATTCCCCAGCCAAGTGACGTGCGCACCGCCCATGGGTCGTCGCCAGTTCCTGGTTTCAGCTCTCTGGGCTTAATGGCTCGAGGACAGTCCAGTCCAATGAGCAGTCCAATCTCTATATTTTCCTCGCATGGAAGTAACTGCTCTGCTACAGAGGCGAGATGGCGCCACTGCATAGCTGTCTCCGGCCGTGGAATCAAGCTTCTATTTGCTGGAATAGATTCCCTCAAGTACGCTCCCGGCAAAGGAATAGGGGTGCCTTTACTGACATTACATACAGACAGTCTATGCACCACTTCACTGTTGATTGTTTCTTCTGTCAACATCGTCGCCAGCTTTATCTTGACTGGCTGTCCAGTAGCCTTCAGTTTGTCCATGGTCTGTTGGGCGATGAAGGTCGAGTTGGATTGGTCATCCAACAGTGCGTACACCATGATAGACTCATCTGGTGCATCCTTGTGATACAACATCACCGACACAATCAGCGAGTTGTAGTGGCATGCCACGTTGTCAGAGTCTGTCTCGTGTGATAACGACACTCGCAGCACTGGCCTTAGTGCAGTGTGCAGACACCTTGGTGTCTGATTCTGCGGCTTCCTTCTGTCTGTCATCATAATGCGCAAAGTTGGGTGGAGGCCGCCACAGGTCTGACATTCCTTCCTCTTGCTCAATGTCCTTGACAGATGTCTTTCATCCTTACACCCGCAACAAAATATTTTCTTCCTCGGAAAGACCTTGCGTTCAGCGAGTTTCATTTTGTGAAAATGTCCGCACGACTCCAAACTGTGCGACCTCCCACAGAGCACACAGTTCCTGTCCTTGCTCTGCACCGGTGCTTGGGCAGTGGCTAGGACAGTCACCTCATTGCAGTCTGAGAGGTTCTATTCTTCCCGAACATCAGTCGAAAATGTATACTTGGAATATTGTATACAAGCATTATTGTGAGCAAGTAATTCAATTTTATGCTTGTTCAGCATTAGCAATAAGTTAGTTTTTAGTAGATATTCAACTATTAGCACTCAGACTGGGAACGTAGGCTGTAACGCTGTGTTCTAGTCAGTTAGGTTAAGTCGTTTTGCGCAATTAAAAATCCACGCAATCGAAGTGTTTGTAACCAACTGCTGTTCGATTTAGTGGAAACAAGTAATTATAGATATATCAATGTGGTGTGATATTAATAATAATTAAGATAGCTCTTGTTAAAATGTTATATTTTTACAATTTAAAAGTTGTATTTGTAACTTCCGGTTTGTGCGTGAGCTAGGAGCAATTTTGAGTGGGTCTGACGTCGTGATATTTCAGTATTTAAATCCACGCCATCTGCGCTTTCAGAATTATGTGCTGACAATTTTGCATGCATACAATCAATCAAACATTTGGTATTTTTGTGTCATTCCCTTATATCATGTTTGATACAGAAATAAATTAAGTAAAATGAGAGTTTTGTTAAGCAATTCTTTGAACGTGTGTGTGTGTGTGTGTGCGTGCGTGCGTGCGTGTGTGTGCATACATATTCTTTATTTCATGTTCTAGGATTCCACAATACATTTGAAGAATAAAAGGATAACACACACCAGAAGACAGACAAGGCTGACAAAGACTATATGAAAATGTTGAGTATGTACACAGAGTCCACAGTGTCCAGTTAACATTGACACATTACACATGCACGGATTTATGAAACAGTGATCTCTGAATATGTTTACACTTATTCGACAGTATCATGTGAATATTATAAACATTACTTCATGTTGAAAAGCATGGCATTAATTTATGAGACTTTGAAATATGAACATTTCTGCACTGAGCCTGCACTGCCCTGTGAACACTAACACATACACTGGCACGGAGTTATGAAACAGTGAACTGTGAATATTGTTGTGCTGAGCCTTCAGTGTACTATGTGGTCTTCCGCATAGTTTCATTTAAAAGTGTAGTAAAGTCGACTAGTTCTTGTACTGCAGCATTGCTTTGTGTTTTGTCCTTTTCCATGTCTCTTTATCAGCTACTGTGAACAATATATAAACATCACTTCATGTTGAAGTGCAGGACATTGTTTCATGAAACAGTGAAATTGATGTGCCGAACCTGTAGTGTACTGTAAACCAGTTTTGACACAGTTAACTATAAATATTGTTGCATTATGTATGCAGAACATTTCAAAGCTTCTCTCAATGTATAATAAATTGTGTTATTTTATGCAATGACAGTGTGGGTTTTTTCCAATGAATTATTTCACCATGCAATAACATATTGTTTTTTATAATTATACAGTAAACGCTACAGATTCGATGAATTGTCCAGCTTTACGTGTCATTTAGTTATACATAGTTAGGCCATTAATACCTGTAATTAGTGTAGTCAAGTAAGTTATGTATACCATTTCTTCTTAAAATGCCTCAGTAACTTTACGAACATCACTGTCATGCACAATTACTTATGCCTGAAATAGGTAATTTATCAACACAAATCGGTCAAAGGTCAATGGAGGTCAAATAATAAGGTCAATATTATGGTCAACAATTACAGCCTATATTGACTTTATAGCATCCCAATTCAGACTTAATTAAACATAAATAGGCCATTAAGACACGTAATTAGGTAAAAGGTTAAATTGTAATACATTAGGTCATTAAAGGGTATTAAGGTCAGTGTGTACATAAATTCTCCCTTACACCCCTCCCTGATCCCACACATCATACATAATTACTTAATCAGGCCATTTTTTAACATAAATAGGTTATCGTAGGTCAAATAAGTAGGTCATGTCAAGGTCACATATTATTAGATCAACATTGTAGGGTCTTCTAATTTGTTATTCCAACTTGGTATCTTCATTAGTACACATTACGCCATGTCCCCCTGCATTCAATGGCAGCGCAGCCAACAAACAGAAAGGTCACAAGAAATGAACTCAATTCCATAAGACAAAATAGACCCTTTTTTGAAGCAAAAAAAATTAAGTGGAATAACTTCGCAAATAATAAAGATATTGAAAAAAAAATCCAAAAGAGTTATAAACTGCATACCATACTTTATCACACTAGTGTTTAAATGATTATAAAACAATTTTGAATTTTTCTGTAATTAATCTAACAACACATATGAATTAAAATGTTACATTGAATGTTAATACGTCCATAGAATGATTAAATAGGAAATAATTATTCTGTAAAATTAATTAACATCAATCTAGTAAATCAACATTAGAATTGATTCCAATAACTGTGTCCCTTTGTGTATATTTTTGCATGTATCTGTGTGTATGTTTTTGTACATTTACCCGTGTGTATTTGGGTGTGTGTTGGTGTGCGTGTGTATCAATCATATAGTGGGTTCTGTCTCTGCCCATATTAAAGCCACACATTGACAGCAGAACACTGAATGGATAGTTGGATACCAACTGATGTGTATAGCTGTAGATAGAACGACCTGCATGTGTCATTGAGAATACCAGAAGAACTGCAACCCTGAAACTACGCATCTAAGTGCCAATTCCCTCTTTGTGGATCAAAATACAAATTTAAAAAAAAGGTGGCAGGTCTGGTATCATTTTCTCTCATAAAATTATTATACACAAATATTAAAAATAATATATTTTATTTGACATAGCGCCATATCCAATACTGTTTGTGGTGCTTCACAGCATACAAGCAAATTAATGACATGATCTAAAATGTATTGTGCGATTTTCCAGCAATATTCAGCCACTTTTGTAAAATACTGTTATCATTGCAGAAAACAGTTGAGTCACGATTTCCACACTGGGCACGCCATGTCCATGCTTAATGGTGCTGCTTTCTTAAGCTACTGTCTCTGGTCACTCGGAGGCTACTTCTGGATGATGTCTGAGACGTGAACCAGCTCATAAAAAATCAACCATTGATGACATTTCAGTGGTTTTCAGCCACGAGCGTTTGGTGTGGCACTAATCAGGAATGTTTGATCTAGATTAGGATTTCACAGGTTCCAAATCCTAAGTGTCGTACACCTGTAAGTCTATTAACATAAATCCATAAGACTCACAAATGAACTGATTTGATTATCTATGTCAAATGGCATGCAGTGCTAGTATATATTGATTATATTAAATATATGAGTTGCTCTTCAGATGTTTTGAATGATAAATTATTGGCAGGTAATATCACAAACATGGGCCATGTCCCGTAATACAAAAAACCCCAGCTCTGAACCCACAGAATTGTAAGGAATGTCTCTTATGCCCATGAGACTCACATTTTGGAAATTTTTTAGACTTGTGGGTAAACTATGAGTTGAGCTCTATGGGGTTTTGCAGATAGTACAAATAAACCAGGGAATTGATGTAATATCTTTAGCCAGAAGGGTACTGGGGTAGTCTTGTTGCTTATAAAGGAACATGTGTTGTCTTTGCTTATTAGCAAAATCGCAGCCACATTTGTTTGTATATATGTCTGATATAATGATGCAAATAAAATTTGTATGAGGATAGCTATCATTTTGGTATATTTCAATTTGTTGTATTTTTTATATACAGCATATGAAACAGCGTAGTGGAAATACAAGAATTTGTAGTGGTTCGTTTCACTGTGCCATGATTCTGTTTTGTTAGTCTCTGTTAGGTTTCACCCCGGTGACATTCTAAAGCTATGCTAAATTACAACAGAACAAATTCGTAAAGTGTAGCAATATCAATATCATTAGATGAGCTATATAATCTAAAATAATGCAATTTAGATCAAGAAAAGCAATACATATTTTGATTACCTGTGACTGGGGAGCTTCCTAAAATGCACCAGGTCTGAACACAAAGTTGAGCTCCATAATTCCATGAATATAACAAGTAATACAAATATGTAGGTTTTCAGACAGCATTGGCTGTACGTGTTTGACAATGCTTAAAAAAATCCAGGACTGGGACACGTTTACATGCATTAACGATAATACATATTATTTAATATTCATGTCATGTGAATATAAAGGTTATTAAACTAATCATTAGTAAACATGCAGTTGGTACAACAACTGATCAGGTGGAGTGTCTTGTAGACATGTCTTGTTACATCACCCCTCATTCTGACGGCATATGGCTCAATCTGGTGACAAATCTGATAAAATAATGATCAAGTGTGTTAATTGTACCCATTCTATTAGTATTTTTTATTAAGAATCACATTTTGTATACAATCCATATTGTAGTATGCAGTATTTCAGACGATCACAGAATAGTGGTTGGTACCCAAAAACAGCATCACATTTACATACATGCCAACTCTGAGTGCTGCACATCTGTAAGACTGGTAACAGAAATCTGTAAGACCTGCAAATAAACCCATACCATTATCAATGTCTGCTGTGTATGTTCAAAGAGCTAGCTGTGCAAACTGGGATATATTGATTGAATCTCATCACACAGTTTGTGCACAGATAAAATATTTGCAAGATATCCTGTAATACAAAATAGTCTTGCTAAAGATGCACAAAACCGTATGGAGTACCAGTATGTCTCCTACTCCCATAGAATCATCAAATGTTTTTAGAAGATCTAATTCCAATCTTAACTATGCCACAAACAATAGCATGAAATTGTCATTGACAGATTCGGCGAACCATGGCAATGTGGCATGGTCTAGTGAATTTCATACAAGTATGCAGCTGGCATGTTGTGGGCCATAGTTAACTTTATTTGTGTGTTTTACGTGCCCACTAATCTACAACCCATTTTACTTATATTTTACTTGTCACATTCGGTGAAACAAAATTCATCCAATTACGCATTGGCACATCATTTTCTGCGAGCCTCTTCAACAAGTTTGCAGGTCGCCAATATGATGTCCTTGCTGAAATATAATAGTCAAATGTTAAGTATATAGTACCTGTAATGCAACATGTTGGTTTTGATAAAAAATCATGCACAATGAATGTTATTCAGACACGACAATGTACATATTTCTCAAATGACATAGTTCCATGTAAACAATTACTGGCTGGAAAACATAAAAATGCAGACCACAGAAATATCAACATAACTTGAGTGATTCTCACAATAACGTGAGTAAAATTATTTATGACCCTACATTAATTGCTATATTAAACACATCATTTTATAAGGCCGTTCAGATGGACAAAATATGAAAGTGTTTAAACAATTAATGATTTAAATACAAATGAAGCAGAAGACGGCGCATTGAGACGTACGATATTTGCTGTGGTAAAGCGCCACCTTCTGGAGAACGTGTCGTAGTCCAAGTTGGCTTGCATAGTACATCGGCCCGCCAGTTTGTCTCGGCCAACCGTATCCCAGCAGCCTGTGCAAACAATACAATTGTATTACTATTTTCAACCATGGCCATATTAAAGATATTATTGAGGGAAGATAAATGTTTAAACTAATTTTAATATTTGTTATATGCAATATAAATAACCTATTTTATGTATGCCATGCCGTGTGTGCGAATAAAGATATTATTTAAAGGAAATTAAATTAGAACTATTTTTTACCAAAGCTCTTCTAGAATGCCCACTGCATATAAAACAAAACCAAATAAAAAAAAAACAATTATAAATAACTAGCCAAGCTGCACGGGAGAAAAGGCAGCCACTGACAGAACATATGACTCCTTGCACTTCCCAGTCAAGGCTTGGAAGGGCAATGCCAGTCACAACATCGTGCCCCATAAATCGTGCTTTCATACCATACCATACAAAGGAACTTATGATGACATTTGACATAGATCATGTAACTCTGAGCAATCGTAGAAAACAGACACAATGTTGCAAACAATTATACGTAACTATGAATTCCTGTTGTTCTACATCGAATGTCCACATAAGTTCTGCAAATCAACATAATTTCAGCTCCATACATGCAAAACAAACTGAGACGAGGGAACAGACAGACAGACAGCCATAAATGACTTCATAGTATTGACATCCACAGTGTAAACCACACTCACATCAAGACATCAATGTCTGAGGCCTTGTCAGCGATTCCCTCTTCTAACACCTTGAAACCCTCATTGATGACACTGAATACAACTCGTTCACGAATCTCCTGAAGACAAGAAGCACATCATTTGCTAACCAATGAACTACACAGGTAAAGCAATACTTTGTTGAACAAAACAAGAAACATTGTTGTAATTTGTTAATATAAAACAGGCAGTATAAATCTGTCTTTTGTGGTTCTTGGGGATGTTGCCTTTATTTTTGACAGAGTTCTAGTTGCTCATAATGCAGAATATACTAATTAACTGCATATGCGTATGTGGGGACAGCGCACCAGGGTTAGAGTACGTCTAATACAAGGCTTCCTGGTGCAAATTCCTGCAGCATGCAGATGATTTCTGAGGTTTGTGTAGCTAAGTCTGCGCATGTCAAGTAATGATGTTCAAAGTCGATATTTAATGTTTTTTGTGATTGCTGTGATGTTAGGAACTACAGAATGTTGCTTGTAAGACTTTATTTGTAGAATGTTGCTTGTTGTAAGACTTTATTTGTAGAATGTTGCAAGACCTTATTTGTAGGCATATTTGTGGGATGTAGAGGCTTTTGACATCAGTGAGAGATAATCTGTGTTTCAATTATTTAATTTTTATGCATTTTTTATGGATTTGTTGTATGCATAGAATTGACTCAAACTGTACAAATAATTTCCCTCACCTGTCGACACAGAATAACTGAATGATACACCTTTTTTTTGTATTCACAATGACATTCCTTACCTGGGGTGAGATCTGGCGCCGTTGAATGCCCATCTCTTGACAGTAGTCCAGTATGAGGTCTGTCACCTCATTGTCTATATGAGATACTCTGCTTCCAGGCCTGTCATACTTGTACCAACCTCGACCTAAATAGGACAGCAGTGCAGAGATGAAACAATTGTACTCGGCAATCATAATCATGTGTAATTGGCTAATTGTTGATGATTTTTTAGTGATCATACTCATGCTCAATTACAATGGTAAAAAAGTAATCGTGTTCGATTAGAGTACCAAAGTAATCGTAATCTTCATTACAACTGTGTTGTGCATATTTCTGTTACCCAGGTCTGCCAGCAATACAAGCAGGCGTTTCTCTTCATTTGGTATCTAATGCATGTGCAGTGACTGAATTTTTAATGTTGTGTTTGATTTTGCTTTGAACAACATGAGGATTTTTATTATATTATATTCTTGAGTGTAATCATGATTTGTAATCATAAATATGTGCAAAAGTAATCATAATCGTAACTGATTACACTCATTTTCTAAGTAATCGTATTTGCAATCATACTCATATATTTTTTTCCCACAGGACCAAGGACCCAGTAAGAGGACTGATTGTTTATTTCAGTTCCCACAGGACCAAGGACCCAGTAAGAGGACTAATGGTTTATTTCAGTTCCCACAGGACCAAGGACCCAGTAAGAGGACTGATGGTTTATTTCAGTTCCCACAGGACCAAGGACCCAGTAAGAGGACTGATGGTTTATTTAAGTTCCCACAGGACCAAGGACCCAAGTAAGAGGACTAATAGTTTATTTCAGTTCCCACAGGACCAAGGACCCAGTAAGAGGACTGATGGTTTATTTAAGTTCCCACAGGACCAAGGACCCAGTAAGAGGACTGATGGTTTATTTAAGTTCCCACAGGACCAAGGACCCAAGTAAGAGGACTGATGGTTTATTTAAGTTCCCACAGGACCAAGGACCCAGTAAGAGGACTGATGGTTTATTTCAGTTCCCACAGGACCAAGGACCCAGTAAGAGGACTGATGGTTTATTTCAGTTCCCACAGGACCAAGGACCCAGTAAGAGGACTGATGGTTTATTTCAGTTCCCACAGGACCAAGGACCCAGTAAGAGGACTGATGGTTTATTTCAGTTCCCACAGGACCAAGGACCCAGTAACAGGACTGATGGTTTATTTCAGTTCCCACAGGACCAAGGACCCAAGTAAGAGGACCGATGGTTTATTTCAGAGTGTACTTCTCTAGAGTTAGTTAGTCCACAACAAGTTTTGCTGTTTCTCCCAAATGATAGACAAAGTGGGGTGAGCTAAGTTGCCCAATTTCATATAGCAGGGGTCTGAGGTTTTGTCTGGGGTTTGTACAAATGTATTGTATTTTGTTTTAATTAAAAACTTGACAAACTATCAAAAAACTACCTGCCTCTGTATGAGGCATTCTGTCTCAAATCAACCAAAATAAGAAAATCATGTTGCACTCATATTTTTTAATAAAAAAAATTACAGATTAATCTACATATGTCAATATAACCACAAACGTCAAGCCATAGGGCTGTAGCTCAAATAGTTTCTGAGTTATGACCATTTCTAATTTGGTGGATTCTGTTGTTTTTGCCACTTTTTGGAAATTATGAATATTTCTTGTTCTACTTAATACATAGTTCTAGATTATATGTACCTTTTTATGTACCTGGGTCATTCCATGTAAAATCAACCAACGGTCAAAAAGTTGATGTCTCAGAATTTACTGAAATTTTAACCATCGTACCCATTATTTTTTTTACATGTTTTTATGTGCCTCTAACTTGAGAAGTTTTCTAGCTATGTATCTGAAATTTATGGAAAATGTAGATATGTTTGTACAGATTGTGAATTCAAAATTCTAGAATGAGAGGAGAAGGACAGGGTGTACTGGGTGCACGAAAATGGTAATTTAAAAATTTCTGAAAATGATTTCAGCAGTATGTATTTCATTGTTGTGTTACAGTACAATGTCCAAATTGCAACCCTCTATTGTCAGGGACACTGGCAATAATATTTTAGCTTAGTAGATATCTACTTACTATATTTTCAGAATAATTCAATCCTAAGCTTTAACTTTTTATATATGTTATGACTTTCAACACACAAAATGAAAATGTGGGACAGGTCATATGACCACCATTTTTTAACAGTGCATAGTCCTTTATTCAATAAACAACATATTCTAATTTCAGGATGTGTTCTTTCTCATTTAGTTGATGTTGAAGCTGAAAATCATTGTTCGGCCTAATGGCGTGTTCTCCTAAATTTCATCCAAACTGGCCAAAACTATCAAAGTCTTAGCGGACACCTGCCCATAATGTCTATAACGGACACTTTTGAAAGTCCCGAATGACTTCCTATTAGTGAGAACTGTCCGGTAAACTGTCCATAGCGGTCACCTGGCCAATGTGGACAATGGACAGAGAATTTGGACCCAACCATTCATAGTCACCGTTGCTTGCAGACAGTTCAAAGTGCACTGGTTTCATTGTACCTAAAATATTATTGCCAGTATCCATGACAACAGAGGGTTGCAATTTGGATGTTGTACTATAACACAACAATGAAAAGCACACTGCTGAAATAATTTTAAATAAAAAAATTAATAATTTCTGTGCACCCAGTACAACCCATTGTCCTCTCATTCTACAATTTTGCATTCACAATCTATACCAATATATCTAAATCTTCCAACAAATTTCAGATACATAGCTTGAAACTTGTCAAGTTAGAGGCACATGAAAATGTTGGGTGCTTACCCCAATGTCATATTATACTAGGGCATTTACCCCTTGTTCATATTATACTAGGGCATTACAGAGACAATTTGCATGTAAATGCTTAGTTCTTTTGCACAAGTGCTCAAGTATAGCCATTTAGTCATTGATTACAATTTATGTAAATTCTGAGACATCAATGTTTTTACCATTGGTTGATTTCACATGGAATGACTCAGGTACATAAAATCAAGAACTACATATTCAGAAGCTTGTTTGCATTTGACGACAATATGTACATAATTTTCTTAGTAGAGATGGAATAGTTTTTAAAATCAGCTATAGGATTTGACATTGTGCTGTGATCTACTGATTAGATAAAAACACAAAAAACATCTATTTGAAATATTTTTTTCAACATGAAGCCATTTGAACAGGGAATCCAAATATGGTGCATTACACAGGCATTGTACCTGCCTTTCAAATAAAATAAATTGGATTTTAGCTCCATGGCCACATAACATGTTTGGCTGCTAAATATAGGCCACTTTTCACTATGTACCAACTTTGGAGATAAGTATCTCATAAACTAATCAAGGTACAAACTTCAAACTTCTCATATACCTATATACAGGTGTATGTAGGTGTACTATTGACCAAAATAAGATTCATTTGTGTTCCAACATGTTTTTTTTTTTAAATATGGGTCTAAAATCACTTGGCTCAATTTCGCACATAAAAACACACAACTTCAATGGCAGATTGTGGGAGAACTAATGTATATAGTTACTATCTACATATAATGGAGAATAAGCAGGCCAAATCTCAGAGTTCTAACACAAACACTTTTTGAATTATTGGTATTTTAGGTAGAACTAGAAATCTTCATGATTTCTGAAGTGGCAACAACGACAGAATCCACCAAATGCCCTGTGGTTTGACATGTGTGGTTATATTGACCTGTGGATTAATTGGTAATTTTTGTGTTGAATTAAAAAATATGAGTGCAACATGCCTTGGGTGATCTGAGACGGAATATCCCATATATTATGATATACTGCTATATTAACACTTTTGCAAATTACCTGTTTTAACAAATAAAATCAATTCTTTCGATCATCTTAACATAAGGACAATGTAATGTTGTTCCTCTGACAATCTGAATTAATAAACGAGGAAGTTAACTTCCTTGCCTATCTTTCTTCCCAGACGTCCGGCTTCGACCAGCCGGAGTGAGAGGGGGCAGAATCTCTCCCCGGCCACTTCCTGTGTGTTCCTGTTGGCCGTGTGACCTTGACCTTGTATTTGAGCCAGCATGATCTTCACCTGGATATCGACTCCTACGAAAAAGAACAAACAAAATTCCTTTCAACATAAACAGCTTTCCAGGAAGGCACACAATAGAGGCTGCCCAACATTACCCCTGATGCCAGCTTAATTAGATCAAACACGATTACGTTGCACATTCCATTATAAGGTGGCTAAGCTGCCACCCCCACCCCCTCGGGTCACTCAAGGAATATCTAATACCAAAATAACATGGCAAATTTAAGATTGTTAATAGTAATGTTGAGAATCACAGACAAATTTGTAATGTGCCCTTTAATGTCCCCTCTAATGTCTCCTTTACCTGCCAGATCCATTGTTTTGTGACCTCCAAGAGTCATACCAAAGTCTTCCAACACCTGATCAACCTGATGCGGACTGGCTCCTTCCTCCACCAAAAACATACTCTGAAAAATATACAGACTTTTTAACTAAACGCCCACACCATTGTGTCATCCAGGGAAACAAAGCAGATACTGTATTTGTCCTATTAAGTGTACACGCCCTAATGAGCATACATCCCCATTATTATCAAGGTTCAGTGACAACAGAAGTCTGGGAAAACAGAAAGTTTCACCTATATCAGCTCTGGAATATTCTTGACCATATTTGAATGTGTAAAAGGCTGGTAATAGCAACCAAGTCCCTTCATTGAATATCGTGACAGTCACTTCCGTTGAGTCTTGATGTGTCCTGTTTGAATATTCGTGGTCCCACACAGAGCACATGGTCGATTATAACTGGCTCAGTGTCTGTGTGACAGCCAGTCTTTTACTAAGTTTTAGAAGAGATATCCCGATCAAACGAAGCTTGATTGACTTAAGGTAGCTGGGGTGACTATTCTATGTTTGTTTTGAATTGAGTAGTCTCAGTAAAAGTTGTTAAGATAAATTAATAAAACTCAAGAGTTTTTCATTTATTTGGTCATGTTTCATGATACAAATTTTGTTGTTGTTGTAAATATGAAAAAATACCCAAAAATGTAATCTTATATCATTTTGAGAAAACTCCCAAACAAATAAATACATACATATAAGTATGACAGTGTCACTGATGATCCCACACGTTATTGTGGTTAACATGAATAAATTACAGCTGCTACAAGACCAGGGAGAACTTTGCAAAATTTTTAATGACAGCCAAAAGTTACACCTAAAACACATGCGATTTTGCTCACAGATTGGTTCATTGCATATGCTGCATTTCAGCATCGTAAGTGTTTTTATAAAACATTTAATTAGGTATTATTTCCTCGTTGTTAGTAAGAACAGAAATGTCAATAGATTGATATATAGATATTGACACGCCTTCTTAATTTGCCGCAACAATGGCCCTTGAATCTGTATATGTAACATGTTGCTGTTTACAATATCAGGTTACACCAGACATCTGACAAACACGTGGCATGGTTTGTCTATGATAATTTTACCATCATACAGCAGGGCATCAGGTCACATCTACTTACCGTTTCCTTTACGGTTTAAAAGGCAGAATTAACTACGTTAGCACCAATATTTTCTGGATTAAGAATATGATTTAGATAGACAGATATAATACTGATGTGTACTAGAACCACAGTAACCAGACGATACAATCCGCGTTCTCTGTGAACGAATTTATGCTGGTTCAAAGAGTGCTCTGGATCAAAGTACACACATTCTTTATGTTGGTCACTGCAGCTACCTTAAAAACATGTTGGTCACTGCAGCTACCTTAAAAACATGTTGGTCACTGCAGCTACCTTAAAAACATGTTGGTCACTGCAGCTACCTTAAAAACATGTTGGTCACTCCAGCTACCTTAAAAACATGTTGGTCACTCCAGCTACCTTAAAAACATGTTGGTCACTCCAGCTACCTTAAAAACATCCATTGGAAAGAGCGGCATCATTTGACAAAGTAGCGCAATAATAAGAAACACGGAAATTTTCAACCAATAGAGACATTTTTTAATGTGATTTGGCTTATTGCGACCACAGGGAACACATATTTATACCTAAAAAACGAAAGACAAAGAAAAGACGTTCACCTCAGACATGTATGTCATTCCGAGTCTGTTTGCAACAAAACGGGGACAGTTTCCCACAAGCACAGGAACCTGGAAGGGATATATTAGTCATCTCTGAACTGAGCAATGTGTACATAAGACAGTGGGCTAACTAATGTTCAAAGTGTTCTATTTATCTGTCACTACATCTTGCAGACCTTCCATATTGGCACAGAAAATAGTGGGAGATTTCCCCCATCATGGGAAGAATTTTTTCAAGGCTTAACATTTCCTTTATTATTTATTTTTATTGACGGTGCATATAAAAATTCAAATTCTGATTTGTTACTACATCCAGCTCGCCTGAGAAAACAAACTGAATATATGCAATTGTGATGTTCGGGTTTTTAGCTTTATTAAGTTTATTTACATCAATAACTCATTAAATTATATTGTGTCTAAATAAATTTGAAGCCAGAAACTTAATAATCACCTAAAAATGGTAAAATGAAATACGTAAAAGTAAGAGCTTTTTATTTTAAGTCAGGAGAACGTCTAAAAAATTACCAAAAAGCGGGAGTTCTCCTCTACTATATTGGGATACTTAGAAGGCCTGCTCTTAATAGTCTTATAAGGCTAAAATAATATTTTTCGCCAGAACGTACAAATTGTTATTAATGAAAACATGATTCAGAACAAAGTCGTGATCTGATTATTGTTCAAAACCAAAAAGCGATCTCTTTGAAGGTCCATAAATCATATCTATTTATTATTTTCATTACCTTCCCAATCTTGCTGCCAAAGTTCATCGCCGTGGCAACTGTCCGGGGGCTGGTGGCTGTCCCCCTCACATTCTCTAGAACTGTCATGATGTTGGCAGGTGTAAAGAAATGCACCCCCATCACTTGGCTGGGTCTACGGGTCACAGATGCCATCTAGAAACGGTCAACAGCTTAGGGATTATCTCAAAACGTCAACGTATAGCACATAAAAAATGTTCGTGGGGTTAGCAGTTGTGTTGATTACTGCCGTACCCCAAAGTAGTTTAAAAAGGGTGTTGATGAAAAAAAATGTGCGTTTCATTTAGTGTGGGGGGGGTTTTGAGGGTAAATTACATTGATTTTGTGAACCGTCATACCTCAATATCTTGAGATTGTCCCTTACCTTGGAAACTGAGTTATTTGTAAAATATACCAGTATTTCTTGAAGAGAATCAGTCTTCAGACAACCCATTGTTTTAATATGATAAAGTTGTAAAATGCAGTGCACAGACTGCGCACTTTGTTGGTTCTAGTTGTTCCACTACATCCTGCCTCAGCCAAGAAAGAATCTAGGCAGCCAATTCACTCCTGTCATCCCAGTTATGCTCCTAGATGTGCTAAGACGTCAAACAAAACATTGTCTATTGCCCTGGTTTACTCTGTGTTGGAACTGACCTCGTCAATATTGAGAGAAGACGTGTTACTGCACAGGAAGGCGTCTGGCTTGCAGACTCGGTCAAGGGTAGCAAATACTTGTTTCTTGATGGCCATGTCCTCAAACACACACTCTATGACCTGTGGGGACAGACAAACACACATTCTATGACCTGTGGGGACAGACAAACACACATTCTATGACCTGTGGGGACAGACAAACACACATTCTATGACCTGTGGGGACAGACAAACACACACTCTATGACCTGTGGGGACAGACAAACACACATTCTATGACCTGTGGGGACAGACAAATACACACTATGACCTGTGGGGACAGACAAACACACAATCTATGACCTGTGGGGACAGACAAACACACATTCTATGACCTGTGGGGACAGACAAATACACACTATGACCTGTGGGGACAGACAAATACACACTCTATGACAGGTGGGGACAGACAAACACACACTATGACCTGTGGGGACAGACAAACACACAATCTATGACCTGTGGGGACAGACGAACACACATTCTATGACCTGTGGGGACAGACAAAAACACATTCTATGACCTGTGGGGACAGACAAATACACACTCTATAACCTGTGGGGACAGACAAACACACACTCTATGACCTGTGGGGACAGACAAACACACATTCTATGACCTGTGGGGACAGACAAATACACACCATGACCTGTGGGGACAGACAAACACACAATCTATGACCTGTGGGGACAGACAAACACACATTCTATGACCTGTGGGGACAGACAAACACACAATCTATGACCTGTGGGGACAGACAAACACACACTCTATGACCTGTGGGGACAGACAAACACACATTCTATGACCTGTGGGGACAGACAAATACACACTATGACCTGTGGGGACAGACAAATACACACTCTATGACAGGTGGGGACAGACAAACATACACTATGACCTGTGGGGACAGACAAACACACAATCTATGACCTGTGGGGACAGACAAACACACACTCTATGACCTGTGGGGACAGACAAACACACAATCTATGACCTGTGGGGACAGACAAACACACACTCTATGACCTGTGGGGACAGACAAACACACACTATGACCTGTGGGGACAGACAAACACACAATCTATGACCTGTGGGGACAGACGAATAAACACTCTATGACCTGTGGGGATATACAAACACACTCTATGACCAACTTATACCGTGCACTTCTAACAATTGTTACTCAGAAAGCATTACACTTTGCCCCCAGTAGACCTGTTCATGGAAACACCATTTTAACTTCTATTGAAGCATCCAGCCACGCTACAATTACTGCATGAAAGTTATTCATTCTCATAATTCCACCACTGGAATCCCACTGCTGTCTGAAACTGGGGCAATATGGAGTAAATGAAATTGCCCAAGTTTCAGAACAGCAGCAAGAGGGTTCGAAACCGGGTTCTCTCAATTGTCTGATGTTCTAAACGCTACATTACCGCTCCCTACTAACCAAACTTGTATGTGTTGTGCTTCTAGTTATAAATAAATTAATAAAAGTTCTCTGAGGCGCTAGTTTCTAACTTACGCCAATAACTGTGCCTACAAACTAAAAGTCCATTAAAATATATAAATAAATATAATAAAAGATTGGTCAACAATCTTTCAGCAAAATAACGTACAAATGTGTTATTAATAACACAAATAATGTATAAACAGTAAATAAACTAACTTGATAAAGCATGATGCAAACTAACTTGTTGCTGCCACCTGATGACAATACCACGAACTACAACATCACATATTACTGAAATGTAAAACCACTGACAGGTAATATGAACAACATAAAAATTATACTTGCAATGTCAGCGTTCTTCACATCGTCATAGCGTAGAGATGGTGACAGTCTGGTCAAGATGTCCTTCATCTGGCCACTGGTCATCTTGCCCAGTCTCACGCTGCCTCCGTAGAATGACCGAATGGCAGCAACACCCCGATCTAACAGCTAACACAAATGTAGGTTTATTCAGTTGGGTTGAACAAAGTAATTCCACAACTGCCTTAATTAGTCATCATCATCAGTAGGCATTTTGTGGATATTTCTTTCATATTTACAAAAATGTTTTTAAGTTATGAAATGTCACCAAATAAATGGAAAAGTAAAAATTTTATTAACCTTGAATATTATTTTATATTTCAACTACAATTTGTAAAGAAATGATTAGTTTATTCGAAACAAGCCACCTCAGCCACCTTAAAAAGTTAGTAGTTGCATCAATCATGTTAAAATTACCTTTTGATTTTGTTCCAACAAGGTCACATGTATCCCAGCATTCAGTATTGCCATGGTGATACCCGTCCCCATGGTCCCTGCACCAATCACAGCAGCTGTTTTAATTTCTTTTGGGCTGGCAGTGTGACTTGAAGCTCCCCCTGGTAGACGCCACTGAATAAAAGGACGATAACATCAAACCAACAGTTATTAACAAGATTTATTGGAGCCCAAGAGGTAATTCACAGCCATGTCTCTTAGCACCATGGCTGGTTGTAGGATGCCTTTACACAGCTGCTAATGCAGTAGTGATCCTACTTCAGATAAGAATCAGTGAGTCCTCAACAGGTTACCAATGTATCTCCCACATCAAGAACTACCCTATTTACTGCCTTACAACCACATGTTAGGTACCTTTGGAGCAGCTCTTTGGGAGAAGAAGGCGTACTGTAGGGCCTTCGCTTCAGACGAGTTGATCAACATCAGAGCGTAGCTTTTCTCTGTCCTCAGACCTTCAGAGTACGGTTCCGTCACAGCCGCCATGATGGCTTTAAGACAGTACTAAAAAAAACAGAAAATCATCAAAACGGTATTCACTGTGGCTTAAAGGTGCCTCCTCAATTAGTTTTTTTTGCTAGTTCATTTCAAATTAATTTTGGGAAAAACCAAACCTACCTAGTAGTTTCTGTAAAATCATCAGACAAACTATTAAATTACTTAATGCTTGTTCACGCATTAAGTGAAATGAAAATCGAAATGCTGAAAATTCGCAATTTTCACCCTTGGTGAAATTTCATAACTTTGTCATCTGATCGGCGAGAGGATTGAAGTCACGCCTATGATCAGCGTTGACTCACACAGTGTTTACCATTTTGGATATCCACTATTTTGATCCTTACCAGATCTAATGACTCAACTCAATTCTTCCGATTATTTGAATAAAAATTTAATTTTTTTATTAAACAGACTATGCACATTACTTAAACTAGTCACACACTACACATCTGGACATAAGTGAACCAGATTCACGATGGGCTGAACCATTTGAGGAGGCAGCTTTAACGTAGGCAACAAAATCATCCTTCAGTAAGAATATGTAGAACCCTCTAACACTGGTGGTTTGGGCATGTTTTGCCGCATGCCAACAGATAACATCGATAGGCAAGCATACAAACAAGACTTCAAAGGACAGCGGAAGAGAGGAATATCACTAAAGAGAGTGACCAGATCAGAAATAATGTTGGACATCTGTTGTTCACAGCGTGTCGTGAACAGAGCAGGGTGAAGGGTGCAACCTCAAAAACCCTGGGCAAGTTCATTCAGTCCTAACGGTCTCAGCTCATTCAGAAGTGTACATGAGATTGTGACATACGCATGGACAGCTTTTGTGCATTGATCGTAGTACATCGGAATGATTTTTGAGAAATCAACTTTGTGTTTGAATAAACAGGTCTGCTAGGAATTTAAATGTAGGATTTAAGGTGGGTGAAAATGCATTAAAAAATAGTCTTGAGAGCCTGGGCTTACTTAAAAGGTGCAGGAGACCAGCCACATATGATGGCTGTTGTGTAGATAGAGTACGATATGTAAGAGTTGACATTTTAAAATTGATTCGATAAGTAACAGGAAGCAGCTGCTAAAGTAGGGGTAGGGATGGTGACAAACAAGGCGCCCCGATTACAAGACGTACAATGTAGTTTTGCACACATTATTTCCTGAGGTACATCCACCAGCAACATTTGGTGATTAAGGCCATTAGTCAAATGGTAGAAACATCATAATGTATGATCATTTGAAGAAGTATTTCAAAAAGTCATTGTCTCCTTCACTTAGATCTACAGAAGTATATTTACCAGGGGTGCTTTCTGTCCCTTCATTCTACTTTCTATCCTCTTCAAAGCAGCTGAAACAACATGAAATATGTTTCTATACAAAATAAAAAATTGCTTTTGTTTTATTTACAATATCAGATCAACATTTCATTTTCAAATACAATAAATCGCAATCATTGGCACTGAGTTTTTTGTGATAATATAATGCATATTATTTTAAAGACTTTATATTTTAATTCTTTTAACACAAAAATGGGTGAATAAATTACATTCCAAATATGTAACGCCTTCTTTATTTAAAATAAATTACCATCATGAAAGCAGTGTTCGTCGATTTGGGCATATTATGCATTTTCACTGCAGGCTGCATAACAAATTTCACAGTGGTTCAAAGTTCCCTTTAGGCCAGAGTTAGGTTTTTGTTCTATATTTATAAAATCTGACGTAAATGTAAATTAAGTTGTTGATTAATATGTATTTTATAACATAGTATCAGTAACTTTACAAGGCTTACAAAAATCAGCAGGCCTATTTCTGGTTAGGCTCCTGTTACAAACTAAGCTAACACAGGAGAGTTAACAACGTGAATTATATGTAAGTACAACCAGATTCAATATAAGCACAAATGTTTCACGTTAAAATATAACACAATGAAAATGTAATTTTTTTTACAAAAATGAAAATATCAGGTTGGCAGATCCGTAATCAATGAGGCGCCATAGCAGATAAAAGGGTAATGAAACGACAAAGCCTGTTGAGTTCTGCGAAAACCTTCGAGTTCTGTAAGAACCGTCAAGTTCTGCAAAAACCATCGAGTTCTGGCTGCAATATTGATCGAGTTCTGTGAGAACCGTCGACTTCTGTGAGATTGATCGAATTCTGCAAGAACCGCCGAGTCTGGATATCACTGAAAATTGTGTTGTAAGATGTGCAGCAAAGTAATGCCACAGAAAGCATAATATAATATACTACCCAGATGCAAGTTACCATAACAGAGTAATTTATATTTCATATA
Organism: Lamellibrachia satsuma; assembly: GCA_033239005.1. Lineage (NCBI taxonomy): Eukaryota > Metazoa > Annelida > Polychaeta > Sabellida > Siboglinidae > Lamellibrachia > Lamellibrachia satsuma. The sequence goes on along the minus strand of BSQZ01000014.1, from coordinate 1,230,125 downwards.
TTTTCATTAATAAAAAGAATTAAACAAAAGCAAATATTGCACTAAATATAACTGATAAAATAATAAGAACATTAAATGAGAAAAAAAATGTAAATCGAACATACCGTGTATTGAACCGGGGACCTGCATAGTCACATTCGTAATATTGACAGGGTTTTTTCCATTTGTGAAAATTACTTTGTCAGTGATTCATGAAAATATATGAAATATAAATTACTCTTGTGTGGTATCTTTTAGACACTTTTATCTGGGTAGTATATTATAATATATTACGCCTTTTGTGGCATTACTTCACTGCACAACCTCAACACTATTTTCAATGCCAGTGGTAAACTGACTCGGTTCTCACAGAACTCAACGGTTCTTGCAGAACTCGACAGTTCTCACAGAACTCAACAGTTCTTGCAGAACTTGATCAATATCGCAGCTAGAACTTGACGGTTGTTGCAGAAATGAACGGTTGTTGCAGGACTCGACAGGTTTTGCCGTTTCATCACCCTTGTGTGCGATACGACACTTCACAGTAAACCAACTAATAAACAATAAAAGGCCTAATTACATATGAAATGAAAACATCAATAAAGAGCACCAAACACTTGAAGTAAATATGATTATCACTGATCATTGTATAATATAATCGTGCTTTAGTTAACAGTAGTTTTTGTTTCAAATTTACATGCAAAGTATAACTGACCATGGTAAAACTGTTTTGCCTTTTGGGCATCTGGGACAGTCCTCTTGCTTGACCGCCTGTTGTCCAGTGGTTGGTCAGCTACTGTCCGGGCAAAGGCAACCACCTCTCTCATGAAATCTCCAAAACACACCTGGGCAAAATGGCAAACCATAGACAATGTACAAAGAACATCTAAAAGAGACAAGGAGGTTAAGAGGAGATCAAATTGAAGTTTTTAAGATATTGAATGTGTATGAAAATGTTGATAGAAGTATTCTATTCTCACTTAAGATAGCTGAACCAGAGGACATGAGGTAACATTAGTAAAGAATCAGCGTAGATTGGATATCGAAAAGTACTCGTTCTCACAGAGGACAATAAATTAATAAAACACATAATCTACAGATTGTGTAAATGCTAGCAGCGTAAATATGTCTAAAAACAAAATTGACAAATATCTCAGAAGGACGGGTTACACATAGATGACAAATTTTTGGACTCTACATGAAAAAAATGGTTTTCTTGTCCACTTGCCATCTGCCTGAAGACAGTCTTGTTAAATCTTGTTAAAATGACTCTTGTAACTTTATACTGTGTCTTTGTTGAATATTTTGAAGGATGCAAAACTGCCACATCGTACAAATTTACCGTAGACAATATGGATTTTGGATATGGATACATATACTACTATATATCCCGTTTTTATATGGATTTGTTTCAAATGGAAAAATCTTTATAAAACACATATTTTCTTGTGTTCATCAGACAAGAATAAAAAACATAGTAGATTACATGTGATGTGTATATAATAGTAGATTACATGTGATGTAGGTGTATATCATACCTTGATAAATGGCTACACCCGATCATCTCTGGTGAAACCAAGTCAAAGTTATGGATTAAAACCAAACAAACGTGGAAGCCCAGGAGAAGGTGTAATTACTGAAGACACACACCCTATCAATGATGCCGATGTTTCTGGCTTCTTCCACCCCAATTTGACGTCCTGTTGTCATTAGGTCCATGGCTGCCTCCACCCCCGCAAGCCTCGGGAAACGCTGTGTGCCGGAAGCAGCTGGAAAGATCCCAAAGTGCACCTCAGGAAAACCAAATCTGAAACACAACAGTCCAATTCACCATAGAAAGCTCAGGTAAGGGATGATCTGAAAACATTGCTGTTTAAGGGATGATCTAAAAACAGTGCTGTTTAAGGGATTATCTGAAAACATTGTTGTTCAAGGGATGATCTCAAACCACCGCTGTTTAAGGTATGATCTCAAAACATCACTGTTTAAGGGATGATCTCAAAACATCACTGCTGAAGGGATGATCTCAATACATTGCTGTTCAAGCGATGATATCAAAACTTTGCTGTTCAAGGGATGATCACAAAACATTGCTGTTCAAGGGATGATCTCAAAACATTGCTGTTCAAGGGATCATCTCAAAACATCATTGTTTAAAGGATCATCTCAAAACATCGCTGTTTAAGAGATGATCTCAATACATCGCTGTTTAAGGAAAGATCTCAAAACATCGCTCTTTAAGGGATGATCTCAAAACATGGCTGCTTAAGGGATGATCTCAAAACAGTGATGTTTAAGGGATGATCTCAAAATATCGCTGTTTATGAGATGATCTTAAAACATCACTGTTTAAGGGATGATCTCAAAATATTGCTGTTTTGTGTATGATCTCAAAATATTGATGTACAACACTAAACAACATTTTTATTGTTGGGAGATTGCAGTTAGTAGTTGTATATGTGTTTTTAAAAACATTGTTTATTTTCTGATCACAGTTCATAAACGCACGTAGGCAGTTTTGTATTATGATGGCTGAATATGAATGGCATGTGATGGTTAGAGCATTCGTGAAGGAAGAAAATATTTTTGTAAGTTCATAAGTGCTTTCTCTCAATATAACTTTGACCTGACTTCCGAGAAAGTGCTAACAGCAATGTTCTTATTTCACTACATTACATGGCTATTCTAAGTGCAGAAAAATTAAACACAATGTTGCTATGTCAGAATAATTACAAATCAGAATATTATACATAATCACTAACCGAGCTTTGGGATGGCAGACTCTGTAATGCGATGAGGTAGCTATCACAAATCCACCACCGAGGGCGTACCCCTGGATAGCTGCTACCACTGGCTTCTTACTGGTCTCTATTTGGTCACACAGAGACAAAATGTCAGGCTCTGGAGCAGAACAATGTACGCCAGGTATTAGAACTGCAACAACATAACCTGATCTGATTATTACCAGGTGTAAATTGTATGTCATTGACTGGTATTCAGTTGATTTTGTCCATTGCGAAAAAGGTTCGTTGATCTTCAAATCTGCAGCAGCAGCTATAAATTTGACATTAAAAATTCAGTCATAAATATGTCAACGGCAAACATGTAAAAACACACCCTGCTTGTAGGCACCGTCCTGTAATTCTTTGATGTCTGCACCACTGATGAATTTTCCCCCTGAACCACTCAGCACCACACATTGACAGGCTGGGTCTGCGGCTGCTCTCTTCAGGGCGGCCTCCATGGCCCTCCTGGCTGATGTGCTGGCAGGGCACGACACAAATTATATAGTACAAACATATCTTAAGACAATTACAGAATAATACAAGGTTTGTTGAAGTCAAGAGTGTTATCAGCTAGATAACACTCACAACTGTTGCAGGCACAAGTGACTGTCATCTGGCTGAGAACAATCGTACCACTAAGTAAGAACATATCAACAAACAGCGGGTTATTCCCATTATATATAATGAGAACTTAACGTTTGAACATACTTTTTCACTTCCTACTTTTGTAAACATCCTCTGCTGATTACCCACCACAATGTCTACAACTAAAAATTGCCTCAATAGTTTTGCTGTGCACCCAAACAATCGCATGTCTATGCCACGGCATCTGCGCATGCTCTGGCGTGTTCAAAATGTTAGAAATTTCAGATGAATTCTCAAAACGAGGCTGCTGTATGTTATCTAGGATATATCATGGTGAAATGCTCTAGACCAATCAGGTAGTTTTATTACCAGACCTGGGGCCGAGTACAATTTCATGAGTGAAGTACGAGTACATTGGTGATGGCAGAGTATGAGTATGAGTACACTGCTAAAAGATGAGTATGAATACTCGCTACCCATGTACATTTTTGAAGTACTTGTACTCATAAAATTATGATCATGTACTCATACTAGTACTCATGTTTAATGACAATGACAATGTCAATGTCAATTACCAATGGCAATTAATGTACTCCGATTTTTCTAGTACATCATGAGTATATCAGAGTAGTTTTCAATTTGGTATTGTTAAAAGTTGAACTGAGGTTTATAAACTTTGACTGTCACATTTTATTACAATCATGAAAAGTTAACATGGCCAACGATGGAAATATCAACTGTGGTCTGAACACAGACGACCCAGACAGAGCAAGTACAACCCTCGGCTCGGTACGGTAGGCACACATTGCAATTAGAAACAAGAGTCTGCAAGCCGGTGATGATGTCACACCTCAAAGCATTCACAGGCGGGTTGTTGACTTCGAGTATTGCAACATTTCCATCCAAACGATAGAGAACCATTTTGTTTAAATCCATTGCTTCTCGACTTTGAACATCAGCCGATCTCCTTAGGCTTAGGCTTAGCTGTCACAGATTACAGAAACGTGCTCACCACACCGAAAAAAGACCAACGTTGATTAACTAATTGCAATAAGTAAACATGATATTTCTATTTACTCGTTGTATTTTCTTCCCCGGTTTATTTGTTCTGATTTTATTGGAGTAATCGTAATACACGCATTCATGCACTGGCAGTGATATAAGGGGCATCCCGGAAGTAGACTTCTGCTCGAATTTGTTTGCCAAGCGCTGTGTTCGTGACCGTTAAACTTAAAGTGTAAAGTTAATGTACAGGGAGTCCCAACAATCGTTTGTTATGCTTCCTGGAAAACAAGCAGGCGTGGTGGCAAGGAAAGTGTGAGAGTGGGTAGACCAATCAGTTGTTCGTTAGGAAATTCCGTCAGCCAATTAGGAAAAAGGCACGTGCAAGACTAAAGTTGTGATCGGCCACTCATTCGTGCGATGCTTAAAAAGAAAAGGACTTCGGTTGGACAAACAACACAGCAGGACATTGATACGAGGTTTCGCCGGCATGAGGCTGACAAGTTTGCGACACCACCTCGGTTATGTGCAGAGGGAAACACCGTCAGTGATCGTCGCAGCGTTGCACAGACCGATAGACGGGCTAGCGAATGTACACTCGTGGAAACACCGAGGCCGAGGGATGTCAGACGAGTAGCAGTCGTACCTGCTTCCTGATAGTGTCCATCTCAATACATACATACATACATACATACATACATACATATCCTCTTCGGTCTTCAGGCAAAATCTGCCTATGTACTGCTCTTGACTAGCCTTAATTTGGCTTTGTAGTCATATTTGACTACCTGGTTTCGCCAATGTTTGTCTAGTCTATTTTTAAGCATATTTACTGATGGTGCAGTGACGACGGTGTTCGGAAGTGAATTCCATATATTAATGACTCTCTGGCTAAACAAATGCCTCCTTAATTCCCGTTTACTCCAGTCCTTGAACAACTTTAGAGAATGACCCCGTGTGCCTTCGTATAAGCCTTGGTTAAGCAAATCGTGCGAAAAAAGGTAAAAATGCCACACAAGTATTTATACACATCAATAATATCTCCTCGTAAACGACGATATGTCAGTGTTGGTAAATTTAATGCCTTTAATCTACATTCATAATCTAATTGTCTCAGTACTGGGACCATCCTAGTAGCTCTTCTCTGGACAGCCTCCACAGCATCAATATCAGCTGATACTGCGGTGACCAGACTACCACACCGTATTCCAAAGTAGGATGGACTAGTCCCTTATATAGATGAAGAAAGGTTGTCCTATCCAATTATTGATATGTTCGTCGTATTACACCCAGCAATCTATTTGTTTTTGACACTGCCAGCTGTACCTGTTGTGTAAATTTTAACTGGTCATCAACTAGGATGCCTAGGTCTTTCTCTACATGGCTACACTCCAGAGGATTTGCACCTGTTTCTGTTGTCAAAGTATAGGTAAATTCTGGGTGCCCATGTCCAATTCTTAGAACTTTGCATTTATCTGGGTGAAATTTTAACTGCCACTTCTCAGCCCAGTCTTGTAATCTGTCTATGTCTTTCTGTAGGTTTATACAATCTTGCCTCGTTGAAGTTTTGTGATATATTTTTGTATCATCCGCGAAAATCTTCATGTCACATGTTACAACATTTGTTAAATCATTAATATATAGTATAAAAAGAATAGGTCCAAGGACACTGCCCTGTATTACCCCACTTACTACTTCCGACCACAAAGAAGCTGCTCCATTTAATACACTGTGTTTGCGACAGGTGATAAATGTTTCAATCCATTTAATTAATTTTTCTACAGAACTCATGAACCAATCAAACAACAATGCTACATGGAAGAAATGACAGGTGGTGTGCAGTACTGCCACTGTGAAATAGCTTCCTTTTAATGTTGCATTAGCATCAGTCACAAATGTCACACTTAACAGATTACATGAACAGCTTAAAGTCAGTCAGGATGGGATCCACACGTGCCTAAGCCATGGAGCCTTAGTATAGAAGCTAAGTAAAGAACATCACTAATTATATTGGGAACCCTGCACAATTGACTAACAGGCAAACAATACAGTCAGGTAATCACGTTCGCCAGGTGGTGCTATGAACAAGTGTGGACAAATTATAAAACAGTAATTTAACTAGTGTTAATGTACTACGTATAATAACTCCAAATGGAAAAGTATATGAAAGAAGGATAAAACATTATAATAATATTATGCACACAACATTAAAATAATTATTAGTGTAACGTCTTGGTAATTAAAACATACATGGAAAGTGACACACATTCAAGTTATCAGCCGTAATCTAGATTATAATGTTGTGTCTTTAAATGTTTCTTAAATGAGTCTTCACATTTTTTTTTCAGAAAAATCTTTTTTGCATAACTCGATCTTAGCTGAATAGTTTTGCTGGTCTAACTGTCAGTGTCAAGATGATATTTTTTACCAAGAGAGTTTTCGGTTGTATTTTAACTGAATTAACTGGTTTAACTGAAATCGCTTACGCTTGATCCACCAGCGAAGTTTGTGGGGTCGATGGCCGTATATGGTCGTTGTAGATGCTCAACGATTTTGTCTCTGATATGACTTTCGAATTTTTAACAAATGGCAAATTGGTCAATACTTCGGACATGCAAGTCTGAATGATCATTAGCCATATTCAAACGATACGATGTTTACTATAGCATAGTATATGGTCAAATGTCACAATTGTTATTCAAACGTTTAATACAAAATATTTGTTTGCAAACAATGTAATAGAATGATAATAAAATGTATGCAAATTAAACGTCAGTCAAGCACGTGTAATGAAATAAACCACACATATGCAACACGAACAATGTACGTCTCACCACTCCGAATATTGCCGAGCGACTGACCAAGCTATTATCTCCACTTTTAACAAGATTTAACAAGATTTAACAAGATTGCCATCTCGAACAAGTTCTAGATGGCAAGTGGACAAGGAAGCCATTGGCTTATCGAGAGTCCAACAATTTTCTCATCTATGTGTAGCCCGCCCTTATCAGATATCTGTCAATTCTATTTTTAAACATATTCACACTACTAGCATTAACACAATCGTTTGGCAGTTTGTTCCATTCATTTATCACCCTCTGTGAGAATGAGTACTTTCTCATGTCCAACCTACACTGCTCCTTAACTAATGCTGCTTTGTGTCCTCTGGTTCTACTGCCTTCTTTAAGTTTGAAGAACATATTCCTATCAACATCCTCATAACCGTTCACTATTTTAAACACTTCTATTTGGTCTCCTCTTAGTCTCCTGGTCTCTAGTGTTGTCAAACCACATTGTAATAAGCGACTTTCGTAACTAAGGTCTCTTAATTCTGGAATCATCTTAGTTGCTCTTCGTTGTATTCTTTCTAGCTTATCTATGTCTTTTTTACGATATGGCCTCCATGCTTGAATACAATATTCCAAATGTGGTCTAACTATTGCTTTGTACAGGGGTACAATTAGATGTTTCTCCTTATACGTGATAGTTCTCCTAATTAGGCCTAGAATTTGATTTCCTTTCGAAGCAGCAATCCCACATTGCTCTGAAACTTTCATGTCAGCATTAAATATTACTCCTAAATCCTTTTCTTGTGTGGTTCTACCTAGTACAGCATCCCCCATTTTATATTCCTCGTCCATATTTCCATGTCCTATGTGTATACATTTACACTTCCCAAAATTGAATAACATTTGCCATTTTTCTGACCATTTAACTAATTTTTCTAGATCATCCTGTAAACTTTGTTTATCTGTATCATTAGTAACCTTTCTGAATACCTTTGTGTCATCTGCAAATTTGAGTACTTTGCTAGATATGTCATCCTCCAAATCATTTATATATATTAAAAACAGTATAGGGCCTAACACTGATCCCTGTGGTACCCCACTCAAAACAGATTTCCAGTTTGAAATCTTACCATCTACTATTACTCTCTGTCTTCTGTGTGTAAGCCACTTTTCTATCCAGTTGATTACATCATTGCCTATACCATGGGCTTTTAGTTTAAGTAACAATCTTTGATGTGGCACTTTATCGAAAGCTTTCTGAAAATCTAAGTAGACAACATCCACTGGTGACCCGTCATCTACCCACTTTGTAATTTCTTCTAAAAACATAAGAGATTGGTTAGACATGACCTTGCTTTTAGGAATCCATGTTGAGATGTATTTATTAATTTATGTTTTATGAGGAATTCCACCATGTGGTCTCTAATTAATGTTTCAAGTAATTTACATACAACTGATGTTAAACTCACTGGTCTGTAATTTTCTGGCTTCTTCCTCGATCCCTTCTTAAACAGCGGCGTAATGTTTGCTTCTTTCCATTCTGAAGGAACTATTCCTTCTTCTAGTGACAAGTTAAATAAGTTTGCAAGTGGTGTACTAATTTGATCAACAATTTCCTTTAGCAGTTTTGGTGGTATCCCATCAACTCCAGGTGATTTATTATCTTTCATCTTCTTAATTTTCTTTGCTATCATTTCAGGAGTTACAAATAACTGCCCTAAATATTCTGATGTATTGCCCTCAAATTTAGTTAATGGAACTGGAAGTGAGCTGATATCTTCTGTGGTAAAAACTGAGCTGAAATACTCATTCAGGACCTCTGCCATTTGGAACCCATCTGAAATTATGTTTTCACTGTTGCTTTCCAGTGGTCCGACCTTATCTCGAACTTTCTGTTTACTCCTTACATAAGCATAGAAACTCTTGCTGTCATTTTTTATATTACCTGCCAATTTTTGTTCAAAGGTTCTTTTAGATTTTCTAATTTCAGTAGTAGCTAGGTTAAGTGCCTCTTTGTAGTTGGTGTAGTCTTCTACATTTCCAGTGTGTTTATAGACCTTCCACAGCATCTGTTTGTGAGCAATTTTTCTAATAGCTTCTTTTGACAGGTGTTTTTTCCTGGATCTTTTCCTTGTTTTCTTAATGGAATACATTTCTCAATAATGCCCTCAATCTCATATTTTAAACAAGTCCAGCATTCTGTTGCTGTCTTGTTCTTCAGCAAATTATTCCAATCTATATTTGCTAGATATGTTCTCATCACTTTATATCTGCCTTTGTTGAAGTTCCTCCTCCATTGTTTTTATATGTATTCCCTGTTTTTACTTTTATATTAAAATGGATTTGGTTATGGTCACTTGAACCCAAAGGTTCGTGTACTTTAACATTGTCAACTAATTCATTTTGAGAAGACAAAATTAAATCTAACACATTCCCACCTCTGGTTGGTTCCAAGACATGTTGAGTAAGGAAACAATCCTGTGTTAGAAGTAGAAACTGATGGTCGTCCCCTCCAGCACTCTCTAATGATTCCCATTGTATATGGCCATGGTTAAAATCACCCATTATAACACATTCTCCTTGCTCACCTCCCTTATTGCCTTTTGTAATTTTACATCTTCCTCTTCTCCTATGTTAGGACTACGATAAACTACTCCTATTGTTAATGTTGAGTTCCTGGTAACTATGTTACACCAAATTGCTTCCACACTATCTGCTTCACTTTTCAGAGTAATTTCATATGCTTGGATAGATTCTTTAATATACAAAATTACTCCACCTCCCCTTCTTTCTCGTCTATCCTTCCTAAACATTACATAGCCTGTCAGTGCTAACTCAGCATCTACTATATCTTCATTTGCCCATGATTCTGTGATGCCTATTACATGAGGATCAATATCTGCTACCATAATGTCTAACTCACTTTTTTCATTTACTATGCTCCTGGCATTTAAGCATACACATTTAAGTTCATTGTCTGAAATTATTGGTGAACATTTCTTTGGATGTGTATTTGTAGTAGTACTCCTTTGAGTTTTCTCTGTCAGTTCCCCCTGCGCATCTAGTTTAAATAATCTATGGTACCTGTGCCCTCGTCGACAACTCTAACAAACTCACACGCAAGAACTGCAGCGCCCTTCCCTGTCAGATGAAGTCCATCTCTCATGAAAAAGTCACCTCTTCCCACAAAGTTTAACCACATGTCTACGAAGCCTACTCCCTCCTCCATACATACCTTCTGTACCTGTGTGTTGATCGCCATCCTTCTACAGTTCCTATATTCCTCACCCCTGCCTCCCATTATTGGTAATATCCCCGACAATACGATCTGCCCAACTCGTGCCTCTTTGAGTGTCTTGATCAACCTCCTGTACTTACCAATGATGGCTGACGTTCCCTCCTTATCTGCATTGTTCGTTCCCACATGCACGAGAACAGCACCTCCCGTGCCACCACCCATGACCTGTCCTGCCTTCTCTGCTATATCCTCTACTTTTGCCCCTGGTAGGCATACTGTTATGTCATCTCCTCTATTTACAATTTTATCCACTTTCCTAATGATGGAATCCCCCATAAATACCCGAGCTTTCCTCGCTTTCCCCTGTGATACTACATCGGCAAAGCTCCTTTCCTGTTGCACACTACTAGTATGCCCCCTTTCTCTCCTATCATCAACCTTTACCGTCTTACCACCTGGCAATCCCTCTCCACTCACCCGCTTACCTCTCTTTTGTTGCATTCTTTGCCTTCTGTCATCTTTCTTCTTCTTACCAGCTTTCTCCCTCACATTGCCACTGCTCTCCTTGTTCTCCTCGGTCTCACCACCTCTGCTCTCCTCGGTCTCACCACCTCTGCTCACCTCGGTCTCACCACCTCTGCTCTCCTCGGTCTCACCACCTCTGCTCTCACCATTCTCACCACCTCTGTTCACTTCTGTCTCACCCTGCCCTGTCATCATCAAAATCATACGCCTTAGCTCAATCACCTGCTCCTGCAGATATCTCACTGTAGTACACCCCCTACACACGAAATGGAAATCATCCGCCTGCACCTCCGCCCACGAATTTACACACCCGGACTTTGCAAAGTCTACCCAGCTATCGCAGCTAGAACATACCAAATTACGTTTTGCCTTTACCTGGCGTTTGCACGGCGCCATGTTAGAAATTAAATTTGTATTTGTTTATAATCCGTTTATAATCAATTTATACTAGGTAGTCTTCACAAAGACTGTTTTTGTGTTGTAATACACACTTTATAGTATGTTACTTATGTCTTAATTAAATTTACAGCTACTGCCTTGCAACTTACTTTCTAGGTAACAGCTGACTAACAAAACGTAATATCGCTCGCGCTAACGAAATTTCAGTGACGTTATTTGGGCGGGTGATTCCCACAATGACCCGCGAGACATCTGGGGCGATTCTAGAATCGCCTCACAATCAACTTTGCCATGTACACTAGCACTAAATGTTACTTTTAAGTGCGTTTCTTTTATGGTTCTACCTAGTCCTAGAAATAGCTAGTAGAATAGTATCGCCCATTTTCCATCCACATGTGTACGTACGTTCCCATGAATATCCTGTCAGTGACAGTGTGCGTGGGCGTTTAAAATACCACAAATTGAATAACATTTGCCATTTTTAGACCATTGGACTAGTACAATACCAGTTTGTTTATTTATGTTATAATATGAAATGGCAGGGTGGGCAAGGTGCAGTGTGCACACGTGTCCTTGTTTATCAACAAACTGTCCCTGCAACCACGAGTCGCGACAGCGCCTCCTTGCGACGGTGGTGAGCATCGATCCCATCGAAGTGTGGGTTTACAAAACGTTCTGCTGCCTTATCACTTGAATTTTTGTCAGTATATTGTAATATCACACAATGGGACGCCGTGTGACGAAAGCTAAAAAGAAACCAAAGTCGAAGACCAAACAAGCGACCGACAAGGCGGAGGCGGCAGGTGCGTGGTTGGATGAGCGATAATAGGTCACACGATATATGTGGCTTATTTCCCGGTGTGTGGAAACATTAGAAGGTTAATTATAGTTATGGTAACATTAGTTTAACATTTGACCCATGCCCTATAGCAAAGGAAGTCGTCAAGATAGCCTGTCAGGTTTTCTTTTGTATGAGAAACACTTCTTGTTCTATCCTAAGTTCAGATAAGTCACAAAACTTAATTTTTGTTTCTGTTTCAACTTTTACTAGTCTCGATACTAGTGTACATATTTTTCCTCCAAATTCATTGAAATGTGTCATAATTTGTGTGTTATTGTGAAATTAGCTCTTATTTTCTTCAAAAGAAGTATTTCTCTTGACTGAAGTCTTCAGACTTCAGTCGAGAGAAACACTTCTTTTTGCATATAAGTGACATAACTTTTTATATTATTATTATTACTTTTTATATTATTATTATTTAGCCTCTATTATCCAGGCTCCACACTGTGGCGCCACCGTTTGTCATACACATCTTCGCATGGATGAAGAGTATGCTTTTTATTGCGGTGAAAATTATTTATGCACCTAGATTCTGGGTGCATACATAATTAGCTAATTACGATGTCATCCATGCATTTGACTAATTACTAAAATAAGAGTTAACTTTAAGTTTATACGATGCAATTCGAATGAACTGATTATATTGACACGACTGTCCTGAAAAGTTAAATCAGACAAAACAAATTTTAGTGTAGCATCTCGATAATGACGCAAAATGTTGTGGTGACAGTGGGTAACACCGAGACCATGCCTCTGCTGCCAGACTCTCTTCTGAGTGGATTCACAAAGCCAAATGAGAGTTGAATAAGCGAGATTAAGTTCGGATCTGCAGTCCCATACAATTCTCCAAAAAAAATTATTGACTAGGCACGCCTTTGCGTCAATGCCAATTAGCTTTTCTTTTGCAGGATAGATCTTATTAGTACATGGCCTCAGACCACAATTAGGATCCATCTGCCATTACCCATACAAAGAGCTCTAGGAAAGTGAGAATTGACCATGATGAGGGAATTTTTTTCTAGCACTTTCACATCAGATTTATTAGAACAGTTTATGTTTTCTGTAAATTAGATCTTTCATTTGATGGCAGTAGACATACACTGACAGCTCGCATATCGCTACGCTAATTATTCTGCAGAAAGTGTTAACATTTAGGGGTATCAGCTTTGGGTGCATTTTTCTGAAAAACGATGGATGTCATTTTCACGAGTTTCACACACCATGTGGTGCTAATAGACAATAAATGTGCTGTGAAATTTTAGAGAGAATTGTAGGACAAGTTTAGCAGGAATCCAAAGAAACATAAATGGTGGCCTATGTGAAAATGAAATGTGGTCTGTGCCCGCAATGTCCCGCATACATGCCAACCCTGTGGGGTGTACACCTGTAAGACTAAAAACAGAAATCTGTAAGATCACAAATGTACAAGAGGCATCAGACTCAAATTGCACAAAACTAAGGAATATCTCCTACTTCCATAAGACTGTCAGATTTGAGAAAATCTGAGTTATGTGTAAACCATGCAAGTTGGTTTGTAAATAGAAGTTTAAATAGACAACCTGATGAGTTCCTGATACAAAATGTTATTACCATGAAATGTATTTCAGGCAGCAAGAAAAAACCCACAGCAACACATGATTCATTGAGAGAAAATGTGGCACCAGGCAAACCAACAGAAGCCAAGTACACAGTCAGTCAGCTGCTGCACAAGGCAAGTGTTTAAAGCTGTCTCATCAATTAGATTTTTTGCTCAACACATTTCAGACTCTTTAAGAACATGTGTACCTATCTAGCATTAACTACGACATGCTAGCTCACTTGTGCACATTTCTTGTTTAGTTTTGGTTCATTTGTGCACATTTGCTCTTTTTATTTTATCTCATTTGTACACATTTGTTGTTTAGTTTTGATGAAATCGCCCGACAACACGTTAAATTAGTTTTGGTCTGACCAAACCCGAAAAAAGGGCAACTAGTTAGTGTTGCAAATACCAGTACATTAACTGAAGGCTAAATTCTCTTTCACACGTTATCTGATCGAATAATCAAAGGTGATATTAAACACAACAACCTGGTTCGTGATGAATTGATGACAGCTTTGATTGATGGGCATTAATTGATGGGCATTAATTGATTGATTGATGGGCATTAATTGATTGATTGATGGGCATTAATTGATTGCAGTGAACCAATTAAGATAACGTCATAGAGAAAGAAAGTCCAGAGTAACCTGGGTATCTTGTTTGTTCAGTTTACTCTTTCTGAATTTCCAACAGTTGATCTGATTTTAGCACATGTTGATTACATTGATCTGTCACAGAGTTTGACTTTACAGAAATGTGATAGTCATTTATTTAAAATGTGTATTAAACTGAATACGTATAATAATAATTTGAAGATATTGTCATTTAAGAAACATGTCAATTCTGTTATGCTTCCAGGCTGAGGAGTACATCGATATGTTTGAGTTTGAAATGGCACAGAAGTTCTGTCAGAGGGCACTTGAGCTAGAGCCAGACAACGTTCAAGCTCTCGAGACGTGCGGAACTCTCCTGTTAGAGTTGGGAGAGTTAGAGTCTGCGAAACATGTATCCTGCCAGCATTGGCTGTCACTTAGGGGTGATCTCAAAAACGATCAATGTACGACTACACAAAACTTATATAATTTTAACCTATGACCCTTCCTTAAACATAAACTCTACTCTTAAGCGGACCTGTATTTACTTTTGTGTTTATATTTTAAACCGTCAACCCTTTGGAAGGTAACATTAATATTTTATGTTTATAGTTTATAATATTTTTATTGTTATAACTATACTAAATTTAAAACAAACATTCAACTGAAACAAGCATATTCTTAATCACGTAGACAAATGCTTTTGTAGTCTAGTATTTGTGCTCAAATACTTTATCCTTTTTCCATCGTGTTCTTTCTGCTTCAGACAAGTGTTGATAGAAACATACAACATGGAAACATACAATTTTCAATGGTTAACTGAACGAATGTTTTATGGGACGTTGTGACATTGACTTTATTTGTAGCATTTAGAGTTGTTTAAACATAAGACCCTAAATTTGTTAAGACCCATACTAAACTTGTTATGTTATCATGATCTTTCATGTCTTAATAATTTTGAAAATACACGATTTGGTGATGAAACAAAATAGATGTGTGCGTGTGTATATATATATATATATATATATATATATATATATATATATATATATATATATATATTATTGTTTTATAAGAATCAAAGATAATAATTGATCACCTTTGAATGTGAAATTTATTTATTAGATTTCTTACAGTTAATATACTACTGCAATAAAAACTAAACTATAAGTATAACAATTTTTACTTAGATGTAATTTGATATCATAAAATTAGGAGAATTTTGGCATTTTAATTATACGAAAACCCCAGCTAGCTAGCAACGTGTAAGTTGACCAGTGAAAACCATTGTACACCCTCTTTCAATATGACAGTGTTTTTCTTTGACTCATCGTGTCAGTGTTTTGGTCGGGCCATCGAGGTTGACCCGGAAAGTGGATACAGCAAGTACATGAACATGGGCCAGCTAATGGGTGGCGCTGAGGCCATTAAATGCTTTAGTCGAGGACTCGAGTTGATGCTGAACGAACAACAGCAGCAGGCACAAGAGGTACGGTCGTTTTTGTTAGTTTCGGCCGTGAACATTGATTTATTTGGCATTAATACAGTATGTAAGCTAGGTGGAACAGGCGCATGCCTTATGTGCCACACCTGGTCATGAAGACGATCAGTCGGTAACAATTCATATGTTGTCGTGCACAAAAAAATAGTCTGTATCAAAACTTACATCAAGAACATGTTAAATTGTTATGTAATTGTTATCTACCAATTAATTATATTTAACCATAGCTTTTTTACTTAGTAATTAAACCACAATGTTAAAAATATATTGTGGCCTGACATTCTGACTGTAATTCAGCATTTAAAGTGTTATATTTTATGTGCCTCTTTATCAAACAATTGTATTCCTTGTACTGTGTGTCCAAGGGTGGACATTTTTCTTGGCCCACAACATACATGCAGCCTGAATTGACCTATATTGAACTCTTGAATTCTATTTTAGCATATCAGTGCTTTCTTTAACACCTGTGACGCAAAGACAAAGCCACCAGTGACAGACAGAGATGTGTCAAATGCCCACTGTTCTATGGCGGAAATCTATCTCACAGATGCATGGTAGGTTCTGTGTATGGAAAAATGTTGATAAAAAATTGTAAATATGGTAAAATCTAGCAAGAACTTCATTGCATATTTTTGCATATCCAATAGATATTTTTCTCGTTTTCACAGTCGATTTATCTGTGTTTCATAATGACGTTTCAGTTGTGTTCATCTGACTAACTACCGCTAGATGGTTGCACAGTAGTAATAGTCATACGCAGGTGTTGTCACTGATGTGAAACATGCCAAAATGTCACTAAGTAGCAAAGGTCAAACGACCGTGAAATCAATAAAAATTTCTATTGGATTACAGTCACTATTCTGATGAGCAGAATTATTTTTACTGTTTCAAGCAGAAAATGTGCATCCACGTGTGTGCCATTGTGACCCTGAATAAGTGCCATTGTGACCCTGAATAAGTGCCATTGTGACCCTGAATAAGTGCCATTGTGACCCTGAATAAGTGCCATTGTGACCCTGAATAAGTGCCATTGTGACCCTGAATAAGTGCCATTGTGACCCTGAATAAGTGCCATTGTGACCCTGAATAAGTGCCATTGTGACCCTGAATAAGTGCCATTGTGACCCTGAATAAGTGCCATTGTGACCCTGAATAAGTGCTCTTTATGTTTATCAACA
Organism: Lamellibrachia satsuma; assembly: GCA_033239005.1. NCBI lineage: Eukaryota > Metazoa > Annelida > Polychaeta > Sabellida > Siboglinidae > Lamellibrachia > Lamellibrachia satsuma. The sequence continues at coordinate 1,213,127 of BSQZ01000014.1, read as the reverse complement.
GTTTTGCGGAAGACGCTGAGGAGAGATGTAGACATCATTTGGAGGAGGCGGTCAAGAAAGATGGAGACAACCCTGAGGCATATCACCTCCTCGCCAGCTTCTTCCTTAGTAAGGAGGAGCCGGAGGTGGGTGTCTTGTATCACTGTCAAGGACCAAATGTAGCAAGATTTAGGCTAATTTAGCGAGTGAAGTTTATGGATTATACCAGAATGTCAGATACCAGACCACCAGAAATAAATACAGGTTTTGGTTGTGATGTCTGCAAGCGACTTTGTTCCTCATTGTTCATTGTTCAACTTTGCTCTCATCGACATCTCAACAGGGTCATCATACTCGACCTCACGGAATGTGCAACAGGAAGAATGAATTACAATTGCGCGCATTGTTTATGGTTCAGGGTAATATCCATTTAGGATTACAATTGCAGACGAAATTGCTATTGTAGCATTATGATAATATTATGTGCCAGGGGTACATCTTATTGATGTTGTATCTGGGTGTTGAGCCACAACTGGACTTCTCTGTACATTTGATCAAATAGTAATAGTATGCTGCTGAAAGTGTGTTAGTCTCGGCCGCATTATAAGAATATATAATTTTATATTAGCTGTGTTAGATGTCTGAATTCTGCCAATGTTGAAGTTTTATTGTAACGGAAAACACCACCAACATTTTTACTCATCCTTGATTACACAGAGTGCTAAGGAGGTGATAGAAAAGGGTGTATCACTATGGTTACCGCAAATGAAAGAAGTTGTCAAGCCAGATGGCGCTGCTGTAGACCCAGTCGAGGTAAGAACAAGACTAGAAATTTTTTACTAAATGTCACTTTTCTACAATACTTTGTACTGTAATCAAACATGAGTGATGTTAGCATGGGGGAAAAGGTGTTTGTCAGAGCATAACGGAATCATCATGAGACCAGGCCTGGGATATATTACATTGCAATGTAATAGGGTACTATTAGTTTCCTTTCTATTACTATTACATGCTGAAGGCAATGTAATATATTACTATTACATTTCAAGATATTACTATTACTGTTACATTTTCCATCTGAACTATTTTCTTTTGATTAAACCATTTGACATACTTAATCACTTACATAAATTAAAATTAACTGATGGGTTAATTAAATTACAATTAACTCATAAATTTCCCAATTAAATTAACCTCACACCATTCCAGTTGGATATAGAAGTTTCATATATTCATTGAAATGAAGCAAAAAATCAATGTCACTGTCACATAACACAGTCTGATTATCCCATAGTAGACCCATACTGCTTGGCTGCTGCTTGGTGGACAGTTAATTATTGGCTCAAGGATAGGATGTTTTTCATACTTTTGGTCAATAATGTGCATGCTAGCTACCAACTGAGAAACTCAGAAATGTTGGTATAAGCCCCTGGATTTTGTTCAAACATTACCCAGCATGGCAGGCTGGCAGCTAGGGTTGGGAGATGGCAATGATTGATTAATTGATTGATTCAGATGTTAAAGACAGTCTGTTTAGTGCTGGAACCCTTATCCTGCTTCAGTGAATGAATGAATAGGCTTGTGTGAAAAGGATAGATGGCTTGTGGACCTGGCTTCAAATGACCAATTAGCCATGCAGCAGTCACACTGTCTTGGTGTCTCCTGCTAATAGTGCTACAGGTCATTGATTGTCATGATTTGGATACTAAGCCATTTCATCACCACTGTTGGAAAATAAATAAATTAATAAAACTGCCTGTGAACGACTGAACATGATGCTTGTCCAAGTCCCAGTATGTCAAAATACAGAATTGTTTGTCTGATTATTTTCAATGAAATTGAATTTTTGTGTGATTGAAGTGTTCAATTGTAATAGCAAAGTAATAACTCAATTACTATTGCTTTGCTTTCTATTACAATTACTATTACATTGCATTATATTCCATATATTACTATTACTTGAACAATTGTAATTGTTTCTGTTACATATTACTATTACCCCAGGACTGCTTGAGACCCCTAAAATATATTGTTTTTGGAAAGGTGTCTAAAAATTAGCTGTGACATCTTATGTTGCTGATAAAAGGCTTGTGAAATGAAATCCCTCAAAGGGACTTATTTTTTATTTGTGTACTACATAGATGTGTCTTTGAAGTCTGGTGTATGTCTGCCTTGTAGGTGTGTGCAGTCAGTTACCCAGTACGAATAAACGCCACAAAGATTCTTATAGAACTGGAGGAATATGACGTATGTTGCTTTTCATTGGGATAATATTGATAGGATGCTCTGCTATCTAATATTAACTGTAATTGCATAATTTTAAATTAATTACAGTTACATTGTCATTGCAAGTGTTTTTTAGAACATTGTAGTCAAGTTTGTGGAATTTGTATTAGAATCCAACCGAAACAGCAAGAATGAGACTTCACCTAAAACCCTGTCTAAAATTAGCAGTAACCATAAATTTTTATTATAAAACAACATAGTTGTACTTAACCTAATAACTGTTGCAATTGACCCTTTATTACACATTGTAATTGATTTTTTAAGCAATGTAATTTATTTGTTTGAAGTGCTATAATTGAGATTATTATCAAGGTCTCGGGTCACTTATATGCCGAAATATTGTCAAATACAGGTTTTCAATAGAGGCATTTTGAAAATCCAAAATGGCCACTATGCACGATTATGGGCAAATGGAAACATTGGTTTTCTGATTCTTTATGCCATGTCATTTCTCAAAATGTATAGGCTTGTTAGTCTCCAAAACATTAAACAAAATTATGTAGTGAGCCTGACTATCTTATGATCCTGTAGTGAGCCTGACTATTTAATGATCCTGTAGTGAGCCTGACTATTTAATGATCCTGTAGTGAGCCTGATTATTTTATGATCCTGTAGTGACCCTGATTATTTTATGATCCTGTAGTGAGCCTGATTATTTTATGATCCTGTAGTGAGCCTGATTATTTTATGATCCTGTAGTGAGCCTGGAGCCTGATTATTTTATAATCTTGTAGTGAGTCTGACTATTTTATGATCCTGTAGTGAGTCTGACTATTTTATGATCCTGTAGTGAGCCTGATTATTTTATGATCTTGTAGTGAGCCTGACTATTTTATGATCCTGTGTAATTGACAAGTGTAACTGAACCCGTCTCTACTGCAGCAAGCGTCTGAGGTTCTGGAGTTGCTCCTGGATGAGGAGGACGAGGTGATTGAGGTCTGGTACCTCCTGGGCTGGCTCAACTACCTCCAGGGCCAGGACTGCTACACAAACGCACGCTACTACCTGCAGAAGGCCCAACAGGTGGTCAACACCTTCCTGTGATCATGGCACAGGGGCAACATTAAATAATGCTTGATTATCTTACGGTTTTTAATTTTATAACCAAATATTAAAAATCAAGTGTTACTTTTTATTCAGCCAAATTACTTTATTGCACAATTTGATATATTATTTGTTGGAATAAATAAAAGCATTAGACATCTGTTTATCGCACACCAACTCCTAACCAACGGAAGAGTACCGAATAGACAGCCGAAGGTACGTATCAACCGACAGCAGTACCCAGACGATCCGGGTTTCACGAGAGCTTTCACGGCAGATGAGCTCGACGTCGGTATTACTGCATTGAAGAAAGGCAAAGCACCCGGCCTGGATAACATCCAAACAGAGCTGATCAAACAGCTAGGACCAAAGGCACGGGACTGGCTACTACGTTTTTTCAACAGCTGCACCGCGAGTAAGAAAATCCCAAAGCTCTGGCGACAGGCTAAGGTAGTGGCAATACTAAAGCCCAGGAAGGATCCATCTGAGGCGAAGAGTTTCCGACCGATTTCCCTGCTCTGCCACACATACAAACTGTTTGAGCGGCTCATACTGAATAGACTAGCGGCACATGTTGATGAGAAACTCATCCCGGAACAAGCCGGTTTCCGCCCTGGAAAATCGTGTACGAGCCAGCTACTCAACTTGACAGCATATAGAAGATGGTTACGAGAAATGCCTGATCACCGGTGCTGTTTTTTGTAGACCTGTCTGCTGTGTACGATACGGTCAACCACCGACGCCTCCTCAGCAAAGTGCTGGAGATGACTGGCGACCTCCATCTGACCGACCTGATACGCACAATGCTCGAAAGCCGACGTTTCTTCGTGGTGCTGAATGGTAAAAAGAGCCGTTGGCGACGACAGAAAAACGGACTACCACAGGGAAGTGTACTGGCACCGATGTTATTCAACATCTACACCAACGATCAGCCCGTGCACACTGATACACAGAGTTTCATATATGCGGACGACTTATGCATTGCATCGCAAGAAAAAGATTTCAATAACATCGAAGTAAATCTGACGTCTGCACTAAGCATCTTGTCCACATACTACGACCTCAACCAACTGCGCGCAAACCCATCTAAGACGCAGGTGTGTGCTTTCCACCTGAGGAACAGAGACGCTAAGCGAGAATTAAACGTTGTTTGGAATGGGACCCGTCTCAACAACACATCAACACCAGTGTACCTCGGCGTTCATCTCGATAGAACTCTCTCCTTTAAGACACACATACAAAAAACCAAGATGAAAGTAAACCCAAGAAACAACATCATCCGCAAACTTTCCAACTCGAAGTGGGGGTGCAGAGCATCAACTTTAAGATCTAGTTGTCTCGCTCTCTGCTACTCAGCTGCCGAGTATGCCTGTCCAGTATGGGAAAGGTCCACACACGCAAGCAAGTTGAACCCTGCTCTACATGACGTCTGCCGAATCATCTCAGGCTGCCTCAAACCGGCGAACGTCGACAGTGTACACTTGCTGGCCGGCATAGCACCCCCTCAAATCAGGAGAACTGTTGCCAGCCGCATGGAACGATCACGACTAACGACAGATACCAGACACCAACTGTTCAACCATATGCCAGCTGCTAGCCGACTGAAGTCGCGGAAGAGCTTCATGCACACAGTGACACCGCTCTGTTCTGGCTCTGTTGGCGTTCTCTGAACCGCCTACGCACTGGCGTTGGCCGTGCTAAAAGTACGATGAGGAGGTGGGGATACATTGATGACACCCAGTCTTTGAACTGCAACTGTGGGGAACTGCAGACGATGGCCCATCTCCTCTGCTGTCGACTACTGGATGAGGCCTGCACCGCAGAAGACCTCGTCACTGTCACTGAGCGAGCAAAGGCGTGCGCCCGCAAGTGGCAACACATTGTGTGAAGGACACGAAAGAAGAATCAGTGGATTACATATCTGGGTGTGCTTTGACTAATCACATTTTACAGCACACATAAATTTACAACTGGAAATGTTAGCACCATATGAAAGCAGCAACAATGAAATATTACAACTTGGTTATGATGTGATATGTGCGGCTCTGTGCTGCTAGTTAATTTGTTTCCATCTCACCAGGTGGCAGCCAAGTTGGTCTGCGAAGACGAAGCCATACTTCAGCACATTGAAGAACTCGTACAGGAACTTGGACCAGGTCGGTTACCATACCAACTGTAGTAAATGCGTTACTATGGCAACTTTTAAACACAGATCGCACAATAAATATATAGTAATAATTATATATAAATATTGAGAGTGCTACTGTAAACATACTCTTAAGCGGACCTGTATTTATAGTTAATTTAACCCACTTTTTAGACAGTTATTTTTTCTATTTATTTTAATTGTATGCGAGTCATTATTATGCAGCACTTTGATAATAATGTATTTATTTATTACCACTAATATGGTTCATGTGACTGGCCAAGTCCTGAGGGTGACCTTAATAGTGAGGTTTCATTGTACAATAAAAAATATTTAAGAAACATACACAGGTAACTTTCTTTCATAGGTGCGGATGATGACGATGAGAATGAAGATGACAATGGCAAGGAAGGGGAAGATGACGTAGACATGGATAGTGACAGTGAGGAGGGGGAGGAAACGGAGGGAGAAAAAGGGGGCAAGGGGGACAGTGAGATGGAACATTGACACATCCTGCCTCTAGATCTTCTGTAATGAATGTACGTTAAGTTGGCAATAAATGTGTTCCTCTTATATTGTGTCTGGACATGCTGATTTAAACCATTTCGACAAGTTTGGTGTTTGTAACTTTAATACACTTGGTGGAAAGTTGATAAAAAATCCTGATGTAAATATCTTATTAGTATTAGATGCTTTTTTGTGGCCATAGATCTTAATTTACCCTGCTGTAAATAACACGTTTTCAAATATTTGAATTTGACCTTCTGTTTAATTTGAATGGTTTTATTTTGGGTGATTAAGATGTTGGACTAGATACAGTTTATAACACAATTTGTTATTGGGATTTGTGATGTTTTTATTTATCGGATAGTATTTTATTATCATCATGAGGGGACATACTATTATGTTTACTTCTAAACACAGCTGACAGTTCCTGTAAAAATCTCACATGGCTCAATTTTATGTTTGTGTCATACAGATTTATATTTGTTATTTCTATACAGGTGTTGGCCACAGCATATGGTGGAATTTTTAGAGTTTTGTAGTGTTTTAAACAATTATTTGGACAATGACCATAGAAATTAAAATGGTGAATCTATGCAGAAGTTAACATCAAAATCATATAGATAATAAAATTGTCAGATTATGACCTTCACTCTGTAGGAGAAATGCAATTATGATTGATATAATTATCACACAATGATAGACTATAACTCATTTTGAAGCTCTTTCAGTTGTGCATCTGATAAACCCAAAAGTGACCTGGTTATTCCTGACAGCACGGGTCACACACAGCGGCAGTCAATGGATCCACTATCTAATTTCAGATAACTTTATTCAGCATATATACATGTACCAGCAAATAAGTTATAAACATGCTCTTACAAGTTCAATAAATAGCTTTAGGTACATACAAAGCAAACTGTATAAACACATGTATATACACATTTCTGTACAAGCATCAAACATGAATACGGATGACCTACACGGGACAATACCTAGTATATAGTTTTCCATGTAGTTTAAGTTGGGTGTATATATCCGAATAGCCTAACAGTTACATATTCTGTATGGCTGGTTCATCTAAAATGTTGAATTGTTTAGTAGTCGTTCTTGCAAGTAACTAAGAACTATTCCTGCACAAGAATTCAGACAGAAAACAATATCTGCTTCAACTAGTTTCAATGCAACTCAGGTACAATAACTCACCCAGTAACTACAACTTGTGGTGTCCTCGTTTTTTTTTATTTACAAATGTGAACTTTATTTAACAAGTTTTTCTTCAATACTTTAACTGGATTTAGCAACTATGAAACATTTCAAACCCACATTTACAAATACATAACTGAATAAGGATATATTTTGTCAAACAGTTGACTTGCATTAGATTCCCTAAACACAGCCTTGAGGAAACACTACAAGGATTAACCCTTAAGTAGAAATAACTTAAAGTAAGGACAATTTAATTGTCTTAACCTTAACTATACAACTTACAAGAAATAGTTATAACGCTTAAACAATTTAATTAAGACTCTTAATTAAATTGAGTGGCAGATATACAAAACTTATTTAATTCAAAATGTGTCTCATCCTTGAAAAGTAGCCAAAGTAAAAAATTATCACAACGTAAATACTACATATGTATAACCAATTCAGAACAACAGAATTGAGAGTTTGAAAGAATGCCTGTTTGCACCATATTTAGAACATGTTGTACAACTGTTGGATTACGCAATCAAGTCAGAACTGAACCACTATGGTAGTAAGACATGCAGTGCTTGCTTTCAACATTATCATACAAATTTACACACTATAAAAAGGACTATAGTATAAAGCCTAGTGCCAAGATAAATACTAAGATTTTATCATGTTTTTCCTGACCATACAAGAGCCCTCTCCAAGAAATGCCCCAGTGCAATTGCACTTTCAAGAAACTGTTTTTGTGTCCAATTTTAATACCTATACATGCAAACACACGTACAGCTGTGTGACATAGGGACGGCCAATTCGCCTGTAGTGTGATTGTAACACAACTTGGTCAGTTGCAACACAGTGCAGCATTGCTGTACATATCTGTACACCACTAATGGGTTAAATTATAATCATGTGATTTATAAATAATAACAATTGAATAATGCAATTGTAATTTAATATTGCATTAACTGTAAATGGAAACTGTAAGTATAAATTCACCTAAAATACTGTCTAAAATTAGGTGTAATGATACATGTAATATTCCTTTATAAAACAACACACTGTATTTGACCTATTAAGCAAACATGCCCTAATTAGCATACACCCTTTTTTAATCAGCAGTATTCATAATTATTGTAATTTAACTAGTGTGGAATAACAAGTGTTGCCATGTGGTGTTAAAAAGTTGACACCACTTTTCAGTTGTTCTACACTAGTTACCAAATAACACCACTAGTGTTAAACAGTTACCTTACTGTCTAGAGACACAAATTTTGGCATGTGCAGAACAGATTCCTTGACCCTTTGTGTAGCATTGTAATTGATTTTTGAAGTGCTGTATATAATCTAGTTTTTATGGTCGATTCTCAATGAATGATTACACACATTCCAATTACAAACATGTAATTAACAATAGTAACTGAATCCAGCCTGGAGTACACGTCTGTGGTTGATTCTCAATGAATGATATTACACATTCCAATTACAAACATGTAATTAACAATAGTAATGGAACCCAGCCTGCTATTCACACATGTGTACAGTTGATTCTCAATGAATGATCACACACATTCCCATTACAAACATCTAATTGACAATAGGAATTGAACCCAGCCTGGTGAACACACGTCTATGTTTGATTCTCAATGAATCATTACACACGTTCCAATTATGAAAATGTAATTAACAGAACCAAACATTTTGAATCGTCCACTATATATCATACACACATTACATACATGGATAATGTGTGTATTATACATACATATATATATACATAATTATATGTAGATGTAAACTTTTTCAGCACACGTGCATTGAATGCATTTGTATATCTAGGCACATAGATGAAATTTATGTGTTTATCATAATATTGATATACATATATATATATGTAATATGTATATAGATACATGTATATATATATATATATATATATATATATATACACATGCACACATATATAATATATATATATATTCATACATAACTGTATAAATAAATTATACATTCAATGTAAACATACATCTGTACATACAGTGTATGAGTTTGGATGTGACAACAGGCAAATTTTTTTTAACTCTCCAGTCAGTTTGGTAATCATGTGACCTCTACAATCAATTCAACGACGGGATGAAATTGTCCTTCCATTTCAGTTCAACTGTCGGCCATTTTGTAAGCAGACACATCTTGACTGGCGAACTGTCGGTGATAATCTGGAGCTCCGGCATTTCCATGATGACTGCAGTGCCCTCTACATACATAACCTGGAACCACGTACAAATTATTTTTAAGATCTCCTATTACCTGTCGGGCACTTTCATTTAAGCATCCGCTATGTTTATACACACTGCTCACCCCAGATATGTCTGAAGAAATAGTCCTGCAGTGTGGCTTAAAGCGGCTCAGAGTAATCTGAATGTTAGAATGAATATGTCTGCCACGAGGCGAAGTGTAAAAAACGTTGTGAGTGATCAGGTCTGGCTACCACATTATTTAACAACTTCCATTTACACCATTATTAAACATAGAGGATAAGCAAACACCCCAACTGAAATATAATACAATACATAATACAAAAAAGACACTTCCGTTGCGATAAAATCCTCAGCTGCGCACTAAAACGATAGGGTGAGGCAGTTTCTAATCGATTAACAATTCCAGTCGTAACAGTTGGATTGGTGCACTGAGGAACTATGGAGGACAAACGAGTTCAAACAGGTAGGTTTTTAGTTGACGGTGAAATGTTATATTTTGTGCTGACTTAACGCAAATAGGGAGCAAGTTCCAGAGTTGGTGTCGCAACTGAGAAAAGAGGCAGAGGCATCTGAGCCTGCAATGCAGCATCTACCTTGTGGCCAGGCCCAGAACTAGGCAGGCCGTTATAGTGGAAGACGGTGAACGTCTGGATGGCCTCGGACTGTGCGTTGCTGGGGAAGAACTCATCCATAAACCCATTCAGGGTGATGATCCCCAGTTCTTCTGGGTCCATCTTCTCTCGCATGATCTTCACACTAGAGGGCACCACATACTACATGTTATTGCGCACATCAAGTTACTGACATCAAACACAATTAAAGACTCCTCCTTAATACAACTATTTTCGCTCGTCTCATTCTAGATTCCTTTCACGAAACATCAAACATCTAGCATCCATTGACATATTAGCTTGTATGTTCACGTGTTATTTTGCTTTGGTGACATCATTGGACAAACTATTAATATATTTACTAGGTCTAGTCCAAATGCAGTGACAAAATTGCAAAATGCCTTTCGCAAGTTACCCGATCTACGATCAAAGTTACCCGATCTAACGATCACAGTTACCTGATCTAACAATCAAAGTTATCCGATCTAACGGTGTTACTTTTAACACTACAGATTTGAACATTAAAGAACCTTACTCATGATGGGCTATATGAAATGAGGAGGGAAAATTTGATTTTCTGCAAAATCTCACAAAAAAGAAACCATCCACCAACAACGCTACATTTTAGACAAAGATTAAGAACCATAAATTCAGTGCTGTACATACATACTGTTTATTTGTAATCCTTGAAAGACAATAATCAATACATTAAATGAATGTAATGAATATCAACATTAAGATCACATTTAAAAACTTTATGTTGTCCAGAAACACAACATTTTTAAGCTAGCAAAAGAACATGACTGTAATGGCGCCGATATAGGCACAGTTCAGATAATTAATAGCAACATGACAGTTTTGCAATCAAATTCTACAGTAGCACAGAACATTGAAGATACAAGCTGCATGCTTGCAGTTTTAGGATGGGTTACGTCATACCTAATAGTTGTTGGGTTACATCATAACTAATAGTTATTACAAGGAATATCATGTTTTTGATTGCTAGTTGCCGGGTGGGCTTATACTTCAAATTAGAGAAGCGATTAAGCATGCATTGGAATAGACACGACTGTTTCGGCGCACAACAAAATATTTATGTGAATTAAAAGTTGTACTTCCGTCAACAATCTCACATGATTTCACTTTTATATTAGTGTCATATTATGCACCAGAGGCGTCATGGGTTATTCCAGGGAGCATCTATTATTCCACAGCTACAAACACCACACAAGTGTTTTTTTGCTAGATACTTACTAGTCTTCATCTGACACGAGATTCAGTGACTGCATCAGATCGCCCAGCAGGTCTCCAGATATGAAACCACTTCCTGCAAAACGCCTGTTGATGAGTTTACAGTACAAGGACATCTCACAGAACAGATTAAATTACACTGATCATCAACACCAATCTTGTTTAAATCTAACATTAAAGAAATAACAAGCAGGAACATGTTTTGTACGGATATAATTTTTGTACGTATATAATTTTTGTACAGATAAAAAAATGTCATGGTCATTAAATTTTTTTTTTATGTAATTAAATTTTTTCGTAATTAAATTATTTTATTTAATGCATTTAATTATTTATTGTTAATGTAATTTAATTATTAAATTTTAATGTAAAGCACCTCAAGTAGTTTTTAACTACACTTGGAGCTATGTAAGTGTAATTTTATTGCTACTTTTCACCAAATGAGATGTTAAAAAATGCTAATATATTCAGTGTATAAAAAGATACAAATGAAAATCTGTGAACACCCCTTTTAAATAAATGTCAGGAAGTGAGTCTTCTCTGGCCAGACAACTAGTCTACCTTCAGTGTCGTACGTGTTGAAGAGTCTCCTCGCTGCAGCTTCTGGGGTCTCCGACATCACGAGATTCTGTTCCTAGGGTTCAAATACATGTCATTACATAGGGTTAAAGCACGAATATTTCGACACAAGAATATATTCCTCACATTTCAGGAATTTGCTCTTATGTGAAGAAAAAAATTAGTAACAACATTTTGTTTCTCACATATTTGTTGAATTATACGAAATACAGTTGTCAACACACTGATGTAACGATATTGTAAATCTCACAAATTTCACAATGGTGAAACAACAGCACGTTTTTAGGTTTATCTTCCAAGAATTCCTTATTGCCATCCTCCCACCCCCGACCATAAAATAATGACTTTACCCTCGTCAACATGGACACTGGTTTAGCTTAAAAAACCTTACAATTACAAGAGTCACTTTGTAAATAACCGAGACATGCTATTTTGTATGGATTACGGCTGTATTCAAATGTATGGAAAAATCTTCCATGATAATGTACATATTGTCGTGTTCACGTTTTTTTAAAGGTCTTTCACACTGGCAATTTGCCTGTGTGAAAACCCTCCATGATCGTGTGAAATTCAAAAGCAAAGTAAATAAATTTGTGTTAATTTGGACTGAAATGTAACTGTCATTGTGTTGTGTATATATGTACAAAAAATTACAAAAACGAATGAAAAACTTACAGTGGTCAAAGCACAAATATTTCTGATGGTTGCATTGAAAGTAAGCAGATAGCTAGACATACTTCCAACAAAACCTAGCAAATGTAATTTAATGTAAGTATATTTTGTAGCCAACAGATGATGCCACAGATTATCCAAATCTGAGTGCTACAGGATAACAATTTTTTTTAAGGGATTTATACCAAATTTAAAGTAAAAAAATGGATTTTAACCTAAAAAATGGCATGTCTCTATAATAGCCATTCATTATGAGTTATCAGGTGCTACTTCCTACCTGAGAGAAGAGAACGGTAAGATGAGTCTCGCTGCCCAACACCCAGATCGGGTAGCAGGGATTCTTGAGGTACCAGCCCACCTGTGGCACAAACAACAACGTTCTGCATGACTGGATAGCCAGATTAATAGACAGGCCAAAACACAAAGACAGAGGTTAGTTCATGCCTATGTTGAACAAGCGTCAAAATCCACATTCTAATATCATTTATATTTTAAATGCATAAATTACATTTCAGGAGATATTTCTGACACTAGAATTCTATGTCTGCCAAAGGTTCAGGAGCTGTTTATGCCTCAGTTGATCAATTTCTTCCTTTTTTCCAGTGAGAACATGCTAAGAAAAATTTAACTGAAGGCATAAATAACTGCATGGCACTAACGTCAACTAGCTGCCCTTAAAAGGTTAATAATTTATTTGTCTCTGTGGAAATCCCCATCGGATTCCAGGAAACAGTGACAGTATTTCTACAGTAACAATTGTGGGCGTGAAATCATGGCAGTCTTCCCATCAGCATACATTCATTGCCTACCTCACAGTAGCGCATGTGTTCTAGCAGCGTGAGAAAGCCGACCTGCGCTTGTCCACACACGCCCTGCAACTCTAAGTCACAAGTTGCACTTCATTAGACCCATAATGATAATAACAACAACATAATGATAATAACAACAACATAATGATAATAACAACAACATAATGATAATAACAACAACATAATGATAATAACAACAACAAAAGTAATGTTATTGTAACCACATTATTAAAGTTACAGATCAACAATTACTACAACAGTCGACTATGGTTAATAGTATCACTTTGGGCCAGTGCAATTTGAGTCTATTAAACAGCTGATTCATTTAATCGGCACATTCTAAATACTGCAGGAATAGGGAATGATCCCATCTCAGCCAATATATTTGATCCTACTAATAAACAGGTTATTAAATTATTAGTGATTCTGTTAAGCGGAGTTCACTGTTTCTATTACATTAATCCTAATCTATTATTATAACCATATCAGTTACTATGGCATTATTACTATCACTGAACGTCAATTAACTATTGTATTGAAAATGGAATACATAATTGAGGTCCATCAGTGGTCCGCAGCTTTAAATAAGTTGTCAGTATTCATTTGACGAACTCACTGAGTCCTGATATGTACTTTGCATTGTCCCACACATTGGACACAGCTGTGCCGGTGATGAGGAGGTTGATCAAACTCTGACTGCAACAAACAACATCAGATACAGACACTCGACAACTTCTTAGTGAGACAATTGCTTCCATTGTATGCTGGTAAAATGTAATAACTTACTATCCTGCAGTGTGTAATGTCAACTCCCACAGCGGGGTGAGCTAAAGAGTGTCTATGTACAATAAAATTGTGCAGTGCAGGGTTTAAAAAACGAGCTTGGAAACTTCTACAATGACTTGACGACTGGGAGCGTGGTTCTCTGGAAGTCTTCTACAGTCGATGGCGTGACTGCTTCCTGGGTGAGCGCATTCCACATAAGGACAGAGCGGACATAGAATGAGTGCTGGTAGATCATGAAGGAGGCTGGTAGTGTTCGCAGTTTATACTAGCGGTAGCGACATCTAGTGTGGCCATCTGCTGTGGAAATAATGGTTTGCCAACTGAGGTGGACTAGTCCATGGTATATCATAGCACAGTGGCTCAACCATTGAACTCTCAGTCAAGATGATCGGGTATTTAATCCTTTTGCTGCCTTTCTGAAGCTTCAACAAGTCTGTTCACCCCACTTTGCTGCAGTTCATTCAGCTGTATAAATAAGTACCTGGCTATACAGGCCAGCGATCACTTTGCTGCAGTTCATTCAGCTGTATAAATAAATACCTGGCTATACAGGCCAGCGATCACTTTGCTGCAGTTCATTCAGCTGTATAAATAAGTACCTGGCTATACAGGCCAGCGATCAAAGTTACATGACTTCTTGCATTGCGTAACTGCGACAACCAGCCACAAACTGTGCTGCATGTTTGTCCGCCATTTTCTAAACAAATTTAAAAAAAAAAAAAAAATTTACTATTGCTGTTTGTTTTAGCAGGGACAGAAAACAAACATAATCTTGCCCACTATCCTCACTGACCAGGTGTCTCCTCATCAGAGGGACGTTTACGTAGTAAAACAGACCGCACATTGAGAAACTGTCCCAACATAGCAGATGTTTGTTGGTCAGAGGGTCCTCTAAGGTAGGGATTATTGTACACAGTGGTGTAAATATATATACAGGTCTGCTGGGGGTGGAGTGTATGGTCTGCTGGGGGTGGCGTGTAAGGTCTGCTGGGGGTGGATTGGTAGGTCTGCTGGGGATGGAGTGTAAGGTCTGCTGGGGATGGCATGTAAGGTCTGCTGGGGGTGGATGGTAACGTCTGCTGGGGATGGAGTGTAAGGTCTGCTGGGGGTGGAATGTAAACCACACAGTGTAAGTTACCTTACAAAGACATGAAGGAATAAAGCTACATTACCTGCCGTGTCCATGTATGCCATCAATGAGGGGTTCGTTTGGGTCTTCCACCTCATTCTTTATTTGATCTATGCCCTGTCACGAAGATCACATTTACTGCGTATGTAACTTGACACAAATTCTGCCTACTGCAGAAAATTTTAGAAAGCATACTCACTTGAGAATCTTTATTAACAAGTACACTTTTTACAGAAATGTTCCATCAATATATATATATATTTATGCTGTTAAATTAAAATTAATTAAACGTTACAAAGAAGCTTGTAAAAATTGATGAGGATCATTACACTACTAAAGAAAAGACAGTACAAAAATGATTTGAACAATTTGAACAAATATATAAAAAAATTATTGTACAAGCTAAACTACACAAAACTGTATAATCAAGAAAGAACATGCAACAGACTAAACAACTTTTTTGTTCAAAACATATGTGAACCGAACAAATATATAAGGCATGGGGCTGGCTCCACTTCACAAAATAAAATTATTTACAATTAATTTTTCATTTCAATATTACAAATATTCAAATAAATTACAATTACACCATTTCACTTATAAATACTACTTATATTACACAGCGTTTGCCTGTAATGAATTACAATGATGTAATTGGATCAAGCCCTGGTGGTCTACGTGTAAGAAGCCGTCACCTTTGTGAGTATGATGGAGTAAAGGAGGAGGAGTATGCCGTACTGGCCGAGGTACATCTCTAGCTGAGTCTGCAGCTGGTGCGACAGCTCGCCCCTTGAGCTACACCGGTGACACCTGCAGGACAACCACACGAGTCAACTTCGATATGTGAAGCGCACCAGAATATGCACTGCACTTTCAAGACAGAGCCTGTGTCAAAATATAAGGCCTATACATCTGACATACACTTTCTAGTCTTAATTCATGATTTCGCATTATATCATTGATTGACTGGTAATGTGCTGTATTATTTAGTGTGATTAATTCTATTGTAATAATGGCACAGTTGTTTTGTTTGGTTATATAACTAAACAAGCTCTGTAGCTTGCTCCTTTGTCACAGCGATATGTTCATACATCCAATGCTTATTTATATCCAACTGACAATAAAGATTATTCTGCACTTGGATGAGATAATAAACGGAAACTGGGGATATTTTCCTATTGATGATAAAGTTAATTCATCGCTAACAGCTATTATCTATTTTACAATACAAATGTTTTCACTAGAAAAAAATGATGCCAGGTAATCCAAACGTGTAATTTCCATAAATGTGTTCCATGCCATGAAAAATAGTACTTTGTGTAGCACATTTTCAGGTGTGTGATTGTATGACCAAAACAGGGTTTCATTAGCTCAGTGATAACTAATTCAATAATAAACATTCAGGCCAACTGACCCCACACACCCCTATTAAAAAATTGGAGGCACTGCACATGCATATAAGCCTTGAAGAGAGGGTTGACTCGTACCCGTAAGAAGAAGCATTGCCGATGCAGTGAAAGAAAAGCTAACTATCACAAAATTTTAACTGGGAAAACAACTCTAAAAATATACCTTTCCTGTTTTGGGGATAATCCAAGTGGATATTTGACACTCGCCAATTCTTTGTTATTACTGGACTTTTTAGATTTACAAAGCTCCTGATGTTGTCAAGATCACAGAAAATATATAAAACGTTTGTTATTGTTATTATTAACAAAATACCAATGTTACGCACCTGAGACCAAGATGGAATTGATCGTGACTGAAACACTGTTTTTTTGGACTACTCGTGCCACTCCCTGATTCGTCATCGAGATCTACGTCATTGCCGTCATCACCCCCGTTGTAGGTGTCAGCATGGTGGGACACCAGGAGGTAGGACTCAGTTCGTACGATGGAGTGTAGGATGTCCTCGAGGGCCCGACACAGCAACATCTGTTGTTGCTTCTCTGTAACAACAACTTAACAACGTTCATTGATGTTCTAAGTAGCAGCTTTAAAAGAAGCAAAGTCGGATCCTGTTTATCGTAAAATCTATTGTCGAAATGTTCAAATTAAACAAATCATGACTTACCAAATCAAAGTAAAGTTGCAAGTCATTAAAAAGTAGATTTGATCTGCTTATTTTTGTGTGGTCTTATCGTGACCTTACATTACATATTAACTGGGGCACAAAGAGCATAATTAACTAGCCTAAGTAACTAGCATAAGTAACTAGCATAAGTTCATTTTTTTTCTAGCTGCTACAGATCATTGGAAAAACCAGTTGGGTGTTAAAACGTCTCAACATATTGTAAGGTATATGCCAATTTGATTTAATTAGTTTTAATAACTAATTGTATTAAGTCATTAGGAGGTGTTTAATCAATATAGTAAGCCTAGATTAGGAACAGAAATGCAGGGTTCGAAAAGTTTGTGGCTAATACCATCCAAGTAGATATTGAAAAAATCCATATTATGCCAAAGACTGATGGTTACCATCAATCTTTGGCATAATATGGATTTTTGCTCACTTTCCTCTCCTTCCTTCAAAGGTTTTATTTGTAAATTTGGCAAGGACATTTCTGGAAGACGTCACTGTCCATCGGTTGAGACAGAGGGTGGTTTAACATGTTGAACCAATGGTGAAGCATATTGGATACATACTTATAGTGCCACGGCATCTGAATTTAGTAAACACAGCGTACAAATCCCCTGGAGGATGGATGGCAAGGCACAAGCTACATTTTTAGGCATCCAAATTGGTGGCCCATACCTGCGTTATGATTAAACTTCAAAACTGTCTATATATATTGTCTATATATTTTTTAGTTATGTTTACATTCACAGCTTTTCTTTAGGTTTACGGTGATATATTTATCTTCACTGCTTTTTCATTGTCAATGTGAATGATTACATTGCTAGTATCTAACCTACTGTCTATTGGTACTGTTGAACCTGGAACAATGCGTTGACTACACTTCTGTAGTACTCTAGTGCACTTCTGTAGTACTCTAGTGTTCATTGGTTGAATGAGTACAAGTTCAATCATAAATCCCGACCTGGTGAGTACAAAGAAGACCGATAATTAAAACACATCAACATCTGTGGGAAATGCCTCCCAGACCATTGCGCGTGGCCCAGCAGCAGATAAGAGGGAAGGCATGTCTTACAATATTAACAGTCCTGCACAACATACCTGTTACATGTCGCCATTTATCTGCAGGAGTGTCAAGAAAGAGCAGATTCTTGAGCAGAAAGGCCTGCACAGGGACGATTACAGCGCACGGTCCACCCTGGAGCTGAAGTAAGGCCGTCGGCTCATCCTCACTGAACACAAACCCTGTGGCAGATGATGAATTCATGTCAAGTTTCAATCCACTGTTTAACTGGCAGACAACTTACTGGGATGCTGCGTCTGTGTTTGTACTGGCAAGTAATACCCTTAAGAATATATCACACCAGTGCACAGCTCATCAGTTGGTCTCTTAGATGTTGTGTGTGATGAATCTAAAGAATAATAAAGAATGAGATAGTGCTTGAAGGTAGAGTTCCACTGTTTAAAAGTAGACAGGAAAAAACCGTTTCCAAAAGTGTTGCATGTGTGCCTAATTTGAAGAAATGAGTATTGAGTAAATGTGAGCTCCTAGTGCTGTGTTTGATGCATATGTCTAGTGGAATACCTATCTGTTTGTCCTGCATTTTATATAACATACAGTCTTTTATTTCTCTCCTTGTCTGGAGGGATTTCCAACCAAGTTCTAAGTAATTTTTTTATTTGTTTGCAACATTGGGCAGCATGCCATTGTGTTCTTCCTCAAGTTTTAATGTTCTTTATGCAATATGGATTCCAGGATGATGTAGTATTGGACGAACCAGTGTAGGCCATTGATTTAATGTGATTCAACAAGATTTTAGTTGTGATTCTAGCAGTGACGTTTTTTAAATGTCAGTATAGGTGTACGAGCGTTACAGTTGGCAAGTAGTACAGTTGGCAAGTAGTACAGTTGGCAAGTAGTACAGTTGGCAAGTAGTACAGTTGGCAAGTAGTACAGTTGGTAAGTAGTACAGTTGGTAAGTAGTACAGTTGGCAAGTAGTACAGTTGGCAAGTAGTACAGTTGGTAAGTAGTACAGTTGGCAAGTAGTACAGTGAATTGTTTGTTGACACGATATGTTAAACATTTTCATAGGAACATCAGACAGGCATTGGCCTGGATATGCAATTGCTCTGCAAACAGTTTGGCAACAAATGATAGTTGTGGTATCCACGTGAGGTGCAATGGGTCATTTTGGGTAACTTCTAAAATTTCTAAATTACTATATTGACTTGTTGCACTGTCAGTCGTGGTCACATTTTTCTTATTCTGTGGGTTGTAACTTTACCAATATTTTTACTGACAGTTTCAGTAATTGTATTATAAATTGTAATGCTAATATATTGTAGCTATATTGTGAACTGTTAAAACTGAAAACCATACTTGCACAAGGGGCAGCCATGTCTAAAACGACAGTTCAAGACATATACTATGGGAATACTGGATTATTGTGCATCAGGATTATGGCACAAAAAGTCACAAAAAAGGCAGCGTTCGATGCAGAACTGGGGCGAATCCAATTCCGGAACCAGAATTTAAGACTGATTTCAATTCCGAGTCCAGAATCGGATATGGAATCGGCTGATGTGGAAACAGCAGAAACAGAATTGGTTTGGCTGGAATCTATTGTTGTGAACGCAGTGGAAATGGAACTGGAATCGCTTTTGGTGGAACCAGAATTGTTTACTGGAATACAATTTTTTTTCAATTCCACTGTCACTAAGGGTAGTGGATATGAGTTCCCCCTCTTTATATTAGGAAATATTTTATTTTCATCATCTTTATTCAAACTCAAAATCAACAAACACATTGATGACATAGGTGCTACATTATTAAAAAATGACGATGTTCAGTAGAAGAAACAGCTGTTAGAAACAATTATAATGCATTCAAAACATATAATTATTCTAATACAAAAGTACTATAATAATGCGTAATAGTAATACGAGGCAAATTAGTTCACACTGGTTGATCCAATCATTGCACCATACTGTACATTTACGAATTGTCACTGTTTTCTTTGACCACTGGATGATTTTTTTTTGCACTCCTTATGCATAATCGCATGTGACAGTAAAACAACATTACTTTTGTAATTCGCCGAGGCTGTGGAAAACGTAAGCTTTTTGAGCACACACTAGTTCGGAACTAAATAACTTAAAGCAGACACGCACTAACGGTTTCACACATTACGCGACCTACCACCTGCACAGTGGTGTCAAGTAGTAGAAAGTATGTCTATTATGACTAGTGGCAATATTTTTTTATTCAAGTTTCAACTTGTGCAATACATCATGTGATGTTATGGTTTTAATCACAAAACATCCTAATTCTGTTTATTGTGTGTTTATTGGATTTTAATAATGTTTAAAATATCCTAGATGAGTTAGTTTTCAGTGGCCTGGATCCGAGTCTCTTTGACTCCTGTCTTTGCTTTGCCTAGTCACGAAATCACTCCAAACAGCCCATTCTTGAGCTAATGAATGTTCCGTGAGCACATAAAAATCTAAGAATTACATTGGACATGCGTAATCAAATTCTTGGGTTGATTAATAGATACACAGAAAAAACAATTATAACTCTGTATAAAGCAATAGTTAGACCTCATTTAGAATACTGTATGCCATATCGTAAGAAGGATATAGATATGCTTGAATACATACAGAGGAGAGCAACTAAAATTATTCCTGAACTGAGACCTTAGTGATGAAGAATATCTGAAATAAAGTGGTTTAACAACCCTAGAGACAAGGAGGTTAAGAGGAAATCAGATTTAAGTTTTTAAGATATCGAACGGGTATGAAAATATTGAGAGAAATATGTTTTTCTCACTCAAGAAAGATAGTAGACCTAGAGGACATTAGGTAAAATTAGTAAATGATCAGTGTAGATTGGATATCAGGAAGTACTCGTTCTCACAGAGGACAATAAATGAATGGAACAAATTGTCTACGGATTGTGTAACTGCTAGCAGTGTGAATATGTTTAAAAACAAGGTTGACACATATCTCAGGAGAGTGGGTTACACATACTACATAGATGAACATTGTTGGACTCTCGATAAGCCAATGGCTTCCTTGTCCACTTGCCATCTGGGCCTTCGGCTTCGATAGCAAATCTGGTTAAATCTTGTTAAAGCCTGGCTTGTCGTAAAAGTTGAAATAATTGGAAAGTTATGACATAATCAACAAACGGCCAAGTGACCTTTATTATGCATTAATTTTGTTTATTGCCATAGGCATAGCATCTATTTAGCTGGTTTCCTTGTCTTGCATGACATTGTTTGGACGTTGGATGTTCAATATTTGTTAGTTTTTCACTCAAAACAAGTTTTCTAATAAGTAATTTCTCTTGAGTGCCATATAAGGGTCCCTATACGTGTGTTTATTTGATGAAAAATGCCACCCTATACACACCTTATTTCGCACTATACGATTATTAGACTTAGACATTTGTGCCAGCCTATATTCTCCAATAATCGTGGCTAATTCTGGAGCTGCATGTGGCTCCCTCTAATGGCCAAGTTGTCATCCATTCGAATGACAGTCGTGAATTTAGCTGGAATCCGTGCTTCCAAGGATCCTAGATTTTGATCTTGAAGCATTAGGCCATCAGATTTCTATGATTAGGTGAATCGGTCAGAATCCTTAATTCTCGGGAGCTCAACATGGTATATTATTAGTTAAAACGCCATTATCACTGCGTAAACAGATCGTAAATTGCCGCTGTGCACAGCGCCTCAAACCAGTCGTAACTGGCCGGTGGCGGTTTCCCCTGAAACCGGCTTGAGTATTCAATTCAATAAAACTTTAGTGTCCATTTAAAAACAGAAAATGCCCCGTTTTTTCGCAAATATAAATCGTGATTACTATATCTGCGGTGACACGACGTGAATACGAACAAAGTTTATGCATATTCGGCAGAAAAAACACGAAATACACTGCGATCCGCATAGTTTACTAAGGACACCTTCATGTTGAGTCAAACAATCTTGTTTCGGTGCTAAAAAAGACAAATATACTAGCGACTTTTTCGCACTATGCTATTATTTGTTTTGAACAATTTGCCCCCTATGCTATTATTCGGCACTATACTATTATTAAATCTGACCAATTTGCCACCCTATAATGGCTATACTATTATTTGGTCTATGCGGTTATTTGGCACTTGAGAGTAATTTCTTTTGCATAGAATTGATAAAGTAATTGCTAGTGAATTGGCATATCGATCTCTTACACAAAATGTTTTTTTAGATATTTGTGAAAAAAGGCATATTCTATTAAGTACATTGAATTTGACACCAATCAGTATTCTACCGTTCAGCCACGACTGTGTTTCGCTTTCAGTAGGCATGTCATAGGTTTTTTCTTTCTTTTTGTACCCCACATGCGTAGTATCATTGTAAAGGCAGTTCTTTCGTAAGTTCAGAAATGCAAACATTTTGACTTTAGCTTAATTCTATGGGAAGGTATTAATATTTAAAGGTCGCCACCGTCAAGAATAGTGTTTGCCGATTTCAAGCCAATTTCCAAAATGCATAACTTTAACAACTTTTGTTTTTAAATATCCTGCAAGTGAAGTATCATTGTAAACACCACTCTTTAAGAAGTTCAGAAATGCAAAAATTTTGACTCTAGCTTAATTATGTGGGAAGATATTAATATTTAAAGGTCGCTACCATCAAGAAAAGTGTCTGCCAATTTCTAAAATGCATAACTTTAAAAAAATGTTATTCAATATCCTGCAAGTGAAGTATCATTGTAAAGGCCACTCTTCAAAAGTTCAGAAATGCAAAAATTTTTACTCTAGCAATAACGTGGGGATAATTTAATATTTAAAGGGTACGCGAAATTTTTTCCTCCCAAACTGCATTACCCATACTAAAAAAATTATTTACTGCTATTCAAATCATTTTTAAATTCCCTCGGTCACCCCGTAAAAGAGCTTATTTGATAATGTTTTGTGCACACAAAATGTACCAGTTTGTAGCAACATCTAGCGACTGTGGATGGTATTCGTGACGTCACGACGGGAAGGCCAATCTTGCAACACAATGTCGGATTCATCTGATTCTTCATGTGATGACACAATTTCATATATAAAAGATGTGGATGGTGATATTGGGGAGTGTTATGCAGACCCCGAGACTGTGCACGGGTTCTGCGGAGGAATCAGTCCCTTATCTGTCGACGATGTTTGTTACTTGTAAACTTGTGTCGGTTTACTGTTTCACTTGGCGTATTGCTGCACCCAAGCACTACACAATGATTTACCACGTCTGCACTTGCTAAATATATGTAATGGTTCCAAACTATCTGAATTTGATAAAGAAAATATGATGCTGTGTTATCAATGGATGGATTAAAAGAATGTAAACAATGGCGCACAATACGGCTGAACACACAGTAGGCCCAGCAGTTTCTACCTGTTCTGACGTCAAGGGCTGCCTGACCTAGATTTTGAGGACTGCACAGTAGCGATGCCAGATGACTATCATTGATCTGGATGTGGTGACTAATTAACTTGAATTTGTTATACGATAAGCTGCCTTGCTGGCCAGTTGAATGTCATTATTGTAATTTCACTGGTCTTTAAGACTGCCACCATAACAATTCCAAAATGCATAACTTTAAATGACAAGATAAGTTATTTTGTATACGTCCTTATTTTTTTGATATTTAAATGCCACTGGCATCTCAAGAGCATCATCCAGGTATATGTCTAAGAACACTTTATTAACTACTGTGGGTTTTTTAAGGATTTAAACCTGTTCATTTTAAAACTTCTGCCGCTAAAATGTGCTAGCAGACACACGCATGCAGTCATTACAATATAGCAGAACAACGTTCATTTAATATGTTGTCATATATCTAATTCTTACCAAATTTGTTTTTTCATGATCTACTATTGGTCAAATATCACCAAATGTAGTCACTATCAAATATTATGTTATCATACAGCTAGAATAAATTTTTTTAAATATTGGAATACTTGTCACAATTTCATCTGTCTCACATGCAATTTTTTTGGTAAGTCCATGCACTTTTACAGGCTTAAAATGTGACGTGCCCCATTAGCATAAACGTGGCAGCGGGTTTACAGAAATTTATTTCTTTCTCTTTCAAAACGACCATGTGCAAAAACTAACCAAGCAATTCTTTAAAAAATAAAACAGTGGATGAAAGACTAGTTCATTAACTTTTAAATAATATATACATGTTGGCAATTTCTATCGTTTTTAATAGTAAAAAATTACATTAAACATGACCTACTTAACATTAATGGGGTCATGTGTTAGGACTTCCTGGCGTGTTACACACGAATGTAGGGCACAGTAATTTTAGATGTGTAATTTTCAAAAAATCATATCATCTGACATAACTGCATTTGAGCCAGGCACATTGGCAAGTTTGCTGGTAGAACATGTTGGCAATGTAACTGTGGATTTTTAGATGATTTCAATAGGTGGAAGGATTTTTGGAAATGTTTTCTACACAAGACATGTGTGCGTAGTAATTCATGCAGTAATCGGTAAAAATTGACGGGTATGGCACGTTCAGGCATTTTAAATGAGTTACAAGTTAGAGACTCTGACTAAACTCGATCAGCATGTCAATCAATGAGATGATGACAACGGCAGGTAAGAAGTTTCAGAATTTTTTATGGTCCCGTTTTCTTATAATCATGTAAAACGTTAATATGGTCGCCAATGGGAAACGTAACAGCAGGCTGAACCCTAGTGCACATATGATGACAACACTCAACACGCGGATTCGTTTGACGTGCCTCCAAGTCTAATTTCAGTCTCCGTTTACCTTGAGTCCAGCGCCTGAACACATCATGCTTTATGTCTGGACCCCACAACAATCGCGTCGCGTCCGTCATAAGCTTCGGCGCAATTACTTCACCGCCGCCGACCGACGCAGATGCCATGCTTTGTGCGTTTTATAAGATTTTTGACAATGCTTCCTACAATGTTCCTAAAATTTCAGATGAACGCCGCCATTTTGGTTCCACGTGACCACGCGAGACTCACCTCAAAGGGAGCCGTTAGTTTTTAAGAATTATACGTGTACACAGCATTAGTTGGGCTGCTCAGTCAAACCAGAAGGCAATCAGAGACGTTTTCGGTCAACTCTGAGATTTTTTAATGTGATGTTGTATAATTTATATAGTCACTGACAAGCACTTCTTTGTCCGCCTTGCATTGGCTGTGGACACACACCGGGTCACTACACTTTACAAGCGCTATAGACAATTACGTAACAAACATTGGCCATCGTGTCTGGGCATGGCAAACAAAAACGCGGTAAAGCCCGATCAGTGACCGAAGCTGTGTGTGCCAGTGGATGAAGCGTTCATTCGCACTACTTTTACTTTGTTTTGAACGACGAAATGGACAACCTAATCGTGCAGAGGTAGTATCTGTAGAAATTACTCTTAAAAACGGCAAAAAAGTATTAATATGTTGTACATATCGTGCACCAAACACAGAACTGGATTAACTGAGCGAATTCATAAGTGACGTTTGCAGAAACATTCGTAATAAGACGGTTTCTATGTGTGGCGATTTTAATGTTGATCTCCTACAGTATGATAAACATAACTCTACAAATAACTTCATTGACCAATTGTACAGTCTTGGATTACACCCTTTGATTACAAGACCTACTAGAATCACAAGTCACTCCAACACTCTGATAGATAATATATTCACGACCAGTCAATCGAATACACAGACTGGGTTGATAATAAGTGATATAAGCGATCATTTGCCCATCTTCCAAATAACGGAATACATCCATAATAAGCCCAGCAACGTAACCTACAACAGGAGAATAGTGAATCAACAGAACATAAATGTGATGATGAATGAGCTGAAGGAAACTAACTGGAAAAAATACTGAATAATGAAGATGTTAATGTGATGTATAATACATTTACTGAACACTTGACAAAGATATAGAGCACAACAACAGAAAATCATTAACAAACGGCCAGACAAGTCATGGATGACCAATTCATTAAAACAAGCTTGCAAGAAAAAAATCTACTGCATGGGCAGTTCTTAAAGATGAGATCAATTACTAGTGAAGAAGAATACAGAAAATACAAGAACACACCGACAGGCATACTAAGGTATTGTGAAAAACAACATTAAACAGAACTTAAAAAAGGGAAACATAAAAGAAACATGGAAAATACTAAATAGCATAATAAAAAAAAACCTAAGGGAACAACACACCCTGCTGAATTTAGTAACAATGGAGCCACAATTACTGGCAACAAAAATATTGCAAATAGTTTCAATAATTTTTGGTAAATGTAGGACCATCTTTGGCAAATAATATTCCTAGAAGCAGTGATGTCTTCACAAGATACTTATCCGATAAGCTTGAGGATACATTGTTTCTAAAGCCTGTAACAGAAGATGAAATTATAAAGTTGGTGAATAACACAAAAATTGTGAAGATCATGATGATATAGATAAGTGCCTAGTTAAGAAAATAATACCTCACATAGTAACACCCCTAGAACATATTTTTAACACCTCGTTACAGAAGGGGTTTTTCCCGGAAGGTATGAAAATGGCTCGGGTTATACCGTTATTTAAAAATGGTGATATGAATGATTTTACTAATTACAGGCCTATATCTTTACTATCAGTTTTTTGTAAAAATCTAGAAAAGAATTGTGGGTGTCTTCATTGATCTGAAATAAGCTTTTGATATGGTTGACCACAACATTCTCGTAAAAAACTTGAGCATTATGGGATAAGAGGGATAGCAAATATGTGGATCTGCAGCTAACTTGAGAATAGAAGTCAATGTTTGTATTAATGATGCTAATTCTGACTGCATGAATGTTACTTGTGGGGTTCCACAAGGATCTATGCTGGGTCTGGCTTTGTTTATCATATATATTAATGATATTTGTAATGTGTCATCATTAATGAAATCGATTGTATTTGCGGAATATACTAATTTCTTTTACTCAGGAAAGGATTTGACAGAAGTGTGTAAATACAGTATCAAAAGAATTGGATAAATTATGCAGATGGTTTCAAGCTGTCTTTAAATATTACAAAAACCAATTTTATGGCATTCGGTAACAAAAAGTGTGAAAACAATCACTTGGTTAGTATAAATGGTATGTACATAGAGTGTACGTTACAACATTTCTTGGTGTACACATTGACTGCCACTTGATTTGGAGTGAACATATAAACCTCATAAAAAAATTTCGACTGTTATGGTCCACATTATCTGCTACAAACTGCACAAAATGACCCGATGCGAAGCCAGGAATGTTGACACTCAGAGTTTTTGTTGCCGTTCATACTTCTGAACCTCTGCATATGAACAACAAAAACCTACACGAATGAGTGAAGTATACAACATTGTTTATTCAAAATGATGGTGCAGCTGCACCCCTAGCCCTAGCTGAAGTGGTGACATGAGAGTGCGTGGCCGACTTGCTTGGATTAAAGCTTGTCCCAAAGATGATAATTTCAATTCGATATCTTTTCATGATGGCAGCACTCTTAGCATGTACATACTTGATGTTTTCTTGTACATCTGACCTCTCAGCAGGAGTTGAGTATTCTTCCTTTGCTTGCATATGTTTAATGTCATTTTGAATAAGTTTTGCAGCGGTCTCCACAATTCGCAGCTAGTTGGTTTGTGAATCTTCGTCCTTACCATAGGAATAGAAGTCGTGGACTATTGATGCAGCGGTTGTGCGCAAAGTTACAACATTTTGCTTCGAAAGTATAAATTGCCATGTATTAGTATATACGTGGAGCCAGACCAATTTTTTTGCCGGATTTTGACCAGGCGGGGAAAATAATTTAATTGTTTGTCCGATAATGTCATCAAAACTAAATTACTCGTTTGCATACACAAGGCAACATGTCTTAGAGCGGGGTTCCTACCCTAGGGGTCCATGGAAGGGCTTCAGGGGGTCCATAATCTGGGGGCAAAAATTTGCTATTTCGTCAAGTTCCTTCGTGTTTATGTGCATTTTTCTGGGGGGGGGTCCAAAAAGGTTAAGAAACACTGTCTTAGAGGATCCAAGATAGGTTTGGTTTTCGGGAAAATGGTCTTAAAGGGAATCAAAAATCATGGCTTTGGGCATTTAAAAAAAGTTACTAAAACAACCATTTGCAAATACAATTAGGAATATCACGCCAGTGGTTTACTTGGAGAACCTAGTCGAACACACAGCAACAAGGTCAGGGGTCATGCTATACTGTTAGACAACCCTACGTCACGCGTGTCCTAGTCTGTCAATATTCACTCGCCAACTGATTATATTTGTATACTTTGCGTTAGTTATGTGTATACCGGCAGAACTTAATGTTACAAGGTAGTCTAAGTAACCCAATTTCACAGAACTGCGCATGCGCTTATCCATCGCGCTTGTTAACATGTCAACCCTCGGTTAACAGAAGAAATTACCGGTATCTCACACTTTTACAACACATTCTGAGTAAACCACTGGCATTATATTCTTGCTTATTACTCATGGTAGTAAGTTTTCAACATCTCTTAGGTGCATAGCCCCAAAACAAGACAAACGAAAACCCTGACTAGAGAAAGGACCTTTAATAAAATGTAACGGTTGCTTATTCTGCTTAAAAAATTATAATATGATATTATTTGTTGAATAATAATTTATTACTGCCGTGTGCATGTGTGAAACAAATACGTCCTAAGATTTGTTTGCAAGTTCATTCAACATATAAATGTAGACCATACATCCATGTGTGCCTATTCGTATTTGATGTCAATGGGTTGTGTGACAGTCACAATATCTTACAAACATACTGCACACCAAATAAAAGAACAGCTTAATAGTTGGTCAATCCATTGTCAACAAAACGGCTAACGGCATATAAACGGGTGCACAATACGACATTCACAAATCATTATTAGCACATAAATTATTTAAGTTACCATAATGGTCCATATTAAGTTACTCTATTACCCCAATAAGTTGCGAAAGGGCAATAATGGAGTGTGGGCAACATCCATATATGGTAGTACAAGGCATGTGAACCATTATTACTAGTGAAGCCTGAGATATATCAGTGTAACTAATATGTGTTACATTGGCAAACATAATAGCATATTCCAGTTTGTTTAAACTGCATCCGAGCTGTGCTGTATATATATATATATATATATATATATATATATATATATATATATATATATATATATATATATATATATATATATATATATATAGGGTCTCTCACTTACAGTGCATGTGTATGCATGTGTTGAAGGGTTACTTATCAATGTGAGCGTGCATATGCAAGTTTAAATTATCACTGCTAGAGAAACAACCTTCACATATGTCACAATTGTAAGGTTCCTCCGCGGTGTCGGTGCACGTGTGTCCGTTTAGCATACGACTCGTGGCAAACTGAGCCCCGCAACTTTCACACATATACGGTGTTTCTCCACAGTGAACATGCGTAATATGTTCCTTGTGACCTTTTTTGTTTTAAACTGCGCCCCACATGCGTCACATTTGAACGGTTTATCTCCAGGGTGAGTGCGCAAGTGGCTGGACAATGCGCACGTCGATGCACAGTTTAACCCACATATGCGACATTTGCGCGGTTTCAGATCATGCTGGTGGTTTCTTAAAGTACAATAATAATCACATTGTTTCCACAGAAATCACATATGTGGGGGTCCTCAGGTGTATGAATACGTTTATGGTCCTTCAAAACATAATTCTAGAGAAGCGTTACCCACATACATCACATTTGTACGGTTTCTCCCCTGCATGAACGAGCATATGATACTTTAAATGACCCATCTGTTGAAACCGTAACCCACATATGTTACACCTGTACTGTTTTTCCCCGGTGTGAATATGTTTATGCAAACCCAAATGTCCACTGGTAGTAAACCGTACGCCACAGGTTTCACATTTGAAGCGTTTCTCACCTGTGTGAATGCGTATGTGTCTCCCAAGGCAACCACTGCTAACAAACTGTGCGGAACAAATGTCACATCTGTAGGGGTTTTCCCCCGTGTGCATGCGCAGATGGATCTTATAAGAACCAGCGTGTGCTGACTGTAACCCACATGTTTCACATTTGAAGAGTTTCTCACCGGTATGAGTGCGAAGATGTCCAGTTAAACACCCCTTTCTAGCGAACCGGGCTCCGCAGGTTATACACATGTGGGGTTTCTCGCCGGAGTGCTTGAGTAAGTGCCTTTTCAACACATCCTTCGATACTAACATTGTCCCACATACGTCACATTCGACTGATTTTTTCTTTTTGTGACGGACTGCTTGACTGTCTAAATGATCACTCATTCTAAACCATCTCTTACTTGACACAATTCACTGTGTTGCTAATGTTGAAAAGTGTCATCCAGTTAGGGCCACTGCCGATCCTTGTACACAAATGTGACATCAGAAAGACAGCGCAGATGTCATCATCATGTCGTTGTTGCACAATGAGGCAATAAGCCACAGTTCCTGCCTTACCTGAAATGCCATGACAAACAATAAAGTTAGAATTATACCATAGATCGTGCTTCAACAATTAACTTTATTTCATTCATTAATTTATTTGATATGGTTCCAAAAATATAGCAAACAATGTCGTAGTTAGTAGTTACCATTTTTAGTTCGCATACCATTCAAATATTAATACAAATATGTGAATAATTAACTAAATGAAAAGTATAATGGCTAGTATGAATGACAAAATTTTATGGTTTTGCTAACTGACATTAAGTAATGAATATGCATATTAAATGCAGGGGTTTATAATGATGTATTAACATTTAACAAGTTTATGTCATAATTTCATTAGTAATCAGGATTGTATGGACTAATATAGATATCTTGATTCACTCAGACGTGGAGTCATTTACATTACTATACACCCAACGTAAAAAACCCATAAATTATAGAGCAGCTTCATTTATGATACATAATGGCAAACTAATATGATATACGTTTGTTTATATTATATTTTATTGATTATTTGTGAATAATTTAAGTTAAAAAGTAACATTGTGT
This sequence comes from Lamellibrachia satsuma, assembly GCA_033239005.1. Classification (NCBI taxonomy): domain Eukaryota; kingdom Metazoa; phylum Annelida; class Polychaeta; order Sabellida; family Siboglinidae; genus Lamellibrachia; species Lamellibrachia satsuma. The sequence continues at coordinate 1,181,751 of BSQZ01000014.1, read as the reverse complement.
AAATAAAAAAGTAACTGAAAATATCAATTACATGTTAACCAAATCTAAAACATCAATCCAAATTCCTGAATTCACATTTTAATTAAATTCTTGGTCAGGCATGGGTTAATTTAAATTGTTAATTTGTTAATTGAATTAACTCAATTAATTTAATTAAATTAATTTTCCAGAAAGGCTAATTTAATTTAATTTCGTTAATGAACTTTGCCAAAATGGGTTAATTTAATTGACAAAATCCCAATTTACTCAATTAAGTGCTCATTTCATAGTTGATATTACTAGGTATATCACAGCCATGCTGTACATATGGTTTCAGATGGTCTGCACTCATTATTCCAGCCACTAGTCTAATAGAGATCATGTTCAGGCCTGTGTGAATGGAAGGGAGACCAACACACAGCACACATGCACTGTACCAACTGGGGGGGGGGGGGGTGGTTATTCAGGCATCTGGGAATTGGAGGGAAGGACTAGACAATAGAATTTCCTCTGGTAACTTGATGGATAATTTTGGTTTCTGCAAATCTCTGTTTAAAGTAAACATTTGGGGCAGGCAGGCAGCCAAGTGGGGTCATTAGACTTATGCATCTATACATTGTGTGGGTGTACATACAACCGTTAATGGGGAGATGTAGAGAAAGGTAACAGAACTTCAGTTTGGGATCTTTTACAGTGTCAACTTAAATACAAAACATGCATTTAGTGATTATATTTAAATGCTAGTATATAATGGGTAAATCTAATCATTTAGAATAAAACACTGCATAAATAGCAACTTGGTGCATAGAAATTATGTATGTAGTTGCCTGGTTTTGTTAATTTGGTGTTTGAATATAGGAGGAAACACCACACCTGCAAATCTTCAGCCACATCTTTTTTATTATTTGTTTCAGAAAAATAATTAATCTTTTAAAAAGTATCTACAACTTTTTTTAATGTAATCAAATGCCCCATGAAGAAATGTCTTGGCATGTATGTGAGTATGAGTATGAGCAAATCTCTTTCCAACAAGTTTTTTGCATTTCTGTCTTGTGATTTTAGAACTGTTCGAAATGTGTATGTATTTCTACCAACACATGATTTAATTGTTAACTGAATTAAAATGAATTGTTAATTTAATGGACGAATTTGGTAGGTTAACTTAATTCACATGAAAAATGTGAGGTTAGTTAAATTAATTAACTTTTCAAGTTAATTGCCCTATGCCAGTTCTGGGTCATACGTAGCAGTAGAATTCAATTTCAATGTATTGTAACTCTACCATAATTACAAATACAATACAATACAATTCACATGAACACGTACAATCTATCCAATTTTACATATGGGTGTAGTATTAGTAGTAGTAAGCTTCTGTACAACATTGGGGCATTATTTTCTTAGAGTGGTTTCTCCAATAGGGCCCTTGGAGATATTTTAATAGTTACCGTGTTAATTTCCCTAAACCTGTTGGTCTACGGAGACTCATCAGTGCTCCAATGTGTCGTCAGCAGTGTCACGTCTTGTCTGCTAAAGGCAAAAACACACAACTTTAAGATGGCCAACATAGTGGACACTGCTCTGTATTATGTCACAAAATGGACATTTTCATTCATCTCATACATGTAGGCTTTTTGTAGAGGACATTTAAATCTTTGGGTAGAGAGCTATCCAGTCAATGTGTGAAAGCTAAATGGGACTTTGACTGATTAACTTACATTAAACATTTTGAAGCTTTAAAAAAATGTCCCAACCACAACGCCATGTTTTAAACTTTCTAATATCTTAAAAATAGTTAATTTTTTTGTATAGTATGAAGCAGCAATGCACCAAGAAAAGCACACAACAAATCTGCTATTTGATAACTTCAGGTTAATGGGTATTTAAACTTATGACATAAGTATCTTTATATTGAAGATTATGATTTACCTTCTTTGTTTTTGTTTGTATGCTGCATAATTATACAAATTGTTTGCTGTTTTTTTTCACTGATACTTTTGTGACGAACAGGGTGCCAATCTTGCATAGTATTTTATTAATATCATAATTAATTTACCAACAGGAAGAGCGGGCAGGATACCTCTCTTTTCTAATGCTTATTTTCTTACTATATATATATATATATATATATATATATATATATATATATATATATATATATATATATATATTACTATTATTGTTACACAAACAGCTGTGATGACGTTACACAAAATGTAGAATGCTAAATGTGGATTACTATGGTAAAAGTAGGCAGTTAAATGAAGCAACTGATGACGATATTCAACCAATACGTCATTCCCCATATTATGATCTTGACAACTTTAAATTACTGGCAGAAAGAAATAACGAACGTTTTAGTACACTAAGCTCCAGTAAAGAATATATCAATTCACAATTCTGCAAAATAGAAGCCTTCTTAGAAGAATTCTTCATCAGATAAAATTTTAATTTAACTTAATATGCTTACAGGAAAGTTGGCTTTCAGATAATGATGATTTATCACTTCTGCAGATCGAGTGATACCATTGCATTACACAAAGTAAAACATGTAACAACAAACGTGGGTTAGTCATTTATTTAATCAACACATTTAACTACAAAGTAATTTTGTCTCTAAATCAGTTTCAACACTGGGAAGGACAATTTATAAAAATAACTAACTGGTGGTGGGCAGTAATATGTACCAACCTCCAAGAGACGATGATTGGTGAACTAGTGTCATGTGTTATCTCAGAAACAAGGAGTAAAAAAAGAGACTGGATACACATATTATCGGTGAGCCAGATGAGATGTTAAAGTAGAGAGGACACAGAAGCCCAGCGTGGGCACCCGGATGTCAGACGAAGGACATGTGTGAGTCAATCACATGGAAGGTGTAACTTTGAGCAGAGGTAGAAACGTGAAAAATTTACTGAAAACATATCCGAGATGCGCAGCAAATACTGAAGCAACAAAGTGATGTCGAAACGCCAATAGCGAGACGACATCCCTGTTGTATATACAGTAGATATGTATATGACAGGGTGAATAATTTCCTGGCCGATTAATACAGAATCAGAGTTATTCGCTTGTAATAATTACATAGACCCAGGGTTCTATTTGTTTTCTTTTAAATTACTGAGTAGCTGTCACATATTAAATGTTTATTTTTCTTTCACTTGTCCTTGTTGTCCTCTTCATTTGTGCAATTACCACTGACAAGCGTTGAATTATAGAAATGGGGCTTTCCAACTAGACCTGAACCAACCTAGTGAACGGAAACCCGCCAATCCGTTGGGCGGGTCCCATGATAGCTGCTCACCATACGTTTCCATTGGTGCTTGTCATACATATCTTTTTAATTACAAATATAACTGTCAGTGATAAGACGGCAGGATTTGTGATCCCAATAAAGTAGCATTTAATGTAAGTTGAAGAACCAAGCAGACTGTGTATCACCAAAAGCATGTGAATGATAACATGTAACACCAGCAGGAGTAACAACAAACGAGGAAGCATACACAGCCCACTTTCTAGGACGGACATAACAGTTTAGAATGTACTATCTATGGAAGGCATAAGGCAGTTTCGGCCGGACCTTGCTCTTTACATTTGTACCCATTTTGATAACCGTCAAATTCACAAATTCGATCGCATTTCCATGGGTCGGCGGCAGCACAATAATGTCGCAACATCAGGCATGATATAACATGGAAGCAATAGTAACCGTGATCATGCCCGTCTAGTTTGTACATACACCCTCAGAACGGTAAGTAATCCATTTGTTGAACGTGACCTTCATATTCCAAAATGTCGCGGCTCTGCCTTTCACATTTGTGCCCATTTTTATAACTCGAAGTTTGACATATTCGCATTTCCAGTCGCCGTGGCAACGACAGAAAGTCCACAATGTCAAACACAGAGGACCATCGAAGCATCTAGTATAAAACGTGAACGTGTCGGTTCAGTCCTATAAAAACAAGCAGAAATTGTTACTCCTCACGTTGTACCAGACTGCGGATTTGCCTTAACACAAACGCATCAAATCATGCCCACCCTCGGGGGAAGGGGAAGGAGGTGGTCGAACGAACCCCCGCTTTTTGAGAGAATTTGTTTAACTATAAAACAACTGAGAAATCGTCCCGGCTGATTGTGTATACTCGAACCCCCCTTTTCAAAAACCCAGAGGACCGGCCTGCAACGATAAGTATATATACCTTAACTACACATAAATCAACAGAAATGGAATGTCGCTCTTCTGTTTGAACACAATATTGAACATCGGTCGATAAACCAGATTATCCAAACAGTTGATGACTTAGCCAAGGGCCTACATGATGCTGGACAGATCGACGCTGTGCTGCTGGATTTCTCTAAAGCGTTTGATAAAGTGTCTCATCCCCATCTGGCAGCCAAGTTACATCATTACGGCGTGCGAGGAAATACCCTGGACTGGATCCAAAGCTTCCTGAGTAACCGTACCCAAGAAGTAGTCCTCGAAGGTAAAAGGTCATTTACAGCTGCTGTCACTCTCAGGCGTTCCACAGGGCACAGTCCTCGGCCCCATCCTCTTCCTGTGTTACACCAATGACCTCCCGGACCAAGTATCCTCTACTGCATGTCTATTTGCTGATGACTGCCTCCTGTACCGGAACATCAACAGCTGACGCAGATACATTACAAGATGACATCGACAGGTTGCAGAAATGGGAGGCAGACTGATTGATGGAGTTCAACCCAGACAAGTGCGAGATTATCAGAATCACCAACAGAAGGAAGAAGAAAGTAGTCAGCTGCTACTCGAACCATGGGAAAGCTCTGAAGGAGGTCCCTGGCGCCAAGTACCTTGGAGTAACCATCGACAGGAAGTTAACATGGAATTACCACATCGACAACATAACAAAGTAGGCCAACAACACCAGGGCTTTCTTACAGCGCAACAGCTGCCCCCAAGCCATCAAATCGCGGTGCTACCAGACCTTTGTAAGGCATATTGTGGAGTATGCGTCGACTATATGGGACCCATCCACCAAAAAGTACACCAAAGCAGTTGAGAATGTCCAGAGACAAGCAGCCCGCTTCTTAATGAACGACTACCGGTGACGCAGCAGCGTAGGGATCATGCTTGAGAGTTTGGAATGGAAGTAACTAGAGAGAAGACGAGCTGATGCCAAGTTGATGATGCTGTACCACATCAACCACAAACTGGTTGATGTGACAACGAAGTCACTCGCCGCCGCACCAACACACACCAGAGGCAGCGCTTATCGCTTCTACCAGACTTTCACCCGCGTCGACGCCTATAAATTCTCATTGTTCCCCAGCGCCATCAGACTGTGGAACAAAAGCACACAAGAATTAGTTAGTCAACCGTTACTAGAAAGTAAAAATGCACTAATTTATTGCCTAACTACGCAGACGCGACATATTCTGACTAAAACGGATCCGAACCGGCATTACATTACCAGCTCCCACGCAATAGTGACCACGGCTCGAAAATACTATAGCCACATGTATATGTGGCTAACATAGAGTCCTGAGCTTAAATGGAAGAAGAAGAAAAATATGTCTGAATTCTACCCGACTGATCACCAGACGTTTAGACATGATGTGGTTGTAATATGTGCATGACATATTTTGTGCAATATTAGTACTTATTATATGATTATTTGCAATAATTATTTCTAAATTTGAGGACGAATTTAGTTGAGCGGGTGGATGGTGTGGTGCTCATTATAATATAATGGTTACCACATCAGTTTTATAATATAATTATGTCATCAGTTTTATATAAGTTATACTTATTATATCTAACTACATGTTTATCCTGCCAGTGTCAGTTCTGGGATGTGTTAGATAAGAGCCAAGGTCCAGTGTCACCAGATTGATAAGGACTAAATGTTAATGAATTACCCAGGGACTGTTGCCTCAAGAGAAACATGTGGTGTTAGTCTGTTCAAACTAGAAGGCAGGAAAGTGAGAGATAATGATTGGCTAGTGAGTGTTTGGTGAGACAGGCTTGGATGTTATATAGTGTTGTAGACAGAGTGAAGTTACAAGTAGGCAGTGGTGTAGACTGAGGAGGGTTTCCCTCTCAGCCAAGGGCTGTGTAAGCTGGTGAGTTGCTGATAGGTGTCGTAAGCTGGGCTGGAACTGGTAGACTGTTAGGGTTTAATATTGATTGTTATAATAAAGATTAAGGTTGGTTAATACAGTGAAGTTTTATTTGATAGTTCTTCTTTATATCGGTACCCCCCGTTGTCGTAATAATATTTATTTAGAGAGAGAAACCAACCCATGCCGCTATGACATCACAACAAACAAGACGGTCACTGCAAACACATCTAATATTTTTTACCAATATTGGCCCAAATCTAGCAAAACAAATATGCAATCCCATAAATAAAACTTTCATATACTACCTGAAAGAGAAAAATACCAATTCATTCAATTTTGAATATACTGATGAATTTCTAAAGCAATAAATAATATTCACCCAAAAACAAGCTGTGGGTATGATGGTATTTCTTCATGATTATTAAAATTATTGAAAATGGCGCTGATAAAAGCATTAACACTAATTACAAACCAAATATTAGCCACAGGTATATTCCCGGACAAACTTAAAACTGCCAAAGTAATTCCTATAATAGGAATTACTTTGGCATATTGTCACCTGTTTTAAAATAGTATTTTTAAAAAGGTGACAATGCCCAATTTGGCAATTTTAACAAGATTTAACCAGATTTGCCATCCAAGCCAAAGGCCCAGATGGCAAGTGGACAAGGAAGCCATTGGCTTATCGAGAGTCCAACAATGTTCACCTACTTATAACCCGCCCTCCTGATATATGTGTCAACCTTGTTTTTAAACATATTCACGCTGCTAGCAGTTACACAATCTGTAGACAGTTTGTTCCATTCATTTATTGTCCTCTGTGAGAACGAGTGCTTCCTGATGTCCAATCTACATTGATCCTTTACTAATTTTACCTCATGTCCTCTAGTTCTGGTATCCTTCTTGAGTGAGAAAAACACATTTCTATCAATATTTTCATACCCATTCAATATCTTAAAAACTTCAATCTGATCTCCTCTTAACCTCCTTGTCTCTAGAGTTGTTAAACCACATTCTTTCAGACGTTCTTCATAACTAAGGTCTCTAAGTTCTGGAATCATTTTAGTTGCTCTCCTTTGTATGCGTTCAAGCGTATCTATATCCTTCTTACGCTATGGTCTCCATGCTTGTATACAGTATTCTAAATGAGGTCTAACTATTGCTTTATAAAGAGGTATAATTAACTTTTTTCCCTTGTATGTTATGTTTCTTCTAATCAATCCAAGAATTTGATTACCCTTTGAAGCTGCAATACCACACTGCTCTGAAACTTTCATATCAGCGCTTATTGTAACTCCTAAGTCCTTTTCTTTTACAGTAGTACCAAGAACAGTAGCTCCCATTTTATAGTTTACATTCAAGTTCCCATGTCCTATATGTAGGCATTTACATTTCCCAAAATTGAACAGCATCTGCCATTTCTCAGACCATTTCACTAATCTGTCTAGATCGTTTTGTAAATGTTGTTTATCACCATCAGTATTTACCTTTCTAAACAGTTTTGTGTCGTCCGCAAATTTCAGTACGTTACTTGTTATACTGTCGTCCAAGTCATTGATATAAATTAAGAATAATATAGGTCCTAATACTGATCCTTGAGGTACCCCACTCAAAACCGATTTCCAATTTGAAACTTCTCCATCTACTACAACTCGTTGTCTTCTGTCAGTCAGCCATTGTTCTATCCAGTCAGTTATGCTATCCCCGATACCATGGGCTTTTAATTTAAGTAGCAATCTTTGATGTGGCACTTTGTCAAAAGCTTTCTGAAAATCTAAGTAGATAATATCTACTGGCGATCCCACGTCTATCCACTTAGTGATTTCTTCCAAAAAACATAACATATTTGTTAAGCATGACCTCGCTTTAAGGAATCCATGTTGAGATGAATTTAATAATTTATGCTTAACGAGGAAGTCCACCATATGGTCTTTAATTAACTTTTCTAATAATTTACAAATCACTGACGTTAAACTCACTGGTCTGTAATTCTCTGACTTATTTCTCGAACCCTTTTTAAATAATGGTATGATGTTTGCTTCTTTCCATTCAAACGGAACAACTCCCTCTTTTAATGACAAGTTGAATACTCTTGCAAGTGGTATACTGATTTGATCTACTGTTTCCATTAGTAATTTTGGAGGAATCCCATCCACTCCCGGTGATTTGTTATCCTTCATTGCCTTTATTTTCCTAGCTACCAATTCTGCAGTTTACAGACCAATACACCTCTTACCAGGTATTTCAGAAGTAATTGAAAAGATAATTTATACCCAGCTAGATATCTTTCTTAAAATGCAAAATCTCTTGTTCGATAACCAATATACATTCCAAATTTAAAAAATGGAGAAACTGGAATTGGCCTACTAGCCTATAGTATTGACACAAACGTAATTCGGCCAACAATGGCTGGCATTGGTTCAAACTATCCGATATCCCGGCCCATGGGCATTGCATTTGTACCATAATATCGCTCAACGTCTTCAATGTTCGCTACAATGACATTATTGAATGGGACAAATGCTACACTCCGTAATTTACACAGGTGGGACATTGTCTGTTCAGAGGAGGTGGGACATTGTCTGTTCAGAGGAGGTGGGACATTTTCTGTTCAGAGGAGGTGGGACATTGTCTGTTCAGAGGAGGTGAGACATTGTCTGTTCAGAGGAGGTGGGACATTGTTTGTTCAGAGGAGGTGGGACATTGTCTGTTCAGAGGAGGTGGGACATTGTCTGTTCAGAGGAGGTGGGACATTGTCTGTTCAGAGGAGGTGGGACATTGTCTGTTCAGAGGAGGTGGGACATTGTCTGTTCAGAGGGGGTGGGACATTGTCTGTTCAGAGGAGGTGGGACATTGTCTGTTCAGAGGAGGTGGGACATTGTCTGTTCAGAGGAGGTAGGACATTGTCTGTTCAGAGGAGGTGGGGCAATGTCTGTTCTACTCCGCAGTCACACTTCATTGACTACGTCTCATCAGTGTAGTGCCAACTACTCGTGTTGGTCTCTGCTCGGCCGACTCCGGGACGTGGCCGGTTGAGTGGACGCCATCAGAGCCATTGTTGGTCAGAACCTGCTGGTTGGGATTCAGTTGGTTGCAATTTCATTTTTATGACCGTTGATGTTTTTTTGCAGTCGTGTTTCCCACATTTCCAGTCTGGTGTTGTTGGGCGATGAGTTAAGCGGTTTTTTAAAGTTCATGAAACCTCTCCGTGACTTAAATACGCTCATATCAGATATGTGTTGTACTACGAAAAATCGCCGGTTTTCAAGCATGTTGCACACTAGGCCGGTTAGATGGAGGTCGCCAGTCAACTCTAGCACATTGGCGAGGAGGCGTCGGTGGTTGACGGTGTCATATGCTGCCGATAGACATATCCGGTGATTAGTTCTCTTTCAAAGCCGTCTTCGATGTGTTCCGTCAGATTGAGCAGCTGGTCCGTGCACGATTTTCCTGGACGGAATCCAGCCTGCTCTTTGATGGCTTTGCTGTTAACTAAGAGCCGGTTTAAAATCAGTCGCTCAAACAGCTTTAAGTACGGAACAGCAGGGAGATGGTTGTGAAATTCTTCGCCTCGGATGGGTCTTTCCCTGGTTTCAGGAGGGATATTACCTCTGCTTTCCGCCACAGCTTGGGGATTTTGTTACTATTGGCGCAGTTGTTGAAAAAAAAACGTAGCAATCAATCCCTGGCCTTCGGTCCGAAATGTTTGATGAGTTCTGTTTGGATATCATCTTGACATATTGTTTTGTTGTTCTTCAGTGCGCAGATACTTGCTTCGATTATGGTTTCATTGAAGGGTCTTGTATACCCCGGGTCATTGAAGGATCGTTTCCGATCAAGACGTGCTTTGGGCTGTTCGTTTGGCGCACGTCCATTTAATAGCAGTTGGTGAGCAACTTGGTTTGCTGTAGTGTTGTAGTGTTGTAGTGTTATAGCGTTGTAGCCTTGTAGTCTTGTAGTCTTGTAGACTTGTAGTCTTGTAGTGCTGTAGTCTTGTAGTGCTGCTTTGCCATTCGTGGATCGTTGCAAAGTTTTCGTATCATTGCCCAAGCCTTCTTCCTTCTTGTATCATGTCTGTTGATTCAATCAGAGTCTGCCATGATTTACGGCGTTCCTCTGAGATAGTATTCATCAGCTCCTGCCTCGATGCTATTTTACTTTTAAAGCGATAGTAATGTATAACATCATACACGGGCTTGCCCCAGCTTACCTTACAACATCATACACGGGCTTGCCCCAGCTTACCTTACAACATCATACACGGGCTTGCCCCAGCTTACCTTACAACATCATACACGGGCTTGCCCCAGCTTACCTTACAACATCATACACGGGCTTGCCCCAGCTTACCTTACAGATATATTCATACTAAACAATAGTGTGCACGGCCATCACACCGCAACTGCACAAATATCCATGTTAGAAAATGCAACCAGTCTGTAGGGCAGCGTACATTTGCATATAGAGGAGGGAAACTGTGGGACACTATCCCAGTACATGTTAGAAATTCGAAATCTGTAAAATGTTTTAAAAAAACTGTTTATAAAACATGTCAAGAAAGATCTATATAATTGTGAACATTTCGAACTTGACATGCCTGTATGAATGTTGACGTTTTAGAAGTTGTAAACAAAGTCAGTGTTTGTGGTGCTGTGTAATACTTACAGACGGCCATACAGGAAGGAGCCACTGTGTGGGAGACGTTCGTGGAAACTGGCATTGTTCTTCAGCGACGAGAAGGTACGGCCCTCTGTCGGCAATGAAGATGTCGAACTGATGCGCGATTCATTTACTTGCAGTCCATGAAAATCGATTCGGCAGGCACCATACCATTCACAAAAGGTTCATGTGTATGCCTACCAACCAGCACACGCCACTCCACGCCTCGCCACGCCACGCCACGCCTCGCCTCGCCTCGCCTCGCCACGCCACGCCACGCCACGCCACGCCACGCCACGCCACGCCACGCCACGCCACGCCTCGCCTCGCCACGCCACGCCACGCCACGCCACGCCACGCCACGCCTCGCCTCGCCACGCCTCGCCTCGCCTCGCCTCGCCACGCCACGCCACGCCACGCCAAGCCTCACACGCACGCACGCACGCACGCACGCACGCACGCACTACATTGCAAACATTTATCAGCATGTATTATGGTACATTTCTGTGTCGAACCGCGTGCTGTCCATGTCCAATGGGCCCCGAGACGTGATGTCGGCGTCATCTGAAGACCCACCTATTTATCCTCCTGAGCTCCTCATTCAACAGTTGTTGACTTAAAAGTTATAAACCGATTTGAGATTAACGCTGCTGTGTTCGGGTTCTCGAAGATTTCAGCGCAGTGGATTTTGTCTTATTGTAATATATCGTTTATGTTGTCTTTGAATGTTTAGGCTGCGAGCGATTAAATATGTACACGTTATGTGAAAGCGCCCCTCTAATTCCACCCACCTGGTTTGTGGCCCCGTGTGGACATGTATTGTCTTCAACAGTTCAGTCGATGCTCGCCGCCAACCCGTTCTACCAACATGAGAGCAGAACTCGTGAAGATACGGCTGTCGTTGACCACGATACAACAGCATTTTTTACGTGGCCAAATGGCCATCGTTAGTATGATGCAGTCAGAAGTTGGCGCCACCGGAGCTGTTCGTTGCGCAATTCCAAGCACCTTCCCGGCTTTGTTCTTGCTGACCGGCGTGGTAGAACTTAGCGAGTACCTGCTGACCGGTATGGTGGTAACTAGCGTGTACTTGCTGACCAGCGTGGTGGTACCTAGCGAGTACCTGCTGACCGGAGTGGTGGTACCTAGCGAGTACATGCTGACCAGTGTGGTGGTACCTAGCGAGTACCTGCTGATCGGCGTGGTGGTACCTAGCGAGTATCTGCTGATCGGCGTGGTAGTACCTAGCGAGTACCTGCTGATCGGCGTGGTGGTACCTAGCGAGTACTTGCTGATCGGCGTGGTGGTACCTAGCGAGTACCTGCTGATCGGCGTGGTGGTACCTAGCGAGTACCTGCTGACCAGTGTGGTGGTACCTAGCGAGTACCTGCTGATCGGCGTGGTGGTACCTAGCGAGTACCTGCTGATCGGCGTGGTGGTACCTAGCGAGTACCTGCTGATCGGCGTGGTGATACCTAGCGAGTACTTGCTGATCGGCGTGGTGGTACCTAGCGAGTACCTGCTGACCAGTGTGGTGGTACCTAGCGAGTACTTGCTGATCGGCGTGGTGGTACCTAGCGAGTACCTGCTGATCGGCGTGGTGGTACCTAGCGAGTACCTGCTGACCGGCGTGGTGGTACCTAGCGAGTACCTGCTTACCGGCGTGGTAATACCGTCCGCTGTTGCACGTTTCGGTGTGTATCAACCTGTGATGATCCAAATGACTGAGATTATTAGCCAATCGATGCCGCCCTGAGAAGGCCCGGCTGCCTCATACTTGATTGCCTCACATACGCGCAGTCGTGTGTGTGTGTGTGTGTGTGTGTGTGTGTGTGTGTGTGTGTGCGTGCGTGCGTGCGTGCGTGCGATTTGTTATGTGTTGCTCAATATGGTATTTTGCAAGTATCCTGAACAAATTAGCTTTGTACTATTTATTTCCATGTTCAACCTTAATGGTATTGGACTACATCGTCTTTAACCCTTCAGTCGACGGTCGCCGCCAACTCGTCCTACAAGCAGGCTATGGACAACGTCGGGGGAGTTGGGGAACCTCACCGGCCTGCCGAACAAGCTGTTTGAGTATTCCGGCCACCCGGACGTGGACCGCGTTGCCACCTGCACGGGATCGTGTCGAAACCGTTGAAGGAAAACGTCGACCACAAGAGAACTAGCGGCGGCAAGGTCGACTCGAAGACGGTCGTGGACTCTCTCTTCGACCGTTAAGAAGATCGCCGTGCTGGACCGCACTCTCGAAGACGGCGCCGTCTGCGAGCCGTTTTTCCTCGAAGTCAACGTCGCCAGGTCAGACACACAGATCGTCACTCTCGAGGGCCAACATCAGGTCACGACGCTCGTGTTTCCCAGTCTTGTTCACTCTCTTTACCTACCGAGCAACGTTCGCCGTACGGCAGCGACGAATTTTTTTAACCCGTTCCGAGGCCGTGGCGGGGGTTGTGGTCCACCACATAGAGTGAACACGAAGACTTGTCCGGCCCACTGCAAGACGGTGTAGCGTTGGGGGCGCTTGCCATAGCGTCTACGGCGCTTGGGGATTTCCGAAGGATCAGGTGTAAATACCCTCACCTCCGCGGTCGATGCGAATTTGACTCTGCGCTCGCTCAACGTGGTAGGTAATGTTTCCGACGTTCGGCAATACGACGAACCAATCTACAGCAATTCGTGAGTTTGTGTTACACCTAGGAGACGGTTAACAATGTCTACACGTTACCATTCATGAAGTTGTAAGATGTCGCATCACCGTCGTAAATATTAAATTACGGACACTTCTTGTCACTATACAGCGATGACAGATTGATATCAGTAAATTGATGTGAGTAGTTGAACTCCGTGCACGGGATGTCGAAGACTTTGGACTGTTCCGGCGAACGCGCGGGTGTCAGTCACGTCGGCGATGTTCATGGTCTCGTTCGTCATTGCAACAATGAATGGTGACGACATGTCTTGCTTGTTATAAAGATCACAATGTAATCCATACCTTCCAAACACCAACGGGACAGCTGATCAACAGGAGTAGAAACACCACAATCAGCCCCATCACGACAACGTCGATCTGTAACTTTTGAGTCCACGTCATTTCTGCACGAAGAAACATACGTTGTTACACTAGTAATGGTATTTTACACGTATGTTTCTTTCATGTGTACATTAGTGATACATCATATTTCACTAAAGTTCTGGAAACCACGTTGTTGGAAAAAACATACGCTTTTGTAATCTACGGCGGATCTTGGCTTGGTGCAGCAGCGATTTAAAATTGGTGAAGAGAATTTATAGAAAAGCGTCGAATATCGAATAGAATAAGTATTACTATTGCATATATATTATACATAAACATATTGTAGACATATATTAGTGAACAGGTTTTGTTAAATATTAGTCAGAGGCAGTATTTTAGCGTAAGTTAGTTTCGGTCTCTGTCAGGGAAGTCAGCGAGCGTTAATATGATTGTTTACCATTCGAAAATTTAGATAGCATAGTGAATAGTCAGTAACATTGCAATATTTCTGGAGTTAAAATGGGAGATACTGTTCTGGGTACTACTGTAAAAGAAAAGAACTTAGGAGTTACAATAAGCGCTGATATGAAAGTTTCAGAGCAGTGTGGTATTGCAGCTTCAAAGGGTAATCAAATTCTTGGATTGATTAGAAGAAACATAACATACAAGGGAAAAAAGTTAATTATACCTCTTTATAAAGTAATAGTTAGACCTCGTTTAGAATACTGTATACAAGCATGGATACCATATCGTAAGAATGATGAGATCGTTTGCTAAATGGCTAAATTGTAAATTTTGGTATAAACCATTGTTGCTGGAGTAATGCGCTTGCAAGCACAGTGCTCTGTATTTCTGAGAGGTAAAATGCCAAGGTAAAATGTATCTCAACTAAAACCTCATTGGTGGCAATACTGCAGACACACAACAGATGGCGCCCTTAACCGCCGAACACACACTCATCAGTGATATGTGTGGAATGACTTAAGATGTTTTTAACAGAGATTAACTGAATGACAATAGAGTGAGCTGAGCGAAAACCGTCGAGTTCTAGCAGAGACGAGCCAGAGTAGCCTCACACGCAGTAACAGGTGCAACAGCGGAAGGGTAATTACATTGATACAATGATAAAATGTGGGGACCCCCCAAGCTTACATTGTTCTTTCTCATGGGGCGGGGGTTCCTGGATCGTATGTTTTTTAGTATTATTACCATGTGTTTGTGACATTAAAATACTTGTTTCTTTATATGTTTTATTGGACGGCTGAATTACTTTACTGAATTACACATGGTTTGTGTTTATGTTACAAAAAGGCTCACATGTATATTTCCAACTTTATTAATTAACTATGTGTCACATGATATGGAAATAACCACATTTTATTAAACAGTTAACGTTCTTATCATTAAATGGGGAATGCAAATCAAAGTTTAAATAAAATACGTTTCGGATGCCGTCAAATCGCGTTCAGCTTTTTCGGGGATGCAAGCAAGCACTTATAAAAGTAAACACAAATACAAGTGCAATTCTTACCGAACGAATGACTCCCTAAGATTGAATCCATTATCTTCAAACTAGCGCTTCATTTGCTGTAAAACAGAACAGTCCAGTAATATGGCTATTAAAGACAGAAGTGCGCAAGTGCTGACGTAGTCACGTTGTTTTTTTTATAAACGTACAGCGACTAGCGTAAAACCATAGAGACACACGTATCTCTGTGCGTAAAGCGGCGAACACATCTGTCCGCTTCCGTCATACGTAGTACGTCGTCCATTGTTTTAACACAGACGAGCCGCCAGGTCGTCCGCTTCCACACACACCGCTCCCACACCGAGTTCTGCGGAAGCGGACGAAGTTGCAGGTTCGTCTGCGTTGAGACAACCGACGACAAATGACGGAAGTGTATAGGTGTGTCCACCGCTTTAAGCATCAACAGTAAGAACGCTGACGTCACTGTTCCTGTGTCACATTAGGCCTTGAGCAAAATAAAAAAACGTGGTAAAAGTAGCAGATCCATCCTGCAGTACGGATCTGGCCATTTATGTGATCCTAGCCGAGTTGACCGGCGTTCCTCGGGACAAAAAAGCAGGCAATGCAAGAGCTTATTACTCCTTGCACGACCCAGTCAAATATTGGTAGGGCATTGCCAATGGCAACGACAACTTCGCGCTCTAAAAATCATGTATACCAGTTTCACGAAGCGTTCGGTGGGCTTTTGACGTAGATCACGCACAGTGTTGCTAACAATTGTACGTACTATTGTTCTGAGTTATGTGATCTACGTCAAACGTCCACATACGTAATACTCCCACCCCCGGGGAAATGTTTAAATTTTTTATGTACGAACCATCAGACCTACACAAGCTCAGCCGCACACAGGCGAAACTGACGGAGATATGAATGAATATACGAAGTAATAATCTACTTTATGTTAAAAACATATACCCCAGTGGTGTGAGTGTATATGTACCCAGGTCTTCCTGACGCATCTAATGCTGTAGTGCAGTGAATAGTTTGAAGCGCATGCGCATCGCTCTCTATCTTTCACCTACAGCCACCAGCTGGCTCACCTATTGTGCCTTTAATTACATCTAAGCATTGTAATTTTACCTGGTATTGTAACCATCGTTACGTCGACGCGCTTTGGGAAAAGCGGGCGCTTTTGGGGACGTTCTCACCAAAACGCCCTAAATTCATTGTGTTCGGTTTCAATAATACTTTTTTTTATTATCAGTCGATATGTGTATGTAATGTTTATTTGCTGGTACATTGTTTTGATGACACGTAGTCTCTTCATAGACAACACTAACTAAACCACTGATATTGGACACACTGCGGCCCCAGGATAATACGATAGGTATATGGGAGCAGACTGGAACCCCAATTACCCCATAGGTGCAGTGTGCAGGGTCGACCTTTGTGTGGACACGTCCCGACGCTCACTAATCCAGTCCCCTAACTATGGGCAGATAGTGGCTTTGGGATGCCCCAGCGAGTGCCCGTGGTATGTAGCTATGCTCCTCTGGGGCCAAAACACACCTACCACGCCCGTACACCGACGAAGGCGGCCCCTAGTCCCAGGTGAAGAACTACAGGTTCAGGGAAATTTCAACGCAAACTTTCTTCATGGCCAGAAGGTGTTGGAAAGTTTGGATTGGGTCGCGCGAATAACAGAGACCACATTACAACTGCTGCAGTTTTGACCAAATATTTTGCGCGTATTGTTGCTCTTACGTTCGAATTCGACTCAAAAACATTTCCGTATAAATGCGATCCTTAAAAAAATTACAGTTAAAAGGTACGTTCTTATATGGCGCGGTATCCAGTCCGTAGGACCGCTCAAAGCGCTTTACTCTTCACCCCCTGGCAGACTTGTTCGTTCCAAGGCCATCTCAACTTCTCTGGGAAGCATTCAACCACGCTGCAATTGCGCGAAGACTATTCGTTCACATTTCCACCACTGTCTGTATTACTCATTTATACAGCTGAGTGGCAAATGTGGGGTGATCAAACGTGCCAAAGGTTCGAAGCGACCGTAGTGGGATTTGAAACCGGGTTCTCTCGATTGAGAATCCGGCCTTTTAACCGGTATGCCATTGCGCCCCACTCAGAACAGTTACATCTGAATAAGGTTTTTGTTTTAAATTGCATTTAAATGGGGTAACAAGCTTATGCTAACAAGCCTGCGACGGACTAGCACTACATTTCCAATTCAACCATGCGCCCACGTGCCATACCAAGGGTCTGTTGTTGGGCTGATCTATGTGTAGCGATCTATGACTACCAGGTATACGCTAAATAACCTGTTGTGTGTTTGTAAGCAGACAGAAGACCAGACAAGCACGCCATCTAGAACACACCCATTCCAGTGTATTCCTCATAGACTCGTACAGAAATTACAACTGACATTTTAGATGTAAGTGAATTCAACAGTCGGGGTAAATCTTGTTGAATTGTTGTACGCCCGACATACACGCACCTGTCAAGTGTCAGCCATACACCTGCGTGCCGTGGCCCGTATCTGTACTGTGAGTGGCCAGGCGTGACCATGTACACACTGCATCAGCTGATCAGTGTTTGTAAACACGAGGCAGGTGTGTCAACCATGCGCGAGACCTACAATTATATGTAAGAAAAGACTCACTATTGGAGGAGAGGGGGAGGGGAGTGGAGAGGTGGGACGGAAGGGGGGGTAAGAGCTGTTTTGCTTAGCGTCGTACATCGTCCAACACATTTTTTATTTTTGAGAGCATTTCATAAGGTGCTCAATTTGAGCGCATAAAGGAAGTGGCGCGTTGTGTAGGCTGAAGCGCCACCTGGCGAATACGTTGTGTAGGCCGAGGTACTGGTCTGGAAGCTGGCGAATACGAAGTTCCAGAAGTGGAGCACAGGTCGACGTAACTCAGTTTCCCGCAGCAGAGAAGTGTTGTGTCGTGTATTGAGATCACCCCTTACAATGGTGGAAGTTTAGTGTTGCAGGCACATATACTTGATGTTCGTATGCTCAGAGGCATAGGTTATAAATGTACAACGTGTCAGAGCATTTTACTTATAAAATGTAAATTGTAAAATGTTATTGCAAGCTGATTTGCCCAGACACTGCAGACAGACAGGATGGTAACTTGCATTATGTAATTACTATAATAGTATTTCCTATTTGGCTGGGTATGAGAACAGTATTTAGCAAGAATTTAGGTGATGGCGCTTTTGGACGGAGGGAGTTTTGTTCGCGCACCCAGCCAGACAGACGGACACACTGGAAGACAGACACCCAGCCAGACAGACGGACAGACAAAAACACAAACCGACACAGAAAGACACAAACAGACACAAAAAGACACACAGAGAGACAGAGGGCCAAACATCCAATCAGACTAAAAAATAGCCAGGTAACAATACTGTGAACATATGCACATTAAATGACTGGTCTGGAAGAAGAGAAGGCCAGTGTTGTGACTCGTATACGTGATATAGCGGTCTAAGTGACTAAGAAAACCAAACAATCTGTAATTGGCCGAGAAAGCGCAATTCAATAAAATAAAGCAACTCAAAACTCAAATCAAGTAGTGATCCATGTTCAAGTTTATGGAATGGTTGTATCCTGACAATCGTGCTGCGCAATTTGCTCTTACACCCGCCAGGCGAATAATATCGGCTGAGTCAGATATGCATGACCGTACGGCTCGATGCCGGCATGTTTGTGACGTCGTTGTTGTAGGGCGGTCTACCGAGGCGTGACAGACTCGGGGGTGAACAACTCACTGGCGACTTGGAGGGGAATATATAACGAAACAAACACAACACATTTAAAAGTAAAATATTAACGTGTGATGTTAATTTAGTGTTGGCATCAGTTGTCTCAATGGCATCGTGTCAAACGTACAGGCAAAGTTACGGTTGACGTCTGTATCACACGTACATGCATGGCTGGTTACGACCGTCACCCCACAGTACTACACAGTCACTGGCACATGCATACGAGGCTTCAATGTCATATGACATTTCTCGAAGTCACATTCGTCGTCAGAAAGAGGGAACCATGCAGGTGTGAATGTGTGGACATGTCCAGTATATTCAACGTTGTCGTTCCTCCTTAAAGGTCAGACGGCTGTCAACGCCTTAAAATGGGTTCGTGACTCGGTGAGTGTGGTTTTGTTTGCATACATGTATTACATGTGCCTTTGTGTTTACGTTCTTGCCGGGGACTTAACTTTTTGTCAACTATTATCGCTCACCTGTGTATCAGTAGATGCATTATTCGGAACGGCCGTGCAACGCCATTGTAGAGAAATGGTCAGTGAGTAGGCTATTACAGCCCGGTGTACAATGTTGTAAGGATAATAACACGTAAACAGAATAATATATATAGCATAGAATACATGAGTGTAGGAAAGACACAGGAAATAGAATCACAACCAAAAGCTCCAAAACATCCAAACTGAAAAATGTCACCAACATAATTTTGAAAATAAAAAGCAGTTAATTGTCACAGAGAAAGATCAGAAATCAAAAGTACAATCAAATATAAAACATTGCTGTAAATTAGTGAATTCAAAAATATGTCGGCACCGACACGGTTGACTGGTTCCACGTCTTTATTCACCAATCGTTTGAGCCTACTTTAGTTAGAATAAAACATTCATACAATCAAACGCCTCAATTAAAGAAGATAGGCTACAAAAAACGTCTAAGTAAGTTTAACAAACTCACACACACATATATTATTTCTACGTGTGTAGCAAAATCTGAGAATGTATTTCATTAAAATGAATGCAAATTAAAGGAAAACAAGTTGTGAAAATAGTTTTTCTACATTGCATATGTGTGTATTGTTCATAATAAAATAATGTGGTTATCCCAATTTAATCAACCGAATTTTCATCAGAAAATACGTTATTTCACATTATTTAGATGAGCATTCAAAATATGAAACACTAACAAGGAAAGTAAAACTGTAAACAATGATACCTAATTATAATGAGATTGTGCATTTAAATAAAAGTCAAAACGAAAGTCCGTGTGTAACCGCCTGGACAGAGACAAATTACAAAAAACTTCTAAGTAGGTTTTATACACACATACATTATTTGTATGTGTGTAGCAAAATATCAGAATGTATTTAATTAAAATTAATGCATATTCAAGGAAAACAAGTTGTGAAAATAATGTGCTTTGGTGTTTTTTCCTAAATTGCTTTTGTGTGTATTGTTCATAGTAAAATAATGTGGTTATCCCAATATAATCAACCAATTTTTCATCAGAAAATATGTGACTACACATTATTTAGATAAGCATTAAAAATATGAAACACTGACAAGGAAAGTAAACATGTAAACAATGATACCTAATTATATGGAGATTGTGCATTTAAATAAAAGTCAAAAGGAAAGTCCGTGTGTAACCGCCTGGACAGAGACAAATTAATATGGTTGCTTCACACAAAATAAAACTTATCAGTATACCAAGTACAACACGTACGCTGAGTAATTATGTCGTCAGCTTCATAAAATCATACATATTCTGTGTCTATAGCGTGAATCTGTTACTGAGCAGATTATGTGGTGTTTCGAGCACGTTGCATTCAACTACATGTTATTAGTCTGGATAGATACAACCATGTAGATTTATGTTGATGTCAACAGAACCAACGACCACCCTCACCACATATTACGTAGTGTATCATGTAGTGCACCCTCACCACATATTACGTAGTGTATCATGTAATACACACCATATATTATGTAATGTATCATGTAATACCACATATTACGTAGTGTATCGTGTAGTACACCCTCACCATATATTACATAATGTATCATGTTGTACACCAGAATGTTGACCCGACATATTGAAGATCAATCTTTAAATAGTTATTCTTAGGTAAAATTAATGCGATCGTTGTGTTTGTAATCTTGAGTTAGCTGCTGAAGTAAAAAGGCCAAAGTAAGTGAAAAGGCCAACCTTTGATACTGTACATGGAATACATAAGTGAGCTACGTCTTCTTGCATATTTGGTCTTACACACTAATGCCTTACACAAAGTAATATTATTTTCTCAATAACCTTTGTAATGTTAAGGACACAAATCTATATATATATATATATATATATATATATATATATATATATATATATATATATATATATATATATATATATATATATATATATATATATATATATATATATATATATATATATATATATATATATATATATATATATATATTATAAAAGTCGTTGTCATGGTAATTATGATAAAGTATCAAGTATCATGGACCGAGTGTATCTATTGTTTTGTTACACATTGGACGTCTATGTCGAATTTGACTTATGAAAATGCATATTGTTTGTGATGATTTAGGAATGCTAATTATTTTAACTGGATTCAAATTAGGACTGACAGGATATGTAATGTTTAGGAAAGATCGAATAGGAAGAAGGGGCGGGGGAGTTATTTTATATTTTAAAGAATCTATTCAGGCTTATGAAATAAAACTAGAAAGGGAAGCAGATTGCGATGAAGCTGTTTGGTGCAAAATTGTTTCAGGAAATTCAAAATTAACTATTGGCTTAGTTTACCGAAGTCCAATCATAAACAAAGAGTACAACACAAAAATAAAAAAACGCTATAAAGGAAGTTAGTAAAGGGGAATGTATCATAATGGGGGATTTTAACCATGGACACATACAATGGAATTCTCTAGAGAGCACAGGGATTGAGGACCAACAATTTCTATTTTTAATCCAGGATAGCTTTCTTACTCAGCACGTACTAGAACCAACCAGGGGAGAAAATGTATTAGATATAGTTTTGTCATCACAAAAAGAATTAGTGGACAATGTAAAAATATTTGAACCATT
Organism: Lamellibrachia satsuma; assembly: GCA_033239005.1. Taxonomy (NCBI): domain Eukaryota; kingdom Metazoa; phylum Annelida; class Polychaeta; order Sabellida; family Siboglinidae; genus Lamellibrachia; species Lamellibrachia satsuma. The sequence goes on along the minus strand of BSQZ01000014.1, from coordinate 1,159,636 downwards.
GGGTAACAGTGACCATAATCAAATACATTTTGACATCAATGAAAAATCAGAAAGTAAAAATAAGAAAACGTACAAGCGAAACTTCCATAAAGGTAACTACAAAGATATGAAAAAATACTTAGCAAAGCTAGATTGGAATAACATGCTGATGAATAAGACCGCAATTGAATGTTGGAATATTCTAAAATATGAAATTGAGAGTATCATCGATAAATTTGTTCCCTTTCAAAAACAAGGAAAACAGTGTAGAAAGAAACATTTGTCAAAAGAGGCTATTAGAAAAATAATGGTAAAACAAACTATGTGGAGGGTTTATAGGCGTACCAGAAAGGAAGAAGACTATGCAAAATACAAAGAGGCACTTAATGCAGCTACAACTGAAATCAGAAAATCTAAAACAAGCTATGAGCAAAAACTAGCATGTAACATAAAAAATTACAGCAAGAGTTTTTGTGCATATGTCAGGAGTAAACAAAACGTACAAGACAAGGTTGGACCTCTAGAAGACAGTGCTGGAAATATAATATCACAGGGGTTTTTAATAGCGGAAGACCTAAATGTTTACTTCAGTTCAGTGTTTACCAAAGAAGATATTAGTTCATTACCAGTTGCTGATGCTAAATTTCAGGGGGCTAAATCTGACTATTTAGGTCCGTTAGTTGTAACTCCAGAATTGGTAGCTAAGAAAATAAAGGCAATGAAGGATAACAAATCACTGGGAGTGGATGGGATTCCTCCAAAATTACTAATGGAAACGGTAGAACAAATCAGTATACCACTTGCAAGGGTATTCAACTTGTCATTAAAAGAGGGAGTTGTTCCGTTTAAATGGAAAGAAGCAAACATCATACCATTATTTAAAAAGGGTTCGAGAAATAAGTCAGAGAATTACAGACCAGTGAGTTTCACGTCAGTGATTTGTAAATTATTAGAAAGGTTAATTAAAGACCATATGGTGGACTTCCTCGTTAAGCATAAATTATTAAATTCATCTCAACATGGATTCCTTAAAACGAGGTCATGCTTAACAAATATGTTATGTTTTTTGGAAGAAATCACTAAGTGGATAGACGTGGGATCGCCAGTAGATATTATCTACTTAGATTTTCAGAAAGCTTTTGACAAAGTGCCACATCAAAGATTACTATTTAAATTAAAAGGGGATAGCATAACTGACTGGATAGATCAATGGCTGACTGACAGAAGACAACGAGTTGTAGTGGATGGAGAAGTTTCAAACTGGAAATCGGTTTTGAGTGGGGTACCTCAAGGATCAGTATTAGGACCTATATTATTCTTAATTTATATCAATGACTTGGACGACAGTATAACAAGTAATGTACTGAAATTTGTGGATGACACAAAACTGTTTAGAAAGGTTAATACTGATGGTGATAAACAACATTTACAATACGATCTAGACAGATTAGTGAAATGGTCTGAGAAATGGCAGATGCTGTTCAATTTTGGGAAATGTAAATGCCTACATACAGGAAATGGGAACTTGAATGTAAACTATAAAATGGGAGATACTGTTCTGGGTACTACTGTAAAAGAAAAGGACTTAGGAGTTACAATAAGCGCTGATATGAAAGTTTCAGAGCAGTGTGGTATTGCAGCTTCAAAGGGTAATCAAATTATTGGATTGATTATAAGAAACATAACATACAAAGGAAAACAGTTAATTATACCTCTTTATAAAGCAATAGTTAGACCTCATTTAGGATACTGTATACAAGCATGGAGACCATATCGTAAGAAGGATATAGATACGCTTGAACGCATACAAAGGAGAGCAACTAAAATGATTCCAGAACTTAGAGACCTTAGTTATGAAGAACGCCTGAAAGAATGTGGTTTAACAACTCTAGAGACAAGGAGGTTAAGAGGAGATCAGATTGAAGTTTTTAAGATATTAAATGGGTATGAAAATATTGATAGAAATATGTTTTTCTCACTCAAGAAAGATAGCAGAACTAGAGGACATGAGGTAAAATTAGTAAAGGATCAATGTAGATTGGACATCAGGAAGCACTTGTTCTCACAGAGGACAATACATGAATGGAACAAATTGTCTACAGATTGTGTAACTGCCAGCAGCGTGAATATGTTTAAAAACAAGGTTGACACATATCTCAGGAGGGCGGATTATAAGTAGATGAACATTGTTGGACTCTCGATAAGCCAATGGCTTCCTTGTGCACTTGCCATCTGGGCCTTTGGCTTGGATGGCAAATCTAGTTAAATCTTGTTAAATCAATGTTGATGTCATACTGAACAATAAATGGACAATCCAAAATATTAAATAATGAATCTGTCAACATAAGTTCGTTTAAAACGCACAGCTTTGGTTACTAAACCAATGGAAATGTCCTACACGAACGCACGCACGCACGCACGCACACACACACACACACAATCAAGTACGCATGCACGCACGCACTCATGCATGCGCACACCACATTAACACACACAGACATATGCACACATACGCATGCACGCATGCAACAAGCATTTACTTATACGTTTATGTGGACGTACGCACGCACACATGCTCGCACTAATGCACGCATGTATATCTGTCTATGCATGCAAGCATGCACACATGAGCTCAGCAACAAAGACACGAACATACACATTATGACGACAAACAAATTAACACATGTCATTTCCTTAAAGCATTACCTACCGATTAAATACTTTAAATTTAATAATTATAACTATATATTTAGATATATCTAGAATTACATAATGGGTTTTTATAACGGTTGAAGTAGCTTGGCTCAAATATGCATGGCGCAATAACTGTGCATATATCAATGTGTGTATGGTTCAGACACGGGTGTTAAAATAGCACCAGCCGTTCAGTGTAATTCTATGTACACGTCTTTGCCAGTATCGGGCGGGCGGGCGGGCGGGCGGGCGGGCGGGCGGGCGGGCGGGCGGGCGGGCGGGCGGGCGGGCGGGCGGGCGGGCGGGCGGGCGGGCGGGCGGGCGGGCGGGCGGGCGGGCGGGCGGGCGGGCGGGCGGGCGGGCGGGCGGGCGGGCGGGCGGGCGGGCGGGCGGGCGGGCGGGCGGGCGGGCGGGCGGGCGGGCGGGCGGGCGGGCGGGCGGGCGGGCGGGCGGTCAGACAGACAGGAAAGCACAATCTCATCGAGACCGATAATCAGACAGACAAACAAACAACCAGCTCACTGACTAATACGTCATATTCAGCTGATCTGACAGACGGACAAAGGCACAAATAACTAGCTCGCTAACTGTACTCACGCATGCACACACGCGCAAGCACACAATTAAACACACAATGACACTGATGCACAACCGGCTAGCTAATATTCTGCCCACAATCTGTGTGTGCGTGCGTGTTCACGTGTACATGTAATGATACATTACTGGACTGTACAAATCAGGCGCTCCCTTGTTCATGCGAAGTCTGTTGCTTTGGATGGCAATCTCGTTAAACATGACCTATACTATAACTACACAAACAAGCAATGTATTGGGAGACATTATACGACATTGGTGACACCACAGTCAAGTTCAACATTCATTTAAGTAGTGTGATATTGAATAAGGAAAATGTTTATTTTGAAAGATGTAACATTAACATAAAATTATAGATGTGTGGAACATTGTGATCTGGAAGGTTAATTTGCGGTAACACATGAAATGCATAACTGATATCATTGTTGCAGAGTATTGACGAGTGTGATCACCTGAATATAAAAGAACAGCACTAGAAAAAATGGAATAGTGTTGATATCACATCATTGGACTGTTAGAGATTGTGTGCGACAAAGATGTGGACGTGACGGACACCACTGTCACCTTCCTAAAAGTGTGAAGCAATTGTTGTCACATCAGTGGAATGTTGTTGACTATGTATTAAGTTGGCAATGACATCAAGACAGCCTGACTACCTGTGAAAGACACCAATGTCATCTCCCTACAAGGCGTGAGTTTGTAAGACAGTTGTGATCACATTGGAGGAATGTTGGCGATTGTGTCAGTTGATAATGACATCAGCATAGCTTATGAGGTTGTGAAGGACACGAATACCATATTCATACAGGTGTGGGTTTGTAAGGCAATGTGACCACATCACATGAATGTTGGCGATTGTATAAAGCCAGTATGAACTCAGTACAGCCTCCATGGCCGTAGAGGGGAAGACACCAACACTAGTTGGTGTGAGATTGTGAAAGAAACACTTCAGTAGAACATTGGCGATTATGTAGCGCTCTATGAACTCAAGACAACGTCTGTGGCAGAGATGATCGCCTCATCACCACAAGGTGTCAATCTAAGGTAGGTAAACTGTATCATGCTTTCTTTGTACAAACATGCACACGAACGCACGCACATTTGTGTGTGTGTGTGTGTGTGTGTTTGTATGTGTGTGTATGTGTGCTCACGCGCGTGTGTGTATATTGTTCGAAATTAACGTTTGCAATGGTAATTATGTCATACTAATTATGGTGGCATATTATGGTTTCTGCAACTTTCTTATATTACCAGTGGAACATTACCATTTTCCACAATATTGATATGTTGTCGAAGGTCGCCCTGAACATTTGGACGTATCCCTTATTCATTATTATGTCAGGCAAATGGTGTATATCACAGGCAAGGAAATGCATTTTCTGAATTTTTCGATAATCCATAATATGTGTAACTGCAATGAATATTTTGGTCAGGGTCTTCTTCGAACACATTTACAAATAATCACAATCGACCACGTGCCCCGGTTTTCTCCCGCCTGGGGGAATTGCGTTGCGATCGACTGACCGTTGATTACTTTGTATAATCGTAAACAACACAAGTTTGTATTTCCACACTGACACTTATGTCAACTTCCCTCCAACTGATCATGCAAATGTGGTCATGGGGAGGTGGAGTAATATATATATATATATATATATATATATATATATATATATATATATATATATATATATATATATATATATATATATATATATATATATATATATATATATATATATATATATATGTTAAAGAATCTATCCAAGCATATGAAATAACACTGAAAAGTGAAGCAGATTGTGAGGAAGCAATTTGGTGTAACATAGTTACCAGGAACTCAACATTAACAATAGGAGTAGTTTATCATAGTCCTAACATAGGACAAGAGGAATATGTAAAATTACAAAAGGCGATAAGGGAGGTGAGCAATGGGGAATGTGTTATAATTGGCGATTTTAACCATGGCCATATACAATGGGAATCATTAGAGAGTGCTGGAGGTGACGAGTCTGACGACCATCAGTTTCTACTTTTAACACAGGATTGTTTCCTTACTCAACATGTCTTGGAACCAAACAGAGGTGGGAATGTGTTAGATTTAATTTGTCTTCTCAAAGTGAATTAGTTGACAATGTTAAAGTACACGAACCTTTCGGTTCAAGTGACCATAACCAAATCCATTTTAATATAAAAGTAAAAACAGGGAATAGAAATAAAAAAAACAATAAGGAGGAACTTCAACAAAGGCAAATATAAAGAGATGAGAACATATCTAGCAAATATAGATTGGAATAACTTGCTGAAGAATAAGACAGCAACAGAATGCTTTACTTGTTTAAAATATGAGATTGAGGGCATTATTGCGAAATTTGTTCCATTAAGAAAACAAGGGAAAAGGTTCAGGAAGAAACACCTGTCAAAAGAGGCTATTAAAAAATGTGTTCACAAAGAGTTGCTGTGGAGGGTATACGAACACACTGGAACTGAAATTAGAAAATCTAAAAGAACCTTTGAAAACAAATTGGCAGGTAATATAAAAAAAATGACAGCAAGAGTTTCTATGCTTATGTAAGAATTAAACAGAAAGTTCGAGATAAGGTCCTACTTACGGCTACTTGGACTTGGTGCAGCGACTTGAATTTGGTGTAGATCATTTACAGAAATACGCGGAATATCAAATAGAATAAGTATTACTATTGCATATATATTATACACAAACGTATTGTAGACATATATTAGGAAACAGGTTTTGTTAATTATTAGTCAGAGGGAGTATTTTAGAGTAAGTTAGTTTCGGATTCTGTCAGGGAATTCAGCGAGCGTTAATAGGGGTGTTTACAATTCGAAAATTGAGATAACAGTGAATAGTAAGTAACATTGAATATTGGTTAGAATAAGTATTAGTATTATACGTATATTGTTCACCAACTTCTTGTAGACATATATTAAGAAACCGTTTTTGCTAACAAAGGTAGTATTTTTTTCCCGGATTCAAACTCAACGAGTGATAAAAGGGAGTTTGTTTACAAGTCATTCAACCCGTGCATCGAGCTATCGTTTACATTGGCTAATATATATATATATATATATATATATATATATATATATATATATATATATATATATATATATATATATATATATATATATATATATATATATATATATATATATATATATATATATATATATATATATATATAAGATAAAATGATTTATTTACTTAAATTACATACATAAGGTAATATCTGACATAGTGGTAGTAAACGTTTTCTGTAAAAAGGAATTAACAGCAGCAATTTAGCGTAAATTAGTACACACTGACTTCGTTGTTTTGTTACACAGTGTTCTCCGTATTCGCTAGGTGGCATGATTTTTTTCTCATGCGAGGTTACTAGAAGACACAGTTAACAAGTATATTAGCCTAAAGTGTTCTTTTGATCACAAAAACAGCCTTATTCAAGGCTAACGTAGCAAACTAATTAAAACTAAATTGTATGATGGCGCCGTGCAAACGGCAGTTAAAGGCCACAAGGCACTTAATTTGTGGCAGTTGCAGTAACTGGGTGGACTTCGTCAAGTCTGGGTGCGAGAAGTCCTGGGCTGAGGCCCAGGCAGATAGTTTTAGTTTTGAGTGTAGGGGATGCGCGAAGATGAAGGAACTAGAGGTGGAGTTGGAAGAGCTGAGGCTGCTCGTTGTGGCAATGGTGGGAAGGGAACAGGGGTGCTGTGCCAGTAGTTCCGGTGGGGTAACAGTAGACGATAAAGTGGGGAAAGACACAAGAGATGCTAGGGAGAGCTCACCTCAGCCTGGGAGGAAGCTGAGAGGAGGGAAGGTGACAGGTCATAGGGAGACAGGACGTAAGGAGACGGGAAGGAAAGGAACGGGATGGAAGACAACCGGAGTGAAGGAGAGGGGAGTAGGGGAGACAGGAGGGAAGGAGAAGGTAGTGGGGGAGACGGGAGGGAAGACAACCTGAGTGAAGGAGAGGGGAGTAGCGGAGACAGGAGGGAAGGAGAAGGGAGTGGGGGAGACGGGAGGGAAAACAACCGGAGTGAAGGAGAGGGGAGTAGGGGAGACAGGAGGGAAGGAGAAGGGAGTGGGGGAGACGGAAGGGAAAACAACCGGAGTGAAGGAGAGGGGAGTGGGAGAGACAAGAGCAAAGGAGTGGGAAGTGGGGTTGACAGGAGGGAAGGGGTCAGGACAGAATGTGATGGAGGGGATCGAAAGGAAGAGTTATTCTGCAGCAGTGATACAGGGGGTGAGGAAGAGAGCGAGGGTGTTTGTGGGGGATTCAATAGTTAGGAAGACCGACAGAGTCTTAAACAAGGGAGATGATGTGGTTGTCTGCTTGCCTGGAGCCAAAATAGAGGCGATAACTGAGAGGGTAAAACACATTGTAGGCTCGGGTAAGGGTGGATCTGTTTTAGTACACGTAGGGACAAATAACGTAGAGAGGGAGGGTACAACTGCCATAGTTAGGAAATATAGGCAGTTGATCAGAACACTAAAACAGACGCGGGTTGAGCAGGTAATACTGTCAGGGATTTTACCTGTAATGGGCAGGAGGGGTCACAAATATCGAAATTGTCGGGGGATGGCAATTAACATGTTAGTCCAGAGGCTGTGTAGGGAAGAGGAAGTTGGATTTGTGGATTTATGGGGAAGTTTTGTTGGGAGGGCTGATATGTACATGAAGGATGGGCTTTATTTAAGTGGAAAGGGGGCGGCAGTATTCGCGGACAAACTTTCAGCAGCAGTAGATAGCGACTTGGGTACAATGACACATATTTTTGGAAGTAAACATTCTTTAAACTAGAAGTGCAGGGGGGTTACCTAGAGGTGTCTCAAGCAGAACAAGAGGCCACTAGCACAGATAAACCAATATCAAATCATCCGAAAAACATCTCTGAAAAAGGTTATAGATGCGTATGTTTAAATGCAAGGAGCATAGTAAATAAGAAAAACGAATTAAACATTATGGTAGAAGATATTGACCCTCACATAATTGGTATAACTGAATCATGGGCCAACATAGATATAACAGATGCTGAATTAGGACTGACAGGATACGTAATGTTTAGGAAAGATCGAATAGGAAGAAGGGGCGGGGGAGTTATTTTATATGCCACACAGCTTACAAGATCTGATGTGTTCAGAGCACACAAGTCCTTGGCTGAAGGGAAAATGAAGCTAATGAATCAGTGTGTAATAACATAACTCTGGTATCATTAACAACCAAAGACACTTCCCCATGTGACGTGGTCAGTGATCGCCTAAAAGCTGAAGACCGATGAAAGCAGCTTGTTTTGCACCAGTGTCGATGTTAAAGACTTCCGATTGATCGCCATCGTGCAGGACACACCTCTTCTTTTTTCATTTTCATTCATTTTGGAGGACATCTTAAACGGACATGGCAGTCCCATAGTTCTCTCAGTTCACAATATAAAATATTTTGGTCAGACTGATGAAAGGGAAGTAGAGGTTCGTCGAAAACTGACTATATAAGCAGCGTTTAAATTTAAATGTGTTTATTCGGATGTACACACAAGACAAAGACCAGTCGAAGCCACCAATCTCTGTATTCAGCCATTCTTTCAAGGTGTTACGGCTTAGTTTTCTGGGTTTGTGATGGTTCGTTGATGTTTTTTTGTCGTCCTCGTTTCTTTTTTCCACATTGTTACCAGTACCGGGCATGTTTTTTTGTTTGTGCTGCGCCATTCTAAGGACATTCAACATTGTTTACTTGATTAGCTCAGCATTGCTGTTTTAAATGCTTCCTCGTAAAGTCGGCAGGAAATATAGTAGACAGTTTCACATATAAATTTTTCACTCTCAACTTATCTCAATACTTAGCCTATGAAATGAACTTATCTTATACGTAGCCGTAATTCAGCTTCAACTATAAGTGAACTAGCCCATTAAGCGCTAGTGTGTGGGGTGTGCAGCACGAAGTGGGAGATTGGTCCTAAAAATTGGTGGGAGATGGGAGGCTGGCCTAAAAAATAGGCGGGAGTTGGGATTGGTGGTAGGTAGACTCTAACATTGGTGGGAGGAACATAGCGTATTTATGGGGGCGGCGAGGGAGGCAGCCGCCCGCTCCAAATGAGGAAGTATTTTTTACATGAGCCGATATCGTCACAGCAATGAGCCTATGCAGTTGTAGGTGCCAGATAACACTGCATCTTGATCTTGTGCGTCGGTGCGGCGCATGTCAGCGACGTCGCACGAAGTAAAAAAATGTCCAAATAATCCTAATCTGAAACGACGTTGGATGCGATATGAAACGGGTTTGACCTTTACTAACGACGTAACCATCGCCTCGTCGCTCCGGGAAGGGCTTAGGTAATCTGTGGGTACCCAAGTTAGTTCACAAGTTAACCAAATTAAGCCCCTTTTGGGTGGATTTATTCATTGAAATTATACCCTCGTTTAGAAATATAATTTCCCTGAAATTAGTTCTATTTAGTAAATATAAAATACAGAAGAAACCCTGTAAAGCGGCCACCTCACATTTGATCAGAACACATACGTTTTATCGGAAATACATCCGCGTCTCATTTACTACGCCTTGTTCCCTACTATGAAGGTTTTCATTGCAGCCCTATTTTATAAGCAATACAGGACTTCACAGTTCATACCCTTTTCCACAAAAACATTTTCGGTGGTCCAGAGAACCCCCTTTTTATCCAATTTCAATATTCAAATGACATAGAAACACTTGCCCAACCGTCGACCAGGTGATTGACAAGTTCGCTCACTTCGCTGCCATGAATACATGTCGACTGGCGTTTAAAAAAATGTTGCCCCCAATAAAACATTCTGGATTCGCCCCTGGTGGAAGGTTGGCCCCAAAAACAGATTGGGTTGAGGTTGAGATCCCTGCCACACACCCCTCTAGTGATTTATCAGCCTTCACCATCACATGCCTGAGTGATTTTCCACCAGCTGAGGTGTCGACTCGTTTTTAAACGTATAAACTACAACCAAATTACTGGTGTTTTCCCTGTTATACCTGTTCTTTGATACCAATGTCACACTGCATGTAAAATTTAAGCATGTCTTCTTTGAAATAACGTCTAAAACTTGTAATTAGCGTTGTCACAAATGGAGGTCATTACACAGTTTCAGCTATGCTATAGCTCTCAATGTATCTCAATAGTTAACGTATAGCCTATCAGTTGACCTTACCTCGTATGTAGCCATAATACAGTATCGGCAATAAGTTTTAAGTAGACGGTATGAAGAGGTGGAAAGAAGTGGGAGGTAGGAAGTCGGTCTAAAAAATAGGTGGGAGGTACGATTGGTGGGAGGTGGACTCTCAAAGTTGATGGGAGGTTGCTCCCCCCAGAAACAGGTGACACTGATGTTGAGACACACACCCCTCTAGTGTATTTCTCCGACTCCACCATGTCATGCACGAGTGATTTTCCGCCAGTGGAGGTGTCGACGCGTCGCCAACAGTTTGTTTGCCGACAAATAGTTAGTAACTACCCATCGGCCGACCGTCGGCCGACCGATTTTTTAGATGTCCACAAAAAGTGTTGCCAACAGTTGGTGGAGAATGTACATATAACTACTACATTTTAGTTGCCAACTAAAAAGTAGTCGCCGACATGTTGGTAAGTGAAGAATCGGTATGTGCATGGCGGGCAATAAACGTATAAACGACAGTAAAATTACTGGGGTTTTCCCTGTCCTGTTAAGTTATATATGTTCTAAGACATCTAGATTACAACACATGCAGAAATTAAACATGTCGTCTTTGAAATAAGGTCTAAAAACTGACAAGTAGCGTGTTCACTATTGGAGGCCATTCGGTCAATATTTACCTATCCGTATCTGGGCGCAACACTTATAAAGAACATGTGACCAGTAAATTCAGCTGACGCCAGCGCATATAAGTTACGGAACTAGTGATACGTAGAGCGAAAACCTTATAGCTTGAACTGTCTAAAACATTTCGCCGTTATCTATAACCCCACATGTTTAAACTGGCTTATCATCGATAGATGTTCCGCGTACCGATCCAATTGTTCACGACTGGGATTGCTAACCGACTAGAAACTGCTTAACCTTTCTGTTTTGGCGCGCTGATTGGCTTGGGTTTCGAGAGAATTTTAGCGCAACATCAGTGTCTTCATTGTATTGTATTGTATGATGTCAGTTGATGGCTGGTATTAAAAAAAACATGAAATTATAGTTAGCTTAGCATAATATTCCATAAATCTCAGAATTTATTTCACAATATACCACTCCTAAAATAATATAAAGGTTAAATTATGCTTGTAATTATCGTACTAAGAATTAGGATTATTACATATTAATCATAAAGCAATCCAAATTTACATTAAGAAAACTACATCGGATGAATGGTAACTTGTTCATAGTGTATGTTGCAATTTTTATTTTTTGTATTACCAAAATATATATTATGCACTATATGTGTTTTTTTTTACTATCGTGTTAACATTCACCATACATTTATTTTATTACAATTGCTAAATATTAATCATTAAGTAATCCTAATTAATAGTGTAAAGAATATAAAACAAATTCTTAACATAAACGTTTTCTTATTATAAGTACCTTAATTGCACTAACTTGTTTAATTATGTTTATTTTTATAAATTAATCTTATTTTTGTATTTAATAAAGACATATATAGTGTGACTAGAACGATTAAAACAACTAACATAGTTGCATTGAACAGCACAAACGAAAAATTATATATTTTTCCGGGTACATAATTCGTGGCATGACACTTTAAAACTTCAAAGCTACACAGCATCTACTCTACCGCTCGCTCTCGACATGACAAATAGTTGTTATTCGCAGATCGGGCCATGGTTGTTATAATATTTCAACCGCAGGTGATTTTCACAATGTTTCTATAATTCAATTCATAAATATTATGTGTAATTACAACGTAAACTGTTGGGAGCATATTTAGATATCGGCTGTCAATAAAACACTGTTAAATATTCACTGTTTCATGTTACAGGTTAGAGAGCTGTCACATCCCAGCTGCTGGTCTGGAGGCTTTAGCCGTAGAGTTGCAGCACTTGACAGCCCTGGAGACACTGGAGTAGGTGGAATTTGGACATGTAAACACATTAATATATACATGCTGTATGTACACAAATAGTCGTAACATTTTTATAATTAAATGTGTCCACAAATACATAAAACATTAGTTGTATGTGAAGTTGTGTCTGTGTAAATGCATAATATGTTATTTGTAACACGTAATCCAACTCATTGTAATGATCAGGTAATTAAAATACATACTACATGATTAATCAATAATGTGGCACCAGTAATGGTTACTCGTGATTCCCATTTGATGTTCTTTAAATTCGTTTGTTTAACTGTTAAATAAATTGATGAACTAATAAAACATTTCACCAGTTTTGATCGTTCAACATTTCTTGTAACACAGACGCCACTTTTCAAAACAAACTGACTGCGTCATTTTTTTGCTCTCCACAAAATGTATTTTGTGACCAGAAACATTTGTATTTTTTCAGTCGAATTGATTGAAAGTTGTGTGTTTATACATTATTGTTTTATTAAGGTCAGTGGAATGTTTTAATTACGCTGCATCAGTTCACGGATATTTTACTTTACAGTCTCGACTGGAATATCTTTGACGCGGTGGCCGCGACGGCTCTAGGCCGTAGTTTGTCGCTGTTGAGACAGCTGGAGACACTCATGTGAGATTTGTAATTACATTGACTTGATTTAGTTTAATATTGAGACATCAATTGTTGGTGACTCTGCGAAACTGTCAAAAAGTTACACATGCACACACATACGTTGCTAAGTGTACACGCACGAACCGTAGATATCAGTGGTTAATGCTCTCGACCCATCCCCAAGGCCCAGGGCCAGGCAAGGGCAAGGCCCAAAATTGTGCAACAAAATCAGTTTAACCATTTTTGTTTTTCTTTATGGAAAAATACGGTGAACAAAATGTGATGAAATATCAATTTATGTGTTTTTCATCTAAGCACTGGGAGCATATTTAGATATCGGCTGTCAATAAAACACTGTTAAATATTCACTTTTTCATGTAACAGGTTAGCCGGCTGTCACATCCCAGCTGCTGGTCTGGGGGCTTTAGCCGTAGAGTTGCAGCACTTGACAGCCTTGATTCTTGAAGGAATTGGAGTAGGTGGAATTTGGACATGTAAACACATTAATATATACATGCTGTGTGTACACAAATAGTCGTAACATTTTTATAATTAAACGTGTCCACAAATACATGATAAAACATTAGTTGTATGTGAAGTTGTGTCTGTGTAAATGCATAATATGTTATTTGTAACACGTAATCTAACTGATTGTAATGTCTAATGATCAGGTAATTAAAATACATACTACATGATTAATCAGTAATGTGGCACCAGTAATGGTTACTCGTGATTCCCATTTGACGTTCTTTAAATTCGTTTGTTTAACTGTTAAATAAATCGATGAACTAATGAATCATTTCACCAGTTTTGATCGTTCAACATTTCTTGTAACACAGACGCCACTTTTCAAAACAAACTGTGACTGCGTCGTTTTTTTGCTCTCCACGAAATGTAGTTTGTGGCCAGAAACGTTTGTATTTTTGCAGTCGAATTGATTGAAAGTTGTGTGTTTATACATTATTGTTTTGTTGAGGTCAGTGGAATGTTTTAATTACGCTGCATCAGTTCACAGATATTTTACTTTACAGTCTCAGCGTCAACACCTTCGACGCGGCGGCCGCGGCGGCTCTGGGCCGTAGTTTGTCGCTGTTGAGACAACTGGAGGACCTCTGGTGAGATTTGTAATTACTTTGACTTGATTTAGTTTAATATTGGGACATAAATTGTTGGTGACTCGGTGAAACTGTCACATATTTACACACGCATATACACACGCTGTTTAGTGCACACGCACGAACCGCAGATATCAATGGTTAATGCTCTCGGCCCATCATCAAGGCAAGGCCCAACGTCATTGACATTGTGCTACAAAATCAGTTTGACCGTTTTTGTTTTTCTTTATGGAAAAATACGGTGAACAAAATGTGATGAAATATCAGTGTATGTGTGTTTCATCTAAGCACAGGGAGCATATTTAGATATCGGCTGTCAATAAAACACTGTTAAATATTCACTGTTTCACGTAACAGGTTACAGGGCTGTGACATCCCCACTGCTGGTATGGTGGCTTTAGCCGTAGAGTTGCAGCACTTGACAGCCCTGAAGACACTGGAGTAGGTGGAATGTGGACATGTAAACACATTAATATATACATCCTATGTGTACACAAATAGTCGTAGTAATGGTTACTGGTGATGCACATTTAACGTTCTTTAAATTCGTTTGTTTAACTATTAAATAAATCGATGAACTACAGAATCATTTCACCAGTTTTGATCGTTCAACATTTCTTGTAACACAGACGCCACTTTTCAAAACAAACTGTGACTGCGTTGTTTTTTTGCTCTCCACAAAATGTAGTTTGCGGCCAGAAACATTTGTATTTTTGCAGTCGAATTGATTGAAAGTTGTGTGTTTATACATTATTGTTTTATTGAGGTCAGTGGAATGTTTTAATTACGCTGCATCAGTTCACAGATATTTTACTCTACAGTCTCAGCGACAACATCTTCGACTCGGCGGCCGCGGCGGCTCTGGGCCGTAGTTTGTCGCTGTTGAGACAGCTGAAGACACTCAGGTGAGATTTGTAATTACTTGATTTAGTTTAATATTGAGACATCAATTGTTGGTGACTCGGTGAAACTGTCACATAGTTACACACGCAAGTACACACGCTATTTAGTGCACACGCACGAACCGACTCAATTGTCTTCCGCTAATACTATTGTCAGTAACGTATTAATGACACGTGTCACATGTGTCGTGTTCACTTTACTCTTGACATTTGTAGGTTGTCGGGATGTCACATGGGCGATGAAATGGCAGTCAACATCGCTGAAGGTGCCGCAAACTCGCCCCGGCTACCGAACCTCGTGTAAGTCGTTGATGTTTATCAAGATTTAACAAGATTTGCCATCCAAGCCAAAGGCCCAAATGGCCATTGGACAAGGAAGCCATTGGCTTATCGAGAGTCCAACAATGTTCATCTACTTATAACCCGCCCTCCTGAGATATGTGTCAACCTTGTTTTTAAACATATTCACGCTGCTGGCAGTTACACAATCTGTAGACAATTTGTTCCATTCATGTATTGTCCTCTGTGAGAACAAGTGCTTCCTGATGTCCAATCTACATTGATCCTTTACTAATTTTACCTCATGTCCTCTAGTTCTGCTATCCTTCTTGAGTGAGAAAAACATATTTCTATCAATATTTTCATACCCATTCAATATCTTAAAAACTTCAACCTGATGTCCTCTTAACGTACTTGTCTCTAGAGTTGTTAAACCACATTCCTTCAGGCGTTCTTCATAACTAAGGTCTCTAAGTTCTGGAATCATTTTAGTTGCTCTCCTTTGTATGCGTTCAAGCGTATCTATATCCTTCTTACGATATGGTCTCCATGCTTGTATACAGTATTCTAAATGAGGTCTAACTATTGCTTTATAAAGAGGTATAATTAACTTTTTTACCTTGTATGTTGTTTCTTCTAATCAATCCAAGAATTTGATTACCCTTTGAAGCTGCAATACCACACTGCTCTGAAACTTTCATATCAGCACTTATTGTAACTCCTAAGTCCTTTTCTTTTACAGTAGTACCCAGAACAGTATCTCCCATTTTATAGTTTACATCCAAGTTCCCATGTCCTGTATGTAGGCATTTACATTTTCCAAAATTGAACAACATCTGCCATTTCTCAGACCATTTCACTAATCTGTCTAGATCGTTTTGTAAATGTTGTTTATCACCATCAGTATTAACCCTTCTAAACAGTTTTGTGTCATCTGCAAATTTCATTACGTTACTTGTTATACTGTCGTCCAAGTCATTGATATAAATTAAGAATAATATAGGTCCTAATACTGATCCTTGAGGTACCCCACTCAAAACCGATTTCCAATTTGAAACTTCTCCATCCATTACAACTCGTTGTCTTCTGTCAGTCAGCCATTGTTCTATCCAGTCAGTTATGCTATCCCCGATACCATGGGCTTTTAATTTAAGTAGTAATCTTTGATGTGGCACTTTGTCAAAAGGTTTCTGAAAATCTAAGTAGATAACATCTACTGGCGATCCCACGTCTATCCACTTAGTGATTTCTTCAAAAAAACAACATATTTGTTAAGCATGACCTCGCTTTAAGGAATCCATGTTGAGATGAATTTAATAATTTATGCTTAACGAGGAAGTCCACCATATGGTCTTTAATTAACCTTTCTAATAATTTACAAATCACTGACGTTAAACTCACTGGTCTGTAATTCTCTGACTTATTTCTCGAACCCTTTTTAAATAATGGTATGATGTTTGCTTCTTTCCATTGAATACTCTTGCAAGTGGTATATACTGATTTGTTCTACTGTTTCCATTAGTAATTTTGGAGGAATCCCATCCACTCCCGGTGATTTATTATCCTTCATAGCCTTTATTTTCCATTATGTTGGGGGGCGGAGGGTGGCTCTGTGCACCCTATTTAATCAACCCTAGTAGCAGGACCACTAGTGTGAGGTGTGTGTGTGGGGTGTAGAGGCGAGGGTGAGAATGTGTGACGTCGACGTCTCTGTTTGTTGTAGGCTATGCTACAATCACATCTCACAGTGCGGCCGGCGGCGAGTGGAGGAGATCTGTCGGGGGAGAATAAGGCATGTAGTCGAGTGAGTAGATCTCTTGTCTCTTAACACGGACGCACGCACGCACGCACACACACACACACACACGCGCACTGACACACGCGTAGACGACGGAGTGTAACATGTGTGTCGTGTCTGTTGTAGCCTGAGCAACCAGAAGCCCCTGTCAGAAGACTGTGGCTGTGAGTTGTTCCACCAACAACACAATGACTGGGAGGACAACAGTGACAATGACCCCACCTGCTGTATCAGCTGTTGTCGCTGCCAGTGATGTGTGACGTCTGCGACACACAGTTGTCACCAGAATCTGACTTGTGGGTTATATATATGTTATGTTTATGTAATAAAAGTAACCTTTGACCCCTCCACTGCAATAATGCACACGTCCGTCACTGACCCGCTCTCAATACTGCTACAATGTTGCAACGTTGTCTATAAATAGCTCAGGGTTCAGTTCCTAGTCCATGGGCTGCCTCAGTGTTGTATACGATTAATCTGTTTGTATTTATGTGAGCATTGTTTATTTGTGGTCGTGCTTTTTATAACAATTTAAAGTAATATTGTTAAACGTCTGGTGAAGTATACATGTATAATCTAACTTATATGTCAAAACTTACATAGTTGTTTCTGGCGCCTTATAAAGTCTTGTGTTTGTTCCACACAGTGAAGGTCACGGCATCGGAATTCAACTTTCAGTGACATTGATTTCAAGCGAATTTGGAGCAACAGTTAGTGGAAATGGCTGAAACATGTAGAGTAGACACAATGAAAGATGTTGATGTAGTATATAAAGTACAGTTTTAGATGTGTTAGTAAAACAAATACACTGTAAATACACATTCTGCTCTAAATTAAGAAGTGTTTGGGATTAGCCATATAAATATGTGTTGTCAGCACCTGCAGTCCTGAATATGTGGGGCCAATTATAGGAGGACATCACCATCTGGGGTTACAATGATTACATGTTTGTTATGTTGTAAATATTCAGGGTAGAACTAGTTATCATGCCAGTGTGAATGTGTAGACATTGGGGTCGTTATTGTAACAAGCTACTTTGTTCAAATGCATGAATGTTTAAACATATCATGTGTATCTTACTAACGTCTTCAATCAAGTTAATAACATGCTCTTTACTTAAGGGGAGATATGGCACCTGGATAGGATTTATTTTATTTGCATCGTTAGTGCAATTTGTTATTCCCATATTGTAGAGTGGATTTTTCTGAGTAAAATATATGTTGAAAATGTTTATACCAAATCCCTGTTTCCATGGCAACACACAAAACGGCCGCCATATGAAGGACACATTTTTATTTACCCCCCAAGATATTGCACAAAAGGAAAACAAATTGAAATTTCTTGGAGAATATGCAGGTGAACACAACAATCCAAACCAGATGACCATATTTAAAATTCCAGAATGTTGTACTTTCTCATTGCCAAAATATAATTTCTTTAAATGGCCATGAAAGATTGATTGACGACATTGAAAACATGACAGATGCAAGCTATATCTATGAATGAAATTAATTTAGAGGTATGTCATTGTTATAATAGTGAACTTTATTGACAGTAAACTTACGAAGCTATTGGAATACGGAGGAAACACATTTTGAGTAATTAATAAAAAACAATTCTAGCTGCCATATTTCCCCTTAACATATCAGTGAGTGTGTATACATATAATTACACAGTGTGAACAGCTTCTCGTTAGGTGTTGATGTATATTTTAAGAGGAATAATTTAACAAATGCTATATAAGCGTCGGGAGCTGTTGAGTATACGGGTAGGGGGGCGACGGAGGGTTATATGCCCCACCCAATCCGCACCTGGATTTTTGTAAATGCTGGTGACATAGGATCTCACAAAGGGGTGCCAAACTTAGTCACCCTCTAGTTTACCATGAAGCAGTGCAACGGAAAACTACGGAACAAAAATTACATATATATGTGTGTAGGATCCCTTGTGCTTTTAGACATGATTTAACCCCGTCTCGGTTGATAGTTGTGTGTCTCTCCAGCGATTTTCCCGGATCTGATGTCACGATGACCAACATGGTGTTTAATGTGAATTTAACAGAGTCCGGCTGCAACCTACATGATTCATCATAAACATAGTTGTTTTTTTAAACGTACATATTTTTACAAACGGTAACATTGTCGATTGTTTGCCACAGATTCTGCAATTCTGTCTTCGGCGAAAATATGTAGGCCAAATCGTGTTAGCCTGTAATGGGGTACACTTTTTCCTACACTAATGTCGAAGGTTGCAACAATAACATGTTTTGCCTATAGTAAATATTCAGAATATTGGTTATCAGGTGGGTCTGAATTGTTGACTGTCCTTGCATGGAGATAGTTACTGTGTTTTGTATATTGGTAACCAACTATGTAGTATATGTGTAATTAGACACATCTCGTGTTTGTTTGAACATAGCAGTACATTTGTATGTGTTTACATATTACATAGTGTGAAATAAAGTCGTTTAAGAATGCTACGAAAGTACACCAACGACTTTATTATTATTTGTTCAGCTTCTCACAATATATTGTCAGTGCATCTTGTCACAGCAAGTAATAACTAATGCTTTGTAATGTACTTTATAGAGATGATATCAAATCTTGTGACAACTGATGACGTTCAATAAATTACAAGTTTTGCTACTTGAATGTATCAGTCCAAAGTCAACGTGCATTCTTCATTGGCAAGCTAAATTTACAAAATAGATTAATAATAATTTCAACGCAGCCACAACGTGTGCGTGCGTACGTGCGTGCGTGACGCATCTGTCAGCTAGCAGACTTGTTGCCCAACTTTTAAAACGTCGTTATCGTGTCAAGTAAACCGTGGCGAATTAATAATACCACCGATATTGGTCAGCGGTTTTTTTATTTGTTTTCCATCGCTGACCCTGTTTCTGTCTTCTCCACCACCCGTTTCCATTCCCCTATTTCTCGTTCTCCATTACCCTCCCCCATACCCGACAAATCACGCTTCACACAGTCCTCCCGTCTCAATCGGAGTCTTCCTCTTCTTCCCTTCACTCCGAGAGCTCTCTTCGTTAGCCGCCCCCTTCCATTCGTTCTAAGTGTCCAGTCCACTTTAACCGGCTCCTCAAAAGTGTCCTCCAAAAACTCTTTCACACAAGAATCTTCTAACTTACTCCCAGCCCATCATAATCTTCTCGTTACTTACTCCCAGCCCATCAGAATCTTCTCCTAACTTACTCCCAGCCCATGTTTGCTTAACATTGCACGAACTCTCAGTCCATGTCTACTTCAGTGTTCGCTACTACCGCCAGGTCGTCGGCGTATAACAACTTCCAGAGAATGTCCCTCGTACTTATCTTCCTGCTAATCAATCACCTCCACCACCGCGATGAATAACAGTGGACTTAAGGCACTCATTTGTCTCAGGCCGAGTTCACGTTGAATTATTATTAAGTGCATTTTCGCGTCGTAGACGTTAAGTGAATCACGTGTGTTTCGCTTATGCCACTTCGTATGTGAATGAATAAAATGTCATTAACATGTACTGCTAAAAGTAATTAAAATCACTTAAAAGTAATAAATAATTAAATACATGATTAATTAAAAGTATAATTAATTAACTCAATAAAGTATAAAAGGTCAATGTCATTAAAAATAGTCATCGCTGTTGTTTATGTCTATAGACAGTCAGGTCATGAGGTTCCATGTCAACTCTCGCCACTGTTCACGGTCGAGTGAACACAAAGCTGCGATATACTCGGGGCAACGTAGTTGACGTCCAATGCGTCGCGGATCCGCACACAACGCCGTCGGCAATGTCGTCCGGGGTCGACCTCTGAACGACGTGGAGCCTGAGTGGACAAAGTAATAGTCAATCGCTGGGCACGGACCACAGTCAGAATCCATCCGCCATTACATACATAAAGAGTCCCAAGGAAAAAATTCATTGTGCAGATAGGGTTTATTTGTGAGAGCAGAAATTGTGTGTATGAGTGAGTAGAAGTGACGTTTTTGTGCACAGTAGCATTTAAGCTTTGAAATGATGCTATCTGTCAGTAGGTATACCAGTTGCGTAATGACACAGTGGCTGTTAGGCAGGATGTACTCATATTTGAGAAACCGGGGAATTTCATGGCAGAAATGCACGGGCCTCATGCTTTGAAGCAATTTGTGCGAAAAGGAGGTATGTCATTTTCACGAATTTCGCACACCAGGTGTCTTAGTGGGTCTGTCATTTTCTGTGAATTAAAAAAAAATTGTAGGATAAATTTTCAATGTAGGCGCAAGAATGTTATAATGGTCGTCTATGGAAAAAGTGACTGGTCCGTGCCCCGCTAGTTGAGCGGGTGCGTCGGGCGATATACGGGACACGTACCAGAACAGACGCCATCGAGCTGTCAGAACTACTTCACTGCTTGGGCGGGATCCGGCACCGACATCGGCGGTACAGTGCCTCGTTTGAAATGCGATGTGGCCAGTGGCTGCCGGCGATCTGACGCAGGTGACGACGGTGGTACGTGTCTAGGCGAACCAATTCTACTTTCGTTAAGCCCCACGTGTCCATGTTATATGTCAGCACGGGACATGACAAACGGTGCGTAGACGAAGTTGCAGGCTGATCAGCGATCGCCTCAGCCAGACCGTCCATAACTTCGGGAAGGCGACATTTGCTAGCTGTTTGTGATGGACAACGTCTTCATCATCATCGAGGAGCGAACCAAGCTTGCGTGTCATCCGCCATTCCACGTCGATGCGGTCAGCGGTTCTTGCGGTTTTGATCGTGTTGATGGTCAATGACCACTCTGCCGAGCATGCTGGCGCGATACGTCTATGTGACGAACGTGTCGAACTGATGAAATCGATGTCAGCGCGCTCAAAATCAAGTGGAAGGTTGGCGTCAGCTTTAGGGCGTGTCGGAAGACACGATCGCAGGTTGCGAAGTGCCGCTTCCAGGTAGATGGGGGAAGAGTACTAGATTTGCGGCTTGGCGTGGCAATCGCATGATGACATGCGTGGTTCGAGCGACGTGTCGGCAAGAAGGAGGTGATCATCCGAAGTTCCGACTCGCCGAGGAAAGACTAGAGTAGGTCGATCAACTTGTCGCGACGGATGATGTCGTAAGCGCGAGTCAAGTCGAAACCGAGAAACTCGACCGATACTCGCTGACACTCTGCTTTCGCACACAGCTAACGGTATCCGAAGGCTACGCCCGTTGTGCAACGCCCGCGTCGGAATCGTGATTGGGAGGGCGACAGGTACCGACGACACAACGTGTCAGCATCAACAAAGCCAAACAATGAGTTTTTCTCCGAACTTGTACTCCTCGAGCGCACTGTTTTACATCGCTGGCGATTCCAACAGTCAGCTCGAATACCAGAAATACGACGAGGATTTTATCGGAACACACTCGCGCGGCAGACGGAACATCAACACGGCATAGCACTCGCCGACTTTCTCGAAGCGCTCGTACTGTTCGTTTGTAATACCTCATTCCAACACCCCGCTCGGCACAAGTCAACCTGGCAAGGACAGCGCCGTAATATGTCGTCAGGTCATATAGTACCCATACACATCGTGGTAAATTTCGTCATCTGCCGACAGCCGTATGAAAGTCTACAAACGGGCTCTTGGTCATACGCTGGCACATTGCTTGACAACGATCACAGAGAGCTCGTCGCCAAACTCGACCTCATGCGAATCTTCGACGTTTGGTTTCGAATCGAGAAGCTGCGCATGTCTAAGCACGTTCGGTACAACACCGAGTTGTTGGTTACCAAGTGCTTCCGCAAACAGTTCCAAGATGTCGCGAATACAACAGCCTGTGAGACATGGAAGTCTATTGATCATGCTCTGAAGTCGGCTGCAGAATCGACCATTGGTCGGACCGCCTCGTCGAGACGTTCCATACTGCGCTGACATTACTGCAATGTCCGCATAACAACGAAAACTGGGACTATAGCTACAGAGAACATCAGATGTCACTCGCCGATGTAAAATGAAATGACAGCGTAGCATGATTCTGCACGTTCCACGCCGCAAAGCTCGAGATAAAGTCGATGTGAGACTAGACAATCCAGCCTCAGAAGTCGAACGCCTCCATGATTGCGTAAAAATCTTTTGCGCCTTTCGTGAAATGACGCAAAAACCAGCAGCCAAGATGACGACGATCGGCGATGCCGGACGCGTTATTTGCAGCCGAACTGAACGCGCGAATCACTGAACATTTCGGCCGCCGGTTTAGCGACCCAGCCTTGGAAGGTTTACCGATATTCGTAGGGAGATCATGACGACTTCCAGAACCGATTACTGATGACGAGGTAAAGCAAGCGATCGGCAAACTGGACACTGGCCGAGCCAGCTGTCACGACGATATACTGGCCGAACTTATGAAGTGCACGGCTGGCCTGCTAGCATGCACGATCGCCAGCATCTTCAATGACGCACTGGAACGCCAAGAACCACTAGAGCTCGGTAAAGATGTTTTGATACTACTGCAGAAGACGGGCAAGCCAATCGGTCCACTAACGAATATACGTCCGATTGCCTTACCATGGGTACTCCGAAAAACTTGATCACTCGTCGTCGTTACGAGGATTGCGCCAAAAGTCAGGTTAGCTGTTTCGACTGGCAGTGAAGCACTCTACACACCGGACCACCCCGCCCCTTCCACAGTCGCCTCCCAAACAGCAGGTGAACTCGAGCCCCGGTCCTCTCGACTGACAGTCCAGCACTCTACACACCAGACCACCTCGCCCCTTCCACAGTCGCCTCCCAAACAGCAGGTGAACTCGAGCCCCGGTCCTCTCGACTGACAGTCCAGCACTCTACACACCAGACCACCTCGCCCCTTCCACCGTCGCCTCCCAAACTCCCACTCATCTCAACATAGACATTATCATTTCTCGCGAACCCGTGTCATACGTTTTCTTCAGGTGTATGGATCCCAGAGCCGTATTCTCCCGTCCCTCCAAGCTCTTCTCCACCAGTTGCCTCTGAGTACACATCTTTATCTTCTAAAACATTGCTGTTCTTATCCAGTAATACAATCCACTAGCCTCCTTATCGTTCCATACGAAATTATATCTCACAACTTCAGAACAATACTTCAGGATTGTGCACAGTTATGAATATCCCCTTTCTTTTCCATGCAGGGACTATCGACCACGTCCGCCACTCCTGTGGCATACTTTCCTCTCTCTTGCAGGTATTTAACAATCGCCTCGCCCACCTAACCCCAACACATTCAGCAATCACCATTATCTCCACTTGCACTTCGTTAATACCTGTGGCAGACTGTTCTTAGTGTCTCATCCGAGAGATACGGGCAATGTGTGGCGAATGCAGTGGAATAACCGTCGAAAGAGCAGTAGGTGCACTCGGACCCCGGTTCTCGTGATTGACAGTCCGACGTTCTAACCGCTGAGCCACCGCGCTCACTTAGGTGTCTGTCCATAGTAATGTCGGCCTACGTCATAGGAACCGACGGGACTGCTGAACAGAAATTACCCGGAGCAGATGTTTTCCTCGTGGCGGGTATTAACCCAGTTACGATTGTATCGCAGGAAAGTGGCAAACGAGAGATCGCGTGTACGCAGTGTAACGTCTGCACGCGCAGTCGTCATCGAAGACGACGTTCAAAACGTAACGGGACATTCCGACAGCCGCTACCTGGTAATTAAACAGTTACACTTCCGACACAGGAAACAAAGCCCGTTGGTTCCCAGTGGAATTGTTTAACTCGGAGACGGCGATTTCCTTTGAAGTGAAATGGCAAATATCGACCAGGCGCAACTGTGGTGTATAAATGTTTGTCTCTAAGTGTAGATGAATCGCACCTATAATAATGTTGCTCTCAAACTGTGCAATAGTGTATAATGTTAATGTCGCTCTCCTCTTTGTCCCCGAAGTCCGGGTTGAAGCTGGAATCGATACTGGTCGTCGATTTGTGTCTGCTTTCTCCTATATACGGTAGCATTGAGATTATACCTTTATATGGAAGAGAGACTAAGAACGTTCTGCCAGCGGAAGTAAAATAACACACATGTAAATGTGTAACCCACTCGTCCCTGCTCCCTCCTTCCTCTCTATCCGTTTATAATAAATTTAATATAAGTTTATTATAAACGGATTACAAACATATATAAATTGAATTTCTGACATGGCTCCGTGCAAACACCAAGTAAAGGGGAAATGTAATTTGACATGCTCTAGCCGCGACAGCTGGGTAGACTTTACAAAGTCCGGGTGTACAAATTCGTGGGCAGAGGTTCAGGCAGATGATTATTATTTCGTGTGTATGGGGTGTATGACAATGAAATATCTGCAGGAGCAGGTAAATGAGTTTTGGCATATGATTTTGATGATGACAGGGCAAGAAGAGAGCAGAGGTGGTGAGAACGAGGAGAGCAGAGGTAGTGAAAACGAGGAGAACAGAGGTGGTGAGAAGGAGAGCAGTGGCAAGGTGAGCGAGAAAGCTGTTAAAAAAAAGAAAGATGGTAAAAGGAAGAATGTGCAACAAAAGGAAGATAAAAGAGTGAGTGAAGAGGGATTGTCAGGTGGCAGGATGGTTGAGGATAACAAGAGCAGAGAAAAGGAGAAGACTGTGGATCAGAAGAAGAAATATGAGAGGAGGCAGAGTATGCAACAAAAGAGGGGTAAGCGGGTGAGTGGAGAAGGATTGCCAGGTGGTAAGACAGTACAAGTTGATGATAGAAGATAAAGGGGGCATAGTGTGCGACAGGAGAGGAGCTTTGCTGATGTAGTATCACAGGGGAAGGCGGGGAAAGCCCGGATATTTATGGGGGATTCCATCATTAGGAAAGTGGATAAAATTGTAAACAGAGGAGATGACATAACAGTATGCGTACCAGGGGCAAAAATAGAGGATATAGCAGAAAAGACAGGACAAGTGGTGGCACGGGAGGTACTGTTCTCGTGCATGTGGGAACGAACAATGCAGAGAAGGAGGGAACGTCAGCCATCGTTGGTAAGTACAGGAGGTTGATCAAGACACTTAAAGAGGCACGAGTTGGACAGATTGTATTGTCGGGGATATAACCAATAATGGGAGGCACGGGTTAGGAATATAGGAACTGTAGGAGGATGGCGATCAACACGCAAGTACACAAGGTATGTATGGATGAGGGAGTAGGCTTCGTAGACATGTGGTTACACTTTGTGGGAATAGATGACTTTTTCATGTGAGATGGACTTCATCTGACAGGGAAGGTTGCTGCAGTTCTTGGGTCTGAATTTGTCAGGGTTGTTGACGAGGGCACAGGTACCATAAATTATTTAAACTAGATGCGCAGGGGTACTGACAGAGAAAACTCAAAGGAGTACTACTACAAATACACATCCAAATAAATGTTCACCAATAATTTCAGACAATGAACTTAAATGTGTACGCTTAAATGCCGGGAGCATAGTAAATGAAAAAGTGAGTTAGACATAATGGTTGCAGATATTGATCCTCATGTAATAGGCATCACAGAATCATGGGCAAATGAAGATATAGTAGATGCTGAGTAAAAACAGGGAATACATATAAAAAACAATGGAGGAGGAACTTCAACAAAGGCAAATATAAAGAGATGAGAACATATCTAGCAAATATAGATTGGAATAACTTGCTGAAAAACAAGACAGCAACAGAATGCTGGACTTGTTTAAAAATCTGAGATTGAGGGCATTATTGCGAAATTTGTTCCATTAAGAAAACAAGGGAAAAGGTCCAGGAAGAAATACCTGATAAAAGAGGCTATTAGAATTTTTTATCACAAACAGATGCTGTGGAGGGTATATAAACACACTGGAATTGTAAAAGACTACACAAACTATAAAGAGGCACTTAACCTAACTACAACTGAAATTAGAAAATCTAAAAGAACCTTTGAAAAAAAAATTGGCAGGTAATATAAAATATGACAGCAAGAGTTTCTATGCTTATATAAGGAGTAAACAGAAAGTTCGAGATAAGGTCGGACCATTGGAAAACAACAGTGAAAACATAATTACAGACGGGTTTCAGATGGCAGAGGTCCTGAATGAGTATTTCAGCTCAGTTTTTACCACAGAAGATATCAGCTCACTACCAGTTCCATTTACTAAATTTGGGGGAAATAAATCAGAACAGTTGGGGCAGTTATTTTTAACTCCTGAAATAATAGCAAAGAAAATTAAGAAGATGAAAGATAATAAATCACACATGGAGCAGATGGGATACCACCAAAACTGCTTAAGGAAATTGTTGAGCAAAGTAGTACACCACTAGCAAAAGTGTTTAACTTGTCACTAGAAGAAGGAATAGTTCCTTCAGAATGGAAAGAGGCAAACATTACACTGCTATTTAAGAAAGGATCGAGGAACAAACCAGAAAATTACAGACCTGTGAGTTTAACATCAGTTGTATGTAAATTACTCGAAACATTAATTAGAGACCACCTGGTGGAATTCCTTGTAAAACATAAATTAATACATACATCTCAACATGGGTTCCTAAAAGCAAGGTTATATCTAACCAATCTCTTATGTGTTTTTGGAAGAAATTACAAAGTGGGTCGATGAAGGGTCACCAGTGGATGTTGTCTATTTAGATGTTCAGAAAGCTTTCGATAAAGTGCCACATCAAAGATTTTTACTTATACTAAAAGCCCATGGTATAGGTAATGACAAGGTCCAATCAGTGAAAAACCGCAAGGTGTGACAATGGTTCTCCAACCAAGACAGGCTGAAATGTTTGTCCCGTTCAATTGCCCCGTTCAATGACTTGCATACTTGAGTCTCCGCTTGCTTGATTTAACAAATTCACCAAGATTGCAATCACAAGCAAATAGCTCCAGAAGGCATGTGGACAAGGAAGTAATTGACTTATCTGACAGTGTGTCCTCTGCTGGCAGAGTGTTATTGTACTGTAAAGGCACATCCGAAAAATGCACGACCCAAAATGGCACATACGAAAAAGGCACATACAAAAATATCGCATACTATAATGGAACAACTGAAGTAAGGATGAAAATGCAACATCTGAATCAATATTCTGAATCGCAAAGAAATAAATGTTGACGACAATGACATATTTGAGAATCGCTACATGCACATTGTGTTCATAACATTGTTCAGTTTAATCACATCAAAATATTGAAAAATGTAACTGTTCATCGTGAGATCTCAACTAAATATATATATATATATATATATATATATATATATATATATATATATATATATATATATATATATATATATATATATATATATATATATATAGTTGTTCCATTATAGTATGCGATATTTGTGTATATGCCTTTTTCGTATGTGCCATTTTGGGTCGTGCCTTTTCGGATGTGCCTTTACATATATATATATATATATATATATATATATATATATATATATATATATATATATATATATATATACACACATTAATATATATATATATATATATATTAACATATATATATATATATATATATATATATATATATATATATATATATATTAATATATATATATATATATATATATATATATATATATATATATTAATATATATACATGTATTAATATATATACATATATATATATATATATTTATATATATATATATATATATTAATATATATATACATGTATATATATATATATATTTATATATATATATATATATATTAATATATATATACATGTATATATATATATATATATATATATATATATATATATATATATATATATATATATATATATATATATATATATATATATATATATATATATCCTTATAAAAGTGTCTTCGTTGTCGCGTACAAACGGTCTGCAACGTTTGATTGTGTGTTATTTTATGGATTTACCTCACAATATGTCACCCACCGGAAAAAAAACCGTCGGACATAGACCAAAACAGCGCTCACTTTAATATAAATACAAACAAAACCCGCAACTTGGTCTATACCCATTTCGTACACTCTGCACAAATGGCAGGCAAATGTCAAATTGCCAGGTATACGTCAATTGGTCTACTCCTGTTTGCAAAGTATACCTCGCCTATTCTACCTTATGTGACGATGTAGTCAGAGGGTACACGGTGACGGGCCACGTGTGATCTCGGTTTATACCTGGCACCTGGGAATCAACATCAAAGAAGATGTCATCCGGTTCCAGGCGGTTGCTTAAACTGCCCCAAGTTAGGTGAATGTGACGAGCTGGGAGTGAATTGACACCCTGGGCTTCATTGTGCAGATTAGACGCAGCCAATCTACAAATATCAAAGAAAACTTCCAGTCAGGTTCAGTTTGATGTGAAAGTTGTGTTACAATAACGCTTCTTTTCAGCCTTATTTTTCATAGGTATTCTAAGAACACTTGCACTTCTGTTCGTGTGTATAATATGTAGTTTGATGTTTGACATGTTTTCAACCGATCGAATTCTAACGAAAATGGGAGATATATACAAATTTCCTATACGCGGGTTCCGATTTGCGCGGACGACTTCGAAGTCCCGATTTTGACCACCGGGCATTTTTTCAAATGGGCGCCAAACAAAAACTAATAAAGGTATTTTAATTATGTTAGTCCATATATGCATATAAGATAATATTATTCAAAAGTATCTTCGATATCGCCAAAACACACTATGGGACGTTTGCTTCTGTGCCAATTTATGGAGTTACCCCTATTTTATGGTAGCCTTTTCCGATGAATCGAAGACATAATAATCACTCTCCGGACAAACCCTTCAGACGTAAACACATCACACCAAAATAACACTCACTTTAATACAAATACTAAAAACTGCAACTTGGTCTAAGCCAATTCGTCTACACTGTATAAATGGGAAACAAAATGTCCGAATGCAAGGTATGCCCCAATTAGTGTACCTTCTGTGATGATGTAGTGACATTGTAGTCAAAGTGTACACGGTGACGGGTCAGATGATGGCCTCGGTTTATATTTGGTACCTGGAAGATAACATCAAAGAAGATATCCATCCAGTTTGAGGCTGCTGTATCCGGGTCCGAACTGATGGAAACGTATTCAACCTTCGACGACTCAAATCCAGGACAAGAACTTCCAAGTTACTGATCAAAGACCTACTATTCGCTGACGACTGTGCACTTCTTGCACATACGATCGATGACATACAAGCGATTACCAATGCTTTCGCCAGATCCGCCCGCCGTTTCGGATTGACTATCAGTCTGAAGAAAACCGAGGTGATGTATCAGCCGAAGCCTGGAGCAGACTACTCGGCTCCAATCATCACCATCGCCAACAACCCACTAAACGTCGTTGACAAGTTCACCTACTTGGGTAGCACGCTATCACAAAATGTCATGATAGACGATGACGTCTCAACACGGATTGGGAAAGCGAGCGCGTCATTCGGCAGACTCACCAAGCGCCTTTGGAATGAAAGCGGTGTACGTCTTGCCACCAAAATCAGTGTATACTGTGCCGTGGTGCTTCCGACACTGCTATATGGATGCGAGGCGTGGACACCATACCGCCGACACATACGGAGACTCGACCAGTTCCACATGCGCAGCCTAAGGCGCATCGCTAACATCAAGTGGCAAGACATGATTTCCAACACCGAGGTCTTACAGCGCTGTGCACAAAAGGGCATCGAACACCACATCAAGTGTACACAACTCCGCTGGTCCGGGCACCTTGTGAGAATGGCCGATGACCGCATCCCTAAGGCAGTGTTCTATGGAGAACTGGACGCCGGCAAACGAACACGGGGAGGGCAGCGGAAGAGATACAAGGACGTGCTCAAGGCAACACTAAAATCATGTGGCGTGCCTCACAACACCTGGGAGTCCACAGCGATGGACCGTGCCCTCTGGCGTCGCACATGCCACGTCGGCCTACACGAATTCGAAAAAAAGCGGTGCGACGCCCTGAGAGAGAAGAGACTAAGACGGAAGGCTACCCAGCCTTCATCAAACACTGTCACCTTTGTGTGTCGTGTCTGTGGACGACAATGTGCATCGCGGATCGGTCTGTTCAGCGACAACCGTACACACGATACTGACTGAGGTCGAGATCCGTCGTACCGACGGCTCACTCCATACATACATACATACATAAACTGCCCCAAGTTAGGTGAATGCCACGAGCTGGGAGAGAGTTCATCTCCTCAGCTTCATTGTGCAGAGTAGACCCATCCAATCGACAAATATTAAAGAAAGTTTCCAGTCAGGTTCAAGGCAATTGTTTGAACTTTCACAAGCAATAGACCAGTTGGCGTATAAGAGAGTAGGCCACGTGGGAGAGAACACTTGGGGTGAAATAAAATTGGATGACCCTTAATATGAACCATTATTTGTTGTTGTGTTCCGCTAGATTGTATTCTGTGGGTTAAATGCTGTTGTACATGCGATGTTGGGGGAACAATGTTTAAGTGTGGCGTTGCTGTTGGCATTCTCTTACTGGTGAACTTTGCAGATAATTCGTGTCACAATGTGTTGACTCTCTTCAATCTCAAATGTCCATGTATGCTAACCGGCCACTTCTCCAGGCCGGAAAAGTTGACTCCAGTTTGAATTGATCTAGGTAGAATGGTTTCAATGTAGAATGAATTGTGGGGGTTATGTACGAAGGCAATTTTGAATTTATGGTTTTTTGTCAAGAGGGATCTATGTTTGGAGGGCGTATGTCCGGTTTCCTTTTTAGATACGTGCTTTTTTTCCTGACCGGTGCCCTTGGTTTCTCAGAAGAACAAATGTTTCAATGCTCTTCTCAATATAATATTGTAAAGGTTCCAATATTCCGTTTCCGTCTTGTTCTTCCATTTGTTTTTTCTGTTTTTGCTGCCACTTCTTGTTGTCTAGTTGTTCCATCTTTCTTGCATTTGAAGGAATTTTTTTATGCCTTCTTTTATCTAGCGGACTCTTCCGTTGTCAATCCATTTCATTTCTCAATTCTGGGATCACACGCACGCTCGCACGCACGCACCCTCGCACGCATGCACGCACGCGCGCACGCCCGCCCGCACGCCCGCACGCACACATAGTGAAACCACCGCACAGCCACTTAAAAAACAAAGACCGGAATCAGGAAATGGAGCAACTCTTTTGTGACGATTAGGTTGGTTCTGAGAAGAACCGTTTGTTTTTGCTACCCGGTACACATTTCACGCGTCTTCACTTTCGTTGCCTTCGTCATCAATGTGTTCGTCCGTATCGTAGTCCACGTCATCAAACTCGTATTCGTTCTGTCCGGCTTGCATTGGCATCCTCTGTAGAATCTCCAATTTGTCTGCAACCCTCGTGGCGTATTCATAAAACATGTTGCGTACGCCCTCCAGTGTTGCCAGACGCAATCGAATGTTGTAGCAGAACGCACGTTGACTGTCGGCGGAGGCGCAGTCGAAGCGTGACTGCATGGCGTCGATTCTGTTATTCAGGAGATTGATCTGGTCGCATGATAGCCTGAACTTGTGATCCAAAATACGGATTTCTGAGATCACCCCCTCGATGTTTGGCTCGGCCATCCCGAAACTGCTCATAATTGTACACTTGCGACAATCTTCTTTTCTCCCGTGAAAGTAATTTAACCCTCTTTCGTTGCCAGTAATATCAAAGTATTAGAAATCACGATACGTGCTGTGGACTTGTTTCCAGGACGAATCGTTGCTTGTTGAATACCGATCCAGAGGAAATGCAAGGATTTATAGCGCCGGGGATGATGTTCGTAGCTGTTGGCAACACAGTGTCACACGATGAACCTGTCACCGAAGTATCCACAACTGAGCCGCTCAAGTGACAACGAGAAGAAATCATTACAGTCATTCATAGTGACGGGCGACGACGAGGTGCGACAAGGTCCAATCAGTGAATGACATACCGTTGTCTCATTCAACAGTCACAAACCGCAAGGTGTGACAATGGTTCTCCAACTAAGACAGGCTACATCGTTTGTCCCGTTCAATAACCTGCCTACTTGATTTCACAAATTTAGGAAGATTGCAATCACAAGCACGTAGCTCCAGAAGGTAAGTGCAAAGGGAAATAATTGACTTATCTAACAGATGTGTTCCCCAACTGTTCATAGTGAGATCTAAACTGTGCCCACATCACACTAGTGGAAAATCTAATTGAAGAAAACATTAAACATATAATTTAATGGAAATCTTCTGCATCTCAATTAACAAAACAGATCAAACGAAACTCAGTGCTGATTATATGTGGATTAATAAATTTAAAATATAACATGCTCAAAAGGTGGGCGCACCGATATGGGGAGCGGTGGTCTAATGGTTAGAGCACCCGCCTGTCGATCGAGAGGACGATGATTCGATTCCACCTCCGCAGTTTCATAATGTAACACCTCATGAACGTGATTGGTATGTGGTTTGGAGTCACTTTCAAAGGGCCTTGTCGGCTTATTTCTAGTGCCGATAATGCTACATGTTGGAATATAGCTTGTTAGCTATCCCTCGGTCTGTTTTTCTTAACTTAACCCTAACCCACTGTGTCCTTGATGGCAAATAACAGTGAATGTGTTGTTGACATATTATACTGATTTGTTCACATGTGTATGTTTACATTTTCTGCGCACGCTGTTCGTGAGTTTGTCGTCCGTGAATTTTTTTGCATGCTGTGTTCCTCCAAAACATTTTTGGGGGATGATACCTCTGATAATATCGTTAATAAACAATTATGATTATGACATACAACGTCCAGAAAAAATGATATTGTTATTAGTCAGGACGGTTAGGTCACTTTTTGTCGGTAATAGTTACTTGGAATAATCAAAATACTTCGTCTTCGACTGACTGACGCCATAACTAGCCTCAATTATAGAGACTCCGTGCTGAGGCGCCACTGTTTGTCGTTGTCGCGCACGAGATTTCCAGCGAGTCCAGATAACTCGTGAACGGGAACAAAATTCAGCATGATTTTTTATTTAATTGAAAATAATCGATCACACAAGATTGTGATCGATTAATTGATCAGAAGCATGAACCAACCAATCATCGACTAAATCGATTAATCCCCGTGTCTCATTTCAGCCGCCGTATAGTCTTTTGAACTATAACCCTGGTACTGTCTGTGTGGGTCAATCACTGATCTCTTATGGCAATAAGTATATAGACAGAGCCCACCAGCTGTGTGAGTCCACGACAGGTTACAGCCGAAAGGCATACATTATAGCATTGGGGATTCTGTGGCGGATTGGGCCATAGAGAGGTGTGAGTTTTGTATCGTTTTCCCATCCCTATCAGCCAGAAAGTAAATACAATGATGACTCCAGTTAGTCTAGTGCACTGACCTTCACAACCTACAAGAGCTGCTGGCCATAATTAAAAAACAGATAACAAGTGCACCGTGTCTGATCGAAAGCAGGACGGTGTGTGGTTTTATTTTTAATTATGTTGAATTATGGTGATTATGGTTGAACTGTAATGACCATAGTGACGTCACCTATGTGTCACATCTAAACTGCAATATTACTGTACAACTAATAAATTATGAAAGGAAAAGGACATGATGTTTACTATCGTATTTTTTATCGTATAAAAAATTGATTTAAAAAAAAATCCTGATTGTTTTTCAAACCCTGCATATGTGTGGTGGACTGGGCCTCATTGGGAGGGCAACGTTTTTGTACGTGCAAGATTATTTCGTACCCCTCGGGCTAGATTGGCTGCATGATCAGAAATGAGAAATAAATGTGACATCATACTACGAAGCCCCTGGTTCGAGTAACTCGCCGACAAACAACAATCTAAATTCAACGGATAAGGCCACCTATTTTAATGCGATGTTGTAGACGCTACACATTCCCCTCGACTGGCTTATTACATATTTGTGTACGTGAGTTTGAGAAAAGATTTCCCTATGGCCGATATGGGGATCGAACCCACGACATTCGCGTTATTAGCACGACGCTCTAACCAACTGAGCTAACCGGCCAGCGACGACAGTTTTCGTTCTCCAAAGCCTTCCAGTACAAACAGTTTCAGCCGCCGTACGTCTTATGAGATATGAATCATGGTGATTTTGGTCTTTCTGGATCTCGGCCTGTTTTCGTGATCTCGACCAGTGATCTCGGCCTATTCAGTGGTGATCTCGGCCTAGTCAGTGGTGATCTCGGCCTACTCAGTGGTGATCTCGGCCTAGTCAGTGGTGATATCGGCCTAGTCAGTGGTGATCTCGGCCTACTCTGTGGTGATCTCGGCCTGGTCAGTGGTGATCTCGGCCTAGTCAGTGGTTATCTCGGCCTGGTCGCTAGTGATCTTGGCCTCGTGTTGCGATACATAAATAAGAGGGTTTTTGCAACGTCTACGCAATGTTGCGATACTATTTGTTGTGCAGCAATCATAGTTACCTAACAATAAGTACATAATACAAATATATATTATATAATAATTCTTAAGACATCAACACTAATCAAACCTTTCACCGATGTATTGTATTAGGTTAGTGGGTTTACCTCTTGTAAACTCAGTGAGTCGACGACAGGTTACCAGTTTACCCCTTG
The DNA here is from genome assembly GCA_033239005.1 of Lamellibrachia satsuma. Classification (NCBI taxonomy): domain Eukaryota; kingdom Metazoa; phylum Annelida; class Polychaeta; order Sabellida; family Siboglinidae; genus Lamellibrachia; species Lamellibrachia satsuma. The sequence continues at coordinate 1,124,107 of BSQZ01000014.1, read as the reverse complement.
TTTGTGATCACCATAAATAAAACCCAGGGGAACAATGATTGAAGAGAAGCTGTGTGTGCGGGCGCTGTGCTCGGTCGGTGAGATAGGACGCAGTGCTGAGGTCAAGCAATACCAGAACTACGTGCTTACGAACATCCAGTGAACGCAAAATATCGCATTGAATACATACACTCACTATCTCCACTCTGTGTGACGGGCGATGGGCGCTCTGAAAAGGATCTCCGATGTTATTGTGTTGCAGATGCAAACGCAGTTGGGTAGAGACGTGGCGTTCTAGTAATTTGGACGCGTACGGAAGGTTCGACATAGGTCGGTAGCTGGCGTAGTCGTTAACGGGAAGACCGGAACGTTTCAGAAGAGGCGTGATGACAGCCTGTTTTAGACGAGCCGGAACAGTGGAAGTCTCGTAAGAGAGGTTGAGGACGTTCCTGAGGATCGGCGCTAAGATGGAGGTATTGGCCTTCAGAATAGCGATGGGCAGTGGATCAACTTTGTCTTGCCATTTTCGATAAGTGTCGTTACTTCTTCGAGTGAAGCCGTTAAAAGACAAGCGGAGGCAATGAAACAATGCATCCATGAGTTCAGAAACAGGTCACGCGGACCGCTAACGCCAATAAAGTTACCGAACCGAAAATGCACCAACGCTTAATTTTAGATAAAGTTTTATTGGATACATACATATTACTAAAACTCAATTACTATTGCTGTTGTTGTCATGCGCGCTGGACAAGCGAGCTGTACTGTTGGCAGTAGTCTTTGTACTGCTGCGTCAGCTCCTCCTGCATGTCCGCCAGGTGGCGCGGCCACTTAGGGAGGAACGTCAGATACCAGTTCCTTCAGCTGCATTGAGAACACCGAGCACTGTGACGACCATGTACCACGTGTCCTGCTCGTGGGCGGCGCGCACGCATGCCACGTTTTTGTGTTCCTGGGAGACAAAGCTCGCCAGTTGCGCCAGTTGCTCGCTAGAGGCGCTGGAGGCGCCGCGCAGACGGTCCTCCCAGAATCGATTAGTGGCGACGCGAGTGAGGCCCTTCGAATGGCGCACAAGTGTGGCAAGGTCATCGCCGCCATCAGCGACACCACGCCCAGCGTCAATGGTTTGTTCACGCCTGACATGCTTGTTGTTGTTGTTGTTGTTGGTGGTGGTGGTGGTGGTTGTACGGTCACTGGAAGAACGATCGGATAAATTACGATCTACTACAAACGTGATGACGCAGACAACATTATCATTGTGTAGTTACAACACTGCATAAGAGCTGTATTAATAATTATAATGATGATGATGGTGGTCGTTTTGTTGGTTATGTTGATTTTTGTCAACTAAACAAATGTATCAGCAATTTGATGCTGTGATGTGACGAGGTGACCCCCGAATTGTCTTTTTTCAAGTTCTTTTCAAACTGCTGGAAGTCTGAGCGGTGGACAATTGGTAAAACCCTGCGAAAACAAATGGAGGCGATAGATGAAACCACGTACAGGTAGATCCACTTGTTATACGAAGTGAGCTGTTGACGTTGTGGATAATATGTGTCATCTACAGATTGTATCCCAGGCATTCGTCCACCACACTGTTTTACAAGTGTTTTGTAAAGACACGTTGTCCATAGGAGACATGAGACATGTTGTTTTTTGGAAGTTTAGTTGGTTATTTCTTACATAGTCATATCTTGTTTTCCCTGATTTTGTTACATAGGACCATAGAAATCTGCACATAGATGGGACCATTTCCTGGATGGCAGTTCTGACATAACTAGCGGCTCTCTTGACTGACTTTGGAGCATACGCTGCACTACACTCGATGTATTCATCTAGCAGCTTGGCTACCATGGCGTCGATTCTTGAAAACCACACCTTCACTCTAAGAAGAGCTTTGGTTTTGTTGACCCGTTGGTGACCTTCACGGGCTAGCTTTAGCACTTGTCTCTGCAGGCCTGCCGGTATTGCTATTTGAGGTCCATTCAACACCAGTCCGTCTAGCGTTACAGTGAGGTGACTTCCGACTCGACTGTATGACTGGAGTGCTTCATAATCCACATACGGGTCTCGACCATACTCTGTTTCAAGCATGTACATCTATCCGTGAGCAAAAGTTCTTTCTCCGCACTAAGCGTTGTATTATCCAAAAACTTATAATCGTCTTTGGAGCACTCTCTGCAGCGATGAAATTGACATATTTTTCTGCCACCATTTGCTGTGAGGCCACTCTCCTGTAGCCTTTGCAATACTTGGTTCAAGTATATGTCATGCTCTTCAACTGCTTCACGGTCTGTTTGACCTTTGCCAAACACGAATATGTCATCTGACATGTTCAACGCTCCTTCGATGCCATCAATGACATTCGCTATGACATTCTGGAACAGCTCAATCGCGCTAGAAATACTAAAATTCAAACGCTTGTACCACCAAAGGCCATCATGCGTCAAGAAAGTGGTTATACACCTAGACTCTTCAGCCAAGACTAGCTGATGATAACCTGACTTCAGGTCCACCTTACTAAACACACGAGCATTGTTTAGCCTATGCACGACATCATCCATTGTTGGCGATGGATCTCTCTCTCTCTCTCTCTCTCTCTCTCTCTCTCTACTTTACAGATAGTATGTTGAGTTATTAAGTTACCAATTCATTTATACACACACACGCACACACACACACACGCGCACACACACACACACACACACACACACACACACACACACACACACACGCACGCACGCACGCACTCACGCACGCACGCACGCACACACACACGCACACACACACACACACACACACACACATATATCTCTCTCTCCCTGTCTCTCTCTCTTTCTCTCTCTATCTCTCTCTCTCTCTCTCTCTCTCTCTCTCTCTCTATATATATATATATATATATATATAATATATATATATATCTATATATACTATATATATGCTGCTGCCACAAAAAGACAAGAGGAATATATATATACCTTAGAAATGGTACACCATATGTTGTCATTTGGCGATTACTTGCTGAACTAAGCGTTGTGGCACAGGTCTTCGCCTGGATCCATGCCGTATTTTTCATTGTGATGGAAATTATTCGTGCATCCAGATTATGGGTGTAGGCCTATTCATTATTAGCTAATTATCAAAATAAGAGTGAGCTCGTATCAGCTTATGCGATGCCATTAGAAATATCTTTAAACTGTGACTATATTGACATAAAAGACAAGCTGATAAAGTTAAATCAGGCATAAAGAAATGTCCATTGCAATGTCTCAATAATGACGCCGATTGACTGCTTGCACTTCACGGGTACGCCTACAGAACATGGATTGGTGACAGTGGGTAACAATGAGACCACGCCTTCGGGGCCAGATTCCTTCTCGGCGAATTCACGATGGCGAGAGAGAGAGAGAGAGAGAGAGAGAGAGAGAGAGAGAGAGAGAGAGAGAGAGAGAGAGAGAGAGTCGGATAGGCGATGCAAATACTCCGTATTTAGATGCAAACCTTTCATAATAAAGCGTTAAAACACCCTCCTCAATTAAGTGCATCGCGTATGAGGTTAATTGAGTTGAAAATGTATAGAGTGATAGTTTAAACGGCAATTTCAGTGTAATGAAATAGCACCCTGTTGATAAAATGTTTGAAATATGGATTTGATTGTTAGAACGTGTAACCTGCGAAAGTACGAATAGCATTATGTTAGAGTATATAGAGCCGAAACAATTGTGTAGCGAAGTTTAATAATTTAATAGTTCGTCCGATGATTTCTAACGAACTAAGCACTGAACTTACAACATAAACTCGCTAATATATCATAGTGGATAATGGATAGATATAAAATGACTTTAAAACGAGACAAACAAAATATGTAATTGAAAAAAGATGTTTCTGACAAATGTGTAATTGAAGAAAGACGTTTCTGATAAAAAGGTCCAACTGTTAAGATCTATTGCATCTGATTGATGAAGGATATCGTATATTATGTTATATATATATATATATATATATATATATATATATATATATATATATATATATATATATATATATATATATATACTATATATTACTATATATTACTAAACTATATAAAGTATATATATATATATATATATATATATATATATATATATATATATATATATATATATATATGTATATATATATATATATATATATATATATATATATATATATATATATATATATATATATATACTTTATATACTTTATATAGTTTAGTAATATATTTAGTGATCCCTAAACAAATGTTCACGGTTTCCCATTGCCATTCTCCAAAGGTGTCATTTAACATTAGTGTCGTTGTTTATGATTTCAAGTGTTATGTTAAAATACGCGATGCAAAGTCCGCAACGACGCGTGTTAAACGTGATTAAACAGTCATGTCGCATGGGTTGGGATAGATAAATTACAGAAACATACCATCATCGCAGCTTAGTTACACTAACGAGGCGTTATGTGCATTATATTCGCATTATGCGAGTATATGATACTCGCATTATGCGAGTATATGCTACTCGCTGTGTGGCGCCGTGGTCGTGTGGTAGAGCGCCGGCCTTTCTGTCAAAGGGGCCTGGGTTGAAAACCACTTGCTGTCATTTCCAAACTTGGGCAATTTCGTTCTTACCATTTTGCTCGTGTCTTCCGGAAGAGACAGTAATATCCGTTGGTCCTTCTGGTGCCAATGCTATGGGAAAATGGTAACAAAACCTGTTGTGGACTAAGTGCGCCTCATAGGACTGATGATCTCGATCTCTAAACTCACTAAACCAGTTTAGGCTGTGCTCAGTTCTAAAGGGAGTATATCATCAAGCATCGCAATTCACCGCCGAAATTCCTTTACCTACGGCGTTGTCCAATAAGTTGAGCTACTCCGCCATTGTCTCGTACGATTCGCGAGCGACGAACTTCGCAAAGGTGTCAGTTATCATTAGTGTCGTTATTTATGACTTCAAGTGTTACGATACGCAAAGGCTGCAACGACGCGAGCTGAACGTGATTAAACGATCATGTCGCGTGGGTTGAGACTTTTCAAGTACGGAACAATCACGTCATCATGGCTTTGCAGTACGCTTATGCGAGTTTGTCAAACTCGCATTACGCGAGTATGATGTATAAGCCGAAATTCCTTAACAAGCGTAGCTAGTGTCGCCAAGCTCTGCATGGCTGCATGACGTGTCTGTTGCACATATAAAGGTGGATATGGATATGTTCAATTTTCATTTGGTAATACTTCCAAGCATTGAAGGAACAGCCCGACGAATGTAGATAAAATGGAACTAAACGTTAAACGTCAGCAACCTACATAATTGTTTGACGTCTTGAAAACGCAGCTCCTGCTTGAATTTGCCTGTCTGTTTAGTAACCCTAACGTGTGAAGTGATACCGTTAATTCAATAACTACTGAATTTCCACGTCTATAGCCAATGAGAGCAATGGTGAAACTGATAGCAAAGTTGAACATGCAAAGGTTGATTCAAAGCATATAATATGTAATATATAATATTATTTCAGAATTAACGTACCAAGGAGCCAAATCCGGTGTGGACACTATTGTTAGTTGAGATTCCCATTATTGAGGCTTAGCAACTCCGATACACTCACAATGGGATTATTTATTCGACACAGCTGCGACTAATACTCAATGCCCACTAGGACACACGTACATGAAATTGTATAAATGCTGTCCGGCTACGATACTTAATATAAAAAATGTGCCAAATTTCTAAAATCGTTCTATTCTCTTCCATTATGAAGTACGTTTACGCATAGATTGTAATTTTTATATGATGTAAATTCATGCAATACACAACGCAATTTGAAGGGCAATGTAATAATTGTTTCACTTATATTCTTGAATGTGGACAAATGTTCTGATTTACATCACTGCTTTAACAAGGTGTTTTATATGCTTGTTGCAACACAACGTTACAACTATGCAATATTGTTATTTAACGGTGACCCATGAAAAACAAACAATCGCAGGGTATTTAGTTTCATAGAAACATAATCATTTTACAAACCAAGAAGGTATATTTTCCACTTTTTTTTATCCAAATCTACAGGGATTTTGGGGCCATAAATGATTTCTAAAATCGTCCATTAAAGCAACGCATCTTTTGCATTGCGTTTTCGGAAGTGGAATTGTGTAAAACGATTCATTTGTCGTCACTGCAAGAAGTGAGAAACATTGTGAAACGTACGCACGCACGACACCTATAATGCACATATGAAGAGGAGATGTGAAGCCATGACTGAAGATCAAACACTATTGCTTTAATTAAGGTACAATGGATTCCGCTTAATCGAATCACGAATCAAAGCAATGGGATTCCATTAAACGGCTAATTCACTCAATCGGCGCATGTTAATACCGCGGGTATATGGAATGCTTCCTTCCCAGCCAATGTATTTGAATGTACTAAACCAGGGGTCGGCAACCTTTTTGAATGGAGGGCCAAATAAGTGACTTTGAATAGGTTAGCGGGCCACGCACGCACGCACGCACGCACGCACGCACGCACGCACGCACGCACGCACGCACGCACGCACGCACGCACGCACGCACGCACGCTCACTCGTGGTAATTGGCACAATGCAATTATATACCTTGTGTTTAACAGTTGTATTGACCACTGTTGTAAATAGCACGTCCACGAATATGAGTTATTATTATCGTTAAACATCAACGTCTGATTTTGAACAACAGTTGAATTATTCTAAAGCACATTATTCACGTTACGTGTTCTTGCCATGCCGCTGATGCCATGTTGACCCGTGTGACACTGAGGCCTGTTGCTGGTGATGATGCTGCGCCACCAAGTGGCCCACACCTGGCTGCAGACTTGTTCCTGCGCACCTCAGCTTACTTCGTTGTACAACAAGAGTTCTTCATATCGCGCATTCATCTCGGTCACAAGGTGCTGGAACTGCCGGTAGTTTAGACAGCGAGAGCGAACACAGTTTAGTCTTCACGGCGACCCTTATTACATTCTGCATTTTCATCGACTTGCCACACGGGCTTTCCCGTTGGATGATGGAGTATGATCTGAAGAGCTTTGCTTGGCGCCTCCTTAGTCTTGAACCTTTTCCATCAGCGTACAACTCCATTCGCCATTTCGCTGGCAGGCGACGAACGTTAGTTAAAACAACACATTATCACTCAAACACAAATAAGGTAGTAGGGTAACCTGGGGTAACACGGTCCCTGGAGGTAAGACGGCCCCCACCACGTACTCAAAATATATAACTCTGAGCGTTCCAAATTTGGTGCAAAATGAAGCTAATTCTATCTGATACCCGCCCGAAAGTTCAGCAACACGAGACAGACGTAATTAAATCAATGTGTTTTTAAACTTTTATATGCATTGATCTAATATTTTGTCAATAGTAAAACGGTGAAACTCACCATAAAACGGTGTGAATCATGACTTAATTGGTGACATGATAATATTATTAATCAGTTGACAGATCAAACAATACAAAATGTGGAATAGTATGTTGTGCTTTGTATACATCTTATTAAGACACACGTCTCTGGGGCAAGACAGTCCCCATGCATATGGTGCAAGACGGTCCCTATGTCTTATCCCACACGCACATGGTCACACTTTGTCAAATGTATTACACATGACCAATTATGTTTAATACATTGAATATAATACGAACATTGCATAATTTACGTTCTGCTAGCCCGTAGGCTGTAATTACGATGGAATATCACTACCACCAATATTAGATTATATATGGATTGCAAAGTATGTATTATATGTTAACTCCCATTTAAATTTAACAACCATAATGGCCTGATATATTACTATCATACCATTTGTATATAATATACATTTTAATTTCAGGCAATAGTTCGTTCATACAGTCGAGCCTCGTTATAACGCGGTGGTCGGGCTCAACGACTTCAGACCGCGCTGTACGCGAGGCGCGTTAGGTGTTCTCATATCTGCCCGCTGCACCTAGCACAAGAACGCTGTCGAAGCCCCGTGTGCTTGCAGCACTGTCTTATACGCCAATATGCAGTTTATGAAACTTATTAAAGGAGTATACTAGCATCAACGTGTATTATTTTTAAATGTCACACACTCTTGACTTTTGAACTGAATAAAACACATGTACGTAAACCGTTATGGAATAGATATACTACGGTGATGATGTACTGGACCAATAGGCCTACGAATCGAAAATAATAACCTGGACCTGAGCAGCCGAAAACGTATAAATTATGATTTGACAAAAGTTGTATGTAAGCTGATAAAAAACAGAAAACGACAATAGGTAGAATTACTAATTGTTTCACTTCGTCTTTCAACTGATCTCGACCAAAGCATAAATTTATTATGCACCACTTAACATCGATTCATCACTTCATGTGCGGATGACGAATTCGTATTGTCGCGCACCGGTAGAGCCTTGGGTTAGGAATTTGACATGTCGGTTTCGCGTCGCGAAAACGATTAAATTTACGATGTAAAGGTAGCATGTCATTTCACCCAAGTGTTATGTTGGCATTGCATACTAAATGCATTTAAAACTGTTTATCTGATTCTTACGCGAGGCGTATTTGTGAATCTCGATTGCAATTTACAAACCAGCGAAGCGAGCGACAGCGATTGATGTCGGCGGTAACGCAAAATAAACAACACGTTGATACTCATTCACTGACATTGTTCGCCTAATGTTTCTTGAGAATTGTCAAAGTAATTCTAAGTAGGTTTAAGCAGGCCCAAATTCGGGGTCCACGACCGACCGCGTTATATCCGAATCCGCGAAATAACGAGGCGTGACTGTATAAGTAAAAACCACGGGGAGGGGGTTATAGACCGTGTTACCCCATGCAGAGGACCGTCTTGCCCCAAGGATGGGGCAAGATGGCTTTTTGGCATATTTACTATTTTTCAAACCCTTACAATATATACATATTCTGAATCACAGAATATTTATCTTACCAATGGTAATAACACTATCAATGTTATGATTAACTGTGGCTAATTAGAATATAATTAGCATATGTAAACAATTGCAAAGTGAAAAATTAAATACGAAATCTAGTTTTATTTCGTCACTCATGGACACAATAAAACACAAAATGAGGCAAGTTTGGTACTGCAAGGTAGGCCTACACGTCCTCTATGGGCAGCAAGAGAAATTATAATAATATCTGCATTTACCTGTGAAATATTACAATTAGCATGCAAGTACCATGATTTTGGTTGATCGCATATATACATATAAAGCACACAAAACTGTTCACAAAATGCATAATAATGAATGTTTCATAGGTACATGTAATCTATTGACATATATATCAGAGCACACCATGTATTGTAGTATAATAACTGATGGAAAAGAAAAATTCAAGGAATGTAAATGCAGTACTTCTGCAAATGTTACGTCAAATGTTACGTCAAAAGACAATGAATACAGTAAAAACACATCATTGACACATCGATGTTGTTGTCTTGGCCGCTACTAATGTCATTTACATCCGAATTCTCGGATGTAAAACCCAACAGATGCAATGCCCGCTCATAGTCTTCATAACCATGAATCGTAAAACGGTGACAAAATATCGGTCACTTTAAAAAAATTCGCAAAAATACTAATAATTGACGGATCGATTCGAGAAACGGCTCAAAACGTCCGCACATGTGTTGTTTTCATCCGGGCAACAACAGCATAACCAAAGCGAACGAGCGTGGCGCCACATAGCGATCAATATGAACACTACATCACAACACCGAAATTTCGGTGTTCAGGGTGCGTCAGGTTTTAAAGGAAGTAAAAATACATATTTGGTATATTATTATGTTCATCACGTGGACATGTTATTTTGTATACTAATGTGGCAGGGGCGGGCCGCAATATCGTTGTCAGTCCGCGGGCCGCATGAAATAGCTACGCGGGCCGCAGTTGGCCCGCGGGCCGCAGGTTGCCGACCCCTGTACTAAACGGATGAGTCTGTTATCCGCGATTCTATTAAGCGTGTTCCACGTTGCCTGTTTACTATCATTGAGACACATTCCACATTTAATTGTTACGTTTTGTGCAACAATGCACGTTGATTTACGAAAACGCGTAATCTAGATTACGCCTTTATCACAGAAATGCGAATGCGCTTATCGTTCGCGCTGGTTAACATGTCAGCCCACCCACTTTTAGAATGCATTCTGAGTAAACCTTGGCGTGATAGTCTTGATTTTATTTGCACGTGTTTAGTTGTTATTAACTCTTGTAGATGCATAACTCCAAAACCATGATTTTTGTTTCGCGAGTGAAAGTGAAAAAACTATATGAATTAATACTTTCATAACCATTCAATATCTTTAGAATTTCAAGTTGATATCTTCTTAACCGCATTGTATGCAGGGTTCTAAAACCGCATTTTTTGTGGCATTCTTCCTAATTAAACTGTTCCCTGACGTACCATATACCGTGTATATGGTCGGGTTACAGATGGTGGAGGATTTGTTGTTTCTCACTTGCTTCACGAACCCTTCACCCCCTATACCCACGTTAGCGTATATGGCTCCACGCAACTCATCAGTGTGCATTTTTCATAGACCTTCCTGTTCCGCGGTTGGGTCTCGCACGTCTAAGTATTCACGAGACTTCGATGTGAAATCAGACAGTTCCCCCCTCAGGTTGGTACTATGGGTAGACCTCGGTACTTGGCCATGTACTTTCGCTGTTCTTTCTTCCAATCGAGACAGGTGGCATTAGCTATGCCTACCCTGGATAGGCTTACATCCCGGCTAAAGACATGTCTTTCATCAATTATTATTTTGATAACCTTTTATAATTATATATTGTCATGCTTAATCTGTTTTAGTCTATTTTGTTTTGATTTCATATTGCCAGTTTTAAGTACATCTTCTATTCAGCTTAGTTTATTGAGCATATTCTTTATTGAACTTCCGGCTACTTGGACTTGGTGCAGCGACTTGAATTTGGTGTAGATCATTTACAGAAATACGTGGAATATCAAATAGAATAAGTATTACTATTGCATATATATTATACACAAACGTATTGTAGACATATATTAGGAAACAGGTTTTGTTAATTATTAGTCAGAGGGAGTATTTTAGAGTAAGTTAGTTTCGGATTCTGTCAGGGAATTCAGCGAGCGTTAATAGGGGTGTTTACAATTCGAAAAATTAGATAACATAGTGAATAGTCAGTAACAGTGAATATTGGTTAGAATAAGTATTAGTATTATACATATATTGTTCACCAACTTCTTGTAGACATATATTAAGAAACCGTTGTTGTTAACAGAGGTAGTATTTTTTTTTCCCGGATTCAAACTCAACGAGTGATAAAAGGGAGTTTGTTACAAGTCATTCAACCCGTGCATCGAGCTATCGTTTACATTAGCTAATATATATATATATATATATATATATATATAAGATAAAGTGATTTATTTACTTAAATTACATACATAAGGTAATATCTGACATAGTGGTAGTCAACGTTTTCGGTAAAAAGGAATTAACAGCAGGACTTTAGCGTAAATTAGTACACACTCACTTCGTTGTTTTGTTACACAGTGTTCTCCGTATTCGCTAGGTGGCAGGATTTTTAGCCTAAAGTGTTCTTTTGATCACAAAAACAGCCTTATTCAAGGCTAACGTAGCACACTAATTAAAACTAAATTGTATGATGGCCCCGTGCAAACGACAGTTAAAGGCCACAAGGCACGTAATTTGTGGCAGTTGTAGTAACTGGGTAGATTTCGTCAAGTCTGGGTGCGAAAAGTCCTGGGCTGAGGTCCAGGCAGATAGTTTTAATTTTGAGTGTAGGGGATGCGCAAGGATGAAGGAAATAGAGGTGGAGTTGAAAGAGCTGAGACTGCTCGTTGTGGCAATGGTGGGAAGGGATCAGGGGAGTTGTGCCAGTAGTTCCGGTGAGGGAACAGTAGACGATAAAGTGGGGAAAGACACAAGAGATGCTAGGGAGAGCTCACCTCAGCCTGGGAGGAAGCTGAGAGGAGGGAAGGTGACAGGTCATAGGGAGACAGGACGTAAGGAGACGGGAAGGAAAGGAACGGGAGGGAAGACAACCGGGGTGAAGGAGAGGGGAGTAGGGGAGACAGGAGGGAAGGAGAAGGGAGTGGGGAGACGGGAGGGAAGACAACCGGGGTGAAGGAGAGGGGAGTAGCGGAGACAGGAGGGAAGGAGAAGGGAGTGGGGGAGACGGGAGGGAAAACAACCGGAGTGAAGGAGAGGGGAGTAGGGGAGACAGGAGGGAAGGAGAAGGGAGTGGGGGAGACGGAAGGGAAGGGGTCAGGACAGAATGTGATGGAGGGGATCGAAAGGAAGAGTTATTCTGCAGCAGTGATAGAGGGGTGAGGAAGAGAGCGAGGGTGTTTGTGGGGGATTCGATAGTTAGGAAGACCGACAGAGTCTTAAACAAGGGAGATGATGTGGTGGTCTGCTTGCCTGGAGCCAAAATAGAGGCGATAACTGAGAGGGTAAAAAACATCGTAGGCTCGGGTAAGGGTGGATCTGTTTTAGTACATGTAGGGACAAATAACGTAGAGAGGGAGGGTACAACTGCCATAGTTAGGAAATATAGGCAGTTGGTCAGAACACTAAAACAGACGCGGGTTGAGCAGGTAATACTGTCAGGGATTTTACCTGTGATGGGCAGGAGGGGTCATAAATATCGAAATTGTCGGGGGATGGCAATTAACATGTTAGTCCAGAGGCTGTGTAGGGAAGAGGAAGTTGGATTTGTGGATTTATGGGAAAGTTTTGTTGGGAGGGGTGATATGTACATGAAGGATGGGCTTCATTTAAGTGGAAAGGGGGCGGCAGTATTCGCGGACAAACTTTCAGCAGCAGTAGATAGCGACTTGGGTACAATGACAAATATTTTTGGAAGTAAACATTCTTTAAACTAGAAGTGCAGGGGGTTACCTAGAGGTGTCTCAAGCAGAACAAGAGACCACTAGCACAGATAAACCAATATCAAATCATCCGAAAAACATCTCTGAAAAAGGTTATAGATGCGTATGTTTAAATGCAAGGAGCATAGTAAATAAGAAAAACGAATTAAACATTATGGTAGAAGATATTGACCCTCACATAATTGGTATAACTGAATCATGGGCCAACATAGATATAACAGATGCTGAATTAGGACTGACAGGATACGTAATGTTTAGGAAAGATCGAATAGGAAGAAGGGGCGGGGGAGTTATTTTATATGTTAAAGAATCTATTCAGGCTTATGAAATGAAACTAGAAAGGGAAGCAGATTGCGATGAAGCTGTTTGGTGCAAAATTGTTTCAGGAAATTCAAAATTAACTGTTGGATTAGTTTACCGAAGTCCAAACATAAACGAAGAGGACAACACAAAAATAAAAAACGCTATAAAGGAAGTTAGTAAAGGGGAATGTATCATAATGGGAGATTTTAACCATGGACACATACAATGGAATTCTCTAGAGAGCACAGGGATTGATGATCAACAATTTCTATGTTTAATCCAGGATAGCTTTCTTACTCAGCACGTACTAGAACCAACCAGGGAGAAAATGTATTAGATATAGTTTTGTCATCACAAAAAGAATTAGTGGACAATGTAAAAATATTTGAACCATTGGGTAATAGTGACCATAATCAAATACATTTTGACATCAATGTAAAATCAGAAAGTAAAAATAAGAAAACGTACAAGAGAAACTTCCACAAAGGTAACTACAAAGATATGAGAAAATACTTAGCACAGCTAGATTGGAATAACATGCTGATGAATAAGACTGCAATTGAATGTTGGAATATTCTAAAATATGAAATTGAGAGTATCATTGATAAATTTGTTCCCTTCCGAAAACAAGGAAAACGGTGTAGAAAGAAACACGTGTCAAAAGAGGCAATTAGAAAAATAATGCTAAAACAAACTATGTGGAGGGTTTATAGGCGTACCAGAAAGGAAGAAGACTATGCAAAATACAAAGAGGCACTTAATGCAGCTACAACTGAAATCAGACAATCTAAAAGAAGCTATGAGCAAAAACTGGCATGTAACATAAAAACTGACAGCAAGAGTTTTTATGCATATGTCAGGAGTAAACAAAACGTACAAGACAAGGTTGGACCTCTAGAAGACAGTGCTGGAAATATAATATCACAGGGGTTTTTAATGGCGGAAGACCTAAATGGTTACTTCAGTTCAGTGTTTACAAAAGAAGATATTAGTTCATTACCAGTTGCTGATGCTAAATTTCAGGGGACTAAATCTGACTATTTAGGACCGTTAGTTGTAACTCCAGAATTGGTAGCTAGGAAAATAAAGGCAATGAAGGATAACAAATCACCGGGAGTGGATGGGATTCCTCCAAAATTACTAATGGAAACAGTAGATCAAATCAGTATACCACTTGCAAGAGTATTCAACTTGTCATTAAAAGAGGGAGTTGTTCCGTTTGAATGGAAAGAAGCAAACATCATACCATTATTTAAAAAGGGTTCGAGAAATAAGTCAGAGAATTACAGACCAGTGAGTTTAACGTCAGTGATTTGTAAATTATTAGAAAGGTTAATTAAAGACCATATGGTGGACTTCCTCGTTAAGCATAAATTATTAAATTCATCTCAACATGGATTCCTTAAAGCGAGGTCATGCTTAACAAATGTGTTATGTTTTTGGAAGAAATCACTAAGTGGATAGACGAGGGATCGCCAGTAGATATTATCTACTTAGATTTTCAGAAAGCTTTTGACAAAGTGCCACATCAAAGATTGCTACTTAAATTAAAAGCCCATGGTATCGGGGATAGCATAACTGACTGGATAGAACAATGGCTGACTGACAGAAGACAACGAGTTGTAGTAGATGGCGAAGTTTCAAATTGGAAATCGGTTTTGAGTGGGGTACCTCAAGGATCAGTATTAGGACCTATATTATTCTTAATTTATATCAATGACTTGGACGACAGTATAACAAGTAACGTACTGAAATTTGCGGACGACACAAAACTGTTTAGAAAGGTTAATACTGATGGTGATAAACAACATTTACAAAACGATCTAGACAGATTAGTGAAATGGTCTGAGAAATGGCAGATGCTGTTCAATTTTGGGAAATGTAAATGCCTACATACAGGACATGGGAACTTGAATGTAAACTATAAAATGGGAGCTACTGTTCTTGGTACTACTGTAAAAGAAAAGGACTTAGGAGTTACAATAAGCGCTGATATGAAAGTTTCAGAGCAGTGTGGTATTGCAGCTTCAAAGGGTAATCAAATTCTTGGATTGATTAGAAGAAACATAACATACAAGGGAAAAAAGTTAATTATACCTCTTTATAAAGCAATAGTTAGACCTCATTTAGAATACTGTATACAAGCATGGAGACCATATCGTAAGAAGGATATAGATACGCTTGAACGCATACAAAGGAGAGCAACTAAAATGATTCCAGAACTTAGAGACCTTAGTTATGAAGAACGCCTGAAAGAATGTGGTTTAACAACTCTAGAGACAAGGAGGTTAAGAGGAGATCAGATTGAAGTTTTTAAGATATTGAATGGGTATGAAAATATTGATAGAAATATGTTTTTCTCACTCAAGAAGGATAGCAGAACTAGAGGACATGAGGTAAAATTAGTAAAGGATCAATGTAGATTGGACATCAGGAAGCACTCGTTCTCACAGAGGACAGTAAATGAATGGAACAAACTGTCTACAGATTGTGTAACTGCTAGCAGCGTGAATATGTTTAAAAACAAGGTTGACACATATATCAGAAGGGCGGGTTATAAGTAGGTGAACATTGTTGGACTCTCGATAAGCCAATGGCTTCCTTGTCCACTTGCCATCTGGGCCTTTGGCTTGGATGGCAAATCTTGTTAAATTGTTGTTTTTCTTTATTCATAGATGCTTAAATTTGGTATTCTACAACTCTTACGTGTGTGTCATTATTATATTAATTTATGAATTTTATTGTAATAATTTATTTTATTAATGTTGTATTTTAGGCGCCTCTGAACATATATAATATCCGTATATAAAAACAGATTATTATTGTTATTGTTTTTATACTCTTCATAATAGGCGCGTCAAGTATTTCGACCTCTCCGTTAGCCTGGGTCCATTTAGCGGTCCCGCTTAATAGTCCAGCGAATATGTGAACAAACTTAGCATTTTATGGTAAAGGTATGAAACTTGGCAGAGTTATAGATCTACCCATACCAATATTTTTCTTGATTTGAAGACATCGCAAAATAAATGGCATCTGCCAAACACCTAAACGTTTTGTGCGTATGAACCATGTATCATAACCATGTTCATGTAATGTCTCCAACATGTTCATGTAATGTCTCCAACATGTTCATGTAATGTCTCCAGTAACTGGAGTAGATGTACACATTGTACTGCAGCTTCCAGTTGTTGCATTACTTCAGATGGGGTGTCGTCTTCCCCGTTGTCATCCAACGACTGTGCAAGTTGCTTAGATAAACTTTGAAGATCTGCATCATCAAACCCTTGGTCTTTTGCCCACCCTAGAAACTGAGGCCACATGATTAGCCACAGGGCCTCCAATGCGAGTTTGTGCACTCGGATTGTTCGGTTGTACGATTTGGCTGACATGTTGTAACTACCTGTGTTGTCACCAAATACTGAACTTTCCGCCCACACAGATTGTAGTCCAGAGTTTGTTTAGTGCCGTCCGATAGCTTTCATGACGTGTTTGGCAATACGGAAGCTCCAAAGACGAAGAAAGATCTTGCTACAAACTTAAGGAGTCTCAAACTGAAGTTCCTTGGCCTTTGAATACAGTTGCTCATCTGTGCTCAGAATGTGTATCCATCTATTAATCTTTCAGGGTCGACAATCCACAAATACAGCTACCACATCCGATACTGTCTTATTTCAAGGAATATAAAGCTTTTATATGACGTATATGTGAACAATGGAATTGCATTCGATATCTTGCTTACTTCTGAAACGGGCCCTGGTTTACATAATATACTCATAACATTGTTTGTGATACTGGGTGCACCATACAATGCTATATTTAATAGGATTATGAAACTGACACCGTTGCAGCGGGGTCAGTTACATATAAAACAACAAATCATACTATGACACTAACACTATATAAATCTGGCGGCAACTGGCATTATTTTGTGATGAAAATAATTGACATGTACCGTGTACGTAAGAAGTTATAGAAACTATAGTACACCTTTCATCCAGAAACCAAAATAAAATATTGATATTTTTGGGAACGTTTTATGTTTTGTTGTCGAATATTTCTATGACATTGATATAATTATTTTTCCCTTATTCCAGATATTTTGATTCCATATTTAGTTATGTAGCTCTATAATTAGTAGAGTTACAGCCGATTATGAATACATTGCAAAATCTGAACACCATCTTTACTAAATAGCTCACTACACAGTAAAAAAATCAAACTAGAAAGTGTCATCCGAGCTGGTTGTGACCGGTAAAGGTTAGAAATAAACCATGGCATGGACGACACCTTGTAACATTTAAATACCCCTAACGTGATTTCTAGAGCCATTTTGAGATTATTTGCCTAGTCTATTATCTAATGTTTGGGGTAGACGCATATCTAACAAAAAAGATACGGCAAATGAATTAAACAATTTGTTTAGTAATATTGGTCCTAAGCTTGCGAAGGACATCACAAATACTGATAAGAATATTTCTACAGATGATTATTTAGGTCGTAGGATTGAACCATGTCTGTTCCTAAAACCCTTATATGTGGAAGAGGTCATTGATACAGTGAAAGAATGTACCACAAAAAAAATCTGCACACTTTGAAAGCATACGCATACACATTGTTGCTAAGGTCATAAATTATATTTCATATGCAAACCTCTCACGCACATCTGTAATAGTTTATTTAGAACTGGGGTGTTTGCATCAAGAATGAAAATTGCCAAAGTAATACCACTGTTTAAAAGCGGTGCAAAAACTGACCTTACCAATTAGAGGCCAAATTCTCTCTTTCTCAAAAATCTTGTAAAACTTGTTCCTTACTAGAACAGATAGCTTTGTAAATGCCAACAAAACATTTAATTCAAGACAGTACTTCTTTCGTACAAATGTGTCCATGGCACACGCAGTTATGGAATTGATAGAAAAATGGTACGGATAGCAAAACAAAATTTTTCAAAAGTTGCCATACACCAAGTATTGTAGTGAAATATGGGGTAACGGCAGCAAACTCATACATGTAATTTACACAAACAGAAACTAAAAGAAAATTGAGTAATTACCAAACAAGGCAGAGTGCAAAGTATTTAAAACGGCAACACAATATAATGATGAAACCATTTCCACATATTGGCAATGTGAAAACATTAGTCTCCCTCCCTCCCTCCCTCCCTCCCTACATCCCTCCTTCCCTCCCTCCCTTTCTCTCTCTCTCTATCTCTCCCTCTCCTTCCCTCCGTCTCTCTCTCTCCCTCCCTCCCTCCCTCCCTCCCTCTCTCCGTCCCTCTCTCTCTCTCTCTCTCTCTCTCTCTCTCTCTCTCTCTCTCTCTCTCTCTCTCTCTCTCTCTTTCTCTCTCTCTCTCTCTCTCTCTCTCTCTCTCTCTCTCTCTCTCAACGACAGACCTGAGTCATTTCAGGGAAACTCAAATCGGGAGTGGCGCGAGTCAAGATCGACGTCAGAGTGTCTAGACACGTTGTAGAAAACTATTTCTAAAATCCTAATCCACCTTTGATTATAAGGATGTTTCGTCATTTCATCTTATTTTATTTGGCTTTGCGATGGGTGTTCAGATTTGTGGATGTGCATGCCTTGCAGTCCGCTGTCGTGCCATAAATCTTCATGTGGTATACCAAATACTCGAGTACGTACATCTGATACGGCGCCAAATGGTGAAACGAGATAGTGTAGTCGCTGATACGGTCAATGCTCTGCAATTACAAAAAAATGCAATAAAATAATAGCAAAACAAATATAATTAATTTCACTACACAAAGGGTGGGCCTAGTATTAAGCCCTGGCAAGGAAAGGTTCGCGCGTGTGTGTGTGTTTGTTTATGTGTTTGTCATATATATATATATATATATATATATATATATATATATATATATATATATATATATATATATATATATATATATATATATATATATATATATATATATATATATATATATATATATATATATATATATATATATATATATATATATATATATATATATATATATATATATATATATATATATATATATATATAAGCTAATTCCATAGTGACCCTTGCTTGATATTTTATATTATTCCACAATATGTCGATTTTACGAAAAACACAGAATTTATTCTACGTACACTTAAGGCGCCATTCTTTCCATATTTTCGGTCCTTTTCCAGAAACGGTTGGAATATAAGCGATGATTGATGAAAGCGACTGTGTCCGTCCGCGTCCAGTGTACTACCCCGCACCACGCCCAGAGTTTTCAAGCATCTTCCCATCTCGACATCTTCAGCTCCGTGGTCTTCTGGGCACACACACTTTTCTCTAGTAGCAAACCTTCGCAGGGCTACTCGGCTGAGCACGTACCCTGAACCTCCGGCATTGTAAAGCAGTTTCATGTGATAGATATATAAGCGCCCGAAGTATACCGGTTGAGAAGTGTTTTGTGAAGACAAAAAGTAACGGAGATTCTCTAAGATGACGTAGGTGTCGTCATCGGCCTTCATGAACCAATCAGCGTCGTTGTAATGATGCATGTAGACGTAATCGAATGTTTTCATTGTTTTCATAGTCAAGTGCCCTCTGCCCTCTTTTACGTTGATGTCAATCGTTGGAAACTCGTTGTTTTCGTGGTCGCTCGCAAACAACAGTTTATTACAGCGACGTGTCCACGTGGCTTGCACGTGACGCGCTTTGGTGTTCATTGTCTTTTCTGACGTCATCACCCAGCAGAGCACTCGAACTTTTTTGTACAGCTGATCAGCGATCGATTCGACATCTGAAAATTGAGTAGATACAAACTTAATTGATGTTGGCGATTAATGTATATTCTTTATACTTAATAGCAATGACCAGTCTACCTAGGTTAAAATAACGGACATTATCAGTTTTAGATTTTGTTTTTCGTCTCACAATTAACATTGAGGCATGTTGCAGGAACCGGGAGGTGGTCTTATCAACGGGTGGGAGGTGGTCTTATCAACGGGTGGGAGGTGGTCTTATCAACGGGTGGGAGGTTGCCCAACCCCAAACAAGTGGGATATAGGAAGTTGATGTCCTGAACCGCTCGACGGTGAACCGTCATATTTATATTTGTACTGCTTAATATGTTATGCACAGTTAGTATATTACTTGTTTTGTTTTAGACTCCATAATATTGGTAAAACCGAGGTTTCTGTTTGAATTATGCTGTCATCATTATGGCAAATAAACTTGTCCTGACTTCCTGGAAAACCTATTCAGATCTGCTAAAATAATAACCATTTTGGGATTTTAAGTGTCTGCAATACATTTTATCACATTTTTAAACAGGTAAATTTAATTTGCACAGGTGTAATGCTTCACACCATAGGCGTTCTACTTTAGTCGAACCTATTAACAATTCGCAGTTCAGTGCAGTGGCCTGAAATGTGTAATGTATCAATTAACATTTGGTGCAGTTTGACTAAATCCCAACGTGTTCCTCATAGTAATAGCTTACTGTAATGCTTTGTACATGTCTAAGTTCACACCATAAATCATTGTATCCTGGATTCGCAACCTTCACTCAATCTCTTTCCTTCGCGGAAGACACGTTTCTTTCTTCTCTTCAGAAAGTTTCGTTTCCCCCTGAGTATTCCGTTGTTTTCCTTAACTCTCTCTAGTCATAGGCCCACCTGCTTCATAATTAAAACATGATGTGTGTCTGCATTCGCATCCGGATATACGCTCAAATAATTTGTGTTATTTAATGCTTACTGTTTAGCTGGTAATTTCCTGTCCATATTTTTAAGAGTAAGCGAGTTTTTGTTTCAATCGAACATTCTTTAAAATGTGGTTTGTAAATGTAAAAGTGAGCACACGTTAACTATTACACAATGTGTCATTACATAGTAAGACATATGGGAATGTTAATTTATTATTGTCGACATTGAGATATCAAACCTGGGATGTACACGTGTGCTGTATAGGTCTAGTTATAGCAAATCATCAACGGTCACCTGATAGGTGGGATCAGTTCCAAAATGTCTGATACCCGTGAACGTATATGTTTGTATTTCTATATTATGAAGTAGTTTGTCGCTCTGTCTGTCTGTCTGTCTTCACGCGCATCCGGCAGACCGTGGGGATGGTTAGTACATTCACATATTTCAAAATGACAGTGGGGTGGGGATACAACGAAGGAACCTATGTGGATGTTTGGCGTAGATTACGGAACTCAGAACAATCGGAATTCGTAGTTCCGTATAAGTTCCTTTGTGGCTAGGTAACTCGGCAAGGCATGATATGATTTGCATCGAACTGCAACCTAGGCTCGCAGGGATGGGGAAATAATTATGAGAACTTACGTCTGGGTGATACTTGATCTCAAGTCTCAAGTCTCAAGTGGTTTACTCCAAACAGCCCAAACTTGGGCTAACGCGGGAGTTTGTGGTGGGCTGTGCGCATGCGCTGTGGGTGGTACATTCGATTAAAAGACTAGTATCATTAATGTTGCTGAAATGGTTTTTATTTGATAGTTTTATTTATTTTATGTATAGTTTACATGGGCCAAGAGTTCGTTTAATCATGCCTAAACATTTCGAAGATTTTGAAGTTATGTCAGTGACGTGATTTGTCCAGGTTAATTTGGAATCCAATTTTACTCCGAGGTATGAGTGGCTGGATACGGTGGATAATGGCTGGCCAGAAAGCGAGTACTTGTGTGTGCTGGGTTTAGTTTTGTTTGTTATTGGAAGGTGGACGCATTTAGATACATTAAATTCCATTTGCCATTTGTCATTTGTCTGTTTGGAGTTGGCTTAGGTCAGTTTGGAGAATTTCGTGGTCGTTTTTGGAAGAAATTTTACGATATATAATGCTATCATCTGCAAAAAGGCGTATAGGAGATTTGATGTTCCCATTTATGTCATTTATGTAGAGTAAGAAAAGGACAGGTCCTAGAACTGAACCCTGTGGGACACCAGATGTGACATCTGTGATGTCCGACAGGGCACCGTTAACTGAGACTCTCTGTTTGCGGTTGGATAGAAAAGATTTGATCCAATTTTGAGTGTTTCCAGTGATTCCGTAGGAGGTCAAATTTGATAGAAGACGTAGGTGAGGCACTTTGTCGAAGGCTTTAGCAAAGTCAAGCAGGATTGCGTCAATTTGGGTCTTGTTGTCCATAGCAGTCATCCAGTCGTGGACTGTCTCAATGAGTTGAGATTCACAAGACAGTCTCGACTGGAATCCGTGTTGGAAGTGGAGAATGATGTTATGCTTGTGCAGGTGTTTCCACATGTTGCTTAGGATGATATGTTCCATTACTTTACAGAGGATGCAGGTTAGTGATATGGGTCTGTAGTTAGCAGGGTCAGATTTATGGCTCTTTTTGTGTATAGGAGTTACTAATGCTTGTAGCTAGTCATTAGGAAGTTTACCTGTGTTGTATGATTGTTGGAAAATTTGGGTGATGATGGGAGCTATCTGCTTTGCAGTTTCTTTAAGGACTCTGGCTGGGAGTTCATCTGGGCCTGTAGCTTTGTTCTGGTTTAGATTTTCCAGCTGCTTTATTACGCCATCTATGCCAATTTCGAGAAGGGGGATGTTGTAGAGGGGGCTATTTGGGGGATGGGGTGCTTTTCTTGGGTAAATACAGAGCTAAATTGGTTGTTTAGGGCATTTGCTTTATCTCGATCATTAATTATTGGTTGGTCGTTTACTCGAAGTGTGGGGATGCCAATGTTTTCTCGTTTATTTGCCTTAATAAATGACCAGAATCGTTTATGATTAGTTTTCAGGCTGTCTCCAATGTGGTTGTTGACATAGTCTTTGTAGGATTTTGCTAATGCTTTAGTAGCTTGCTTTCGGAGTTCCTTAATTTCGTCCCAGTCATTTTCCCAGTCACTGTTTAGTCCAGTTTGCTTTGCCTTTTTGTGGCTTTTGTTTCGTCTTCTCTGCATTCAAATTAGTTCACGTGTTATCCAGGGGAGGTGGGTTTTAGCTTTTGTGTATCGTCTCGGTATGTTATTGTTAATCAAGGTAGTGAGGCGTTCGCGGAAAAAGGTCCAGTTTATGTCTATATCCTGTGAGTTGGGGTCGATGTCGAAGTACTCAAGATTTAGTTTGTCTATGTCGTCTTTGACTGACTTGACATCATTCGGCTGGTCAATGAGAGCGTCCTGTGTCGACTCTCTATTTGTCTTGGTGGAAGATTCGACGGTGTCAGAAAGCGGACTAATTTCGCTTTCTATGTCGAGGCGATCAAGAATTCCTTCGGACAAAGATTGCCATATATGCGTTTGTGGCGTAAGTAATTTCATCACGACGAACGCAGCTAGTAAGCCCGCTACGCAACCCACGACTATTCTGCTCGTTAACATGTTTACAAGCTCATGCAACAATAACAACTGTGTCGAGTTTCATAAATACTCAAATCTGACGTGGTTATCACCGACTGTCGACCGGATGTTAAACGAGATGCATGGTGGTTTCTGCTACTTTCGATGTTTTACAAGCAACGAATTTTCATTTCAAGGCACACAACAGTAGTCGTCGGTCAAAATGACATGTCTTGATATATCTAAATCCACGAGTAGCTGAATAATATAACATAAATAATATTTGGAATAAAATGAGCAACAGTCAGTGCCACACCCCCAGACAGTGGCGCCACTCAGTGTATCACTACAACTTGATTACAAATACAGAACAGTCAGTGCCACACCCCCAGACAGTGGCGCCACTCAGTGTATCACTACAACTTGATTACAAATACAGAACAGTCAGTGCCACACCCCCAGACAGTGGCGCCACTCAGTGTATCACTACAACTTGATTACGAATACAGAACAGTCAGTGCCACACCCCCAGACAGTCGCGCCACTCAGTGTATCACTACAACTTAATTACGAATACAGAACAGTCAGTGCCACACCCCCAGACAGTGGCGCCACTCAGTGTATCACTACAACTTGATTACGAATACAGAACAGTCAGTGCCACACCCCCAGACAGTGGCGCCACTCAGTGTATCACTACAACTTGATTACGAATACAGAACAGTCAGTGCCACACCCCAAGACAGTGGCGCAACTCAGTGTATCACTACAACTTGATTACGAATACAGAACAGTCAGTGCCACACCCCCAGACAGTAGCGCCACTCAGTGTATCACTACAACTTGATTACGAATACAGAACAGTCAGTGCCACACCCCCAGACAGTAGCGCCACTCAGTGTATCACTACAACTTGATTACGAATACAGAACAGTCAGTGCCACACCCCCAGACAGTCGCGCCACTCAGTGTATCACTACAACTTGATTACGAATACAGAACAGTCAGTGCCACACCCCCAGACAGTAGCGCCACTCAGTGTATCACTACAACTTGATTACGAATACAGAACAGTCAGTGCCACACCCCCAGACAGTCGCGCCACTCAGTGTATCACTACAACTTGATTACGAATACAGAACAGCTGCGGAGTGATCTAAAGAAACGCTTGGTTGGGCAACGTCATCGTTTCTTACGACTTGTTGTGTCATTGTAAAAGGCAATTGAGCAAAGTAACATAGTTTCAGACAATAAAACGAACTTCACTGTGTTTCTAGTTTCACGTTTCTCGTCAAGTCCGGGTGTGAGAAGTCCTGGGCTGAGGTTAAGGCGGATAGGTTAATTTCGAGTGTAGGGGATGTACGAAGATGAAGGAACTTGAGATGGAGTTGGAACAGCTGAGGCTGCTCGTTGTGGCAATGGTGGGAAGGGAGCAGGTGGATTGTGCCAGTGGTTCTGGTGGGGGGACAGTAGATGATAAAGTGGGGGAAGACGACGAGAGAGATGCTAGGTAGAGCTCACCCCAGCCTGGGAGGAGGCTGAGAGGAGGTGAGGTGACATGTCGTAGAGAGACAGGATGTAAGGAGACGGGACGTAGGGAGACAGGACGAAAGTATACGGGAAGGAAAGAAATGGGAGGGAAGACAAATGGATCGAAAGAGAGGGGAGTGGGGGAGAAAGTAGCGAAGGAGACGGGGGAGGGGGAGGGGGGAGGGGGAGGGGGAGGAGACGATAATGATATGTTGACGGTTGAGAGAGAGACTGATAACAGTCTGCCAAGTGATAAGGCTGCAGGACAGAATGTGATGGAAGGAATCCATGGGAAGAGCTATTCTGAGGCAGTGATAGAAGGGGTGAGAAAGAGAGCGAGTGTGTTTGTGGGAGACTCAATAGTTAGGAAGACCGACAGAATCTTAAACAAGGGAGATGACGTGGTAGTTTATTTGTCTGGGGCCAAAATAGAGGCGATAACTGAGAGGGTAGAAAACATCGTGGATTCAGGCAAGGGTAGATCTGTTTTAGTACACGTAGAGAGGGAGGGTACAACTGCCATAGTTAGCAAATACAGGAAGTTGGTCATGACACTAAAGCAGACGCGGGTTGAGCAGGTAATGCTGTCAGGGATTTTACCAGTAATAGGAAGGAGGGGTCATAGATATCGAAATTGCCAGGGGATGGCAATTAACATGCTAGTCCAGAAGCTATGCAGGGAAGAGGAAATTTGATTGTGGATTTATGGGGAAATTTTGTTGGGCGGGCTGATATGTACATGAAGGATGGGCTTCATCTAAGTGGAAAGGGGGCAGTAGTATTTGCGGATGGATTCACAGCAGCTGTATACAGTGGCATGGGTTGCATAACAAATATTTTTGGTAGTAAACATTGTTTAAACTAGAAGCGCAGGGGGGTTACTTAGAGATGCCTCAAGCAGGAAAAGAGGCCACTATTACAGACAAACCAATAACAAAATGTCCGAAAAACAGGTCTGAAGTAGGTTATAGATGCGCGTATTTAAAGGCAAGGAGTATAGTAAATAAGAAAAACGAATTAAACATTACGGTAGAGGATATTGACCCTCACATAATTGATATTACTGAATGATGGGCCAACACAGACATAAGAGATGCTGAATTATGATTGACAGGATAGGTAATTTTTAGGAGAGATCGAATAGGAAGAAAGGGAGGGGGAGTTATTTTATACGTTAAAGAATATCTTCAGGCTTATGAAATAAAAATAGAAAGGGAAGCAGATTGCGATGAAGCTGTTGGGTGCAAAATAGTTTCAGGAAATAAAAAAATAACTATTGGATTAGTTTACCGAAGTCCAAACATAAACGAAGAGGATAACACAAAAGTACAAAATGCTATAAAGGAAGTTAGTAAAGGGGAATGTATCATAATGGGAGATTTTAACCATGGACGCATACAATGGAAATCTGTAGAGAGTACAGGGGGTGAGGACCAACGATTTCTATTTTTAATTCAGGATAGCTTCCTTACTCAGCAGGTGCTAGAACCAATCAGGGGAGATAAGGTATTATATATAGTTTTGTCATCACAAAAAAATTAGTGGACAATGTAAAAATACATGAACCATTGGGTAACAGTGACCACAATCAAATACATTTTGACATCAATGTAAAATCAGAAAGTATAAATAAAGAAACGTATAGGAGAAACTTCCACAAAGGTAACTATAAAGATATGAGAAAATACTTAGCAAAGCTAGATTGGAATAACCTGTTGATGAATAAAACCGCAATTGAATGTTGGAGTATTCTAAAATATGAAATTGAGAGTATCATCGATAACATTTTTCCTTTGAAAAAGCAAGGCAAATGGTCTAGAAAGAAACACTTGTCAAAAGAAACTATTAGAAAAATAATGTTTAAGCAAACTATGTGGAGGATTTATAGGCGTACCAGAAAGGATGAAGACTACGCAAATTTCAAAGAGGCACTTAACCTAGCTACTACTGAAATTAGAAAGTATCAACGAATATTTGAAATAAAATTGGCAGGTAATATAAAAAAATTACAGCAAGAATTTCTATGCTAATATAAGGAGTAAACAGAAAGTTCGAGATAAGGTCGGACCACTGGAAAACAACAATGGAAACATAATTTCAGACGAGTTTCAAATGGCAGTGGTCCTGAATGAGTATTTCAGCTCAGTTTTTACCACAGAAGATATCAGCTCACTACCAGTTCCATTTACTAAATTTGAGGGCAATAAATCAGAACATTTAGGGCAGTTATTTGTAACACCTGAAATGATAGCAAAAAAATTAAGACGATGAAAGATAATAAATCATCTGGAGTTGATGGGATACCACCAAAACTGCTTAAGGAAATTGTTGAGCAAATTAGTACACCACTTGCAAAATTGTTTAACTTATCACTAGAAGAAGGAAAAGTTCCTTCAGAATGGAAAGAAGCAAACATTACGCCACTATTTAAGAAGGGATCGAGGAACAAGCCAGAAAATTACAGACCAGTGAGTTTAACATCAGTTGTATGTAAATTACTCGAAACATAAATTCGAGACCACATGGTGGAATTCCTAATAAAAAATAAATTAATAAACACATCTCAACATGGGTTCCAAAAAGCAAAGTCATGTCTAACCAATCTCTTAAGTTTTTTGGAAGAAATTACAAAGTGGGTATATGTAGATGTTGTCTACTTAGATTTTCAGAAAACTTTCGATAAAGTGTCAAAGAGTGTTACTTAAACTAAAAGCCCATGGCATAGGTAACGATATAATCAACTGGACAGAAAAGGGGCTTACACACAGACGACAGAAAGTAATAGTAGATGGTGAGATTTCAAACTGGAAATCTGTTTTAAGTGGGGTACCACAGGGATCAGTATTAAGCCCTATACTGTTTTTAATATATATACATTATTTCGAAGATGACATATCTAGCAAAGTACTGACATTTGCAGATAACACAACAGTATTCAGAAAGGTTACTAATGATAGAGATAAACAAAGTTTACAGGATGAGCTAGATAAATTAGTTAAATGTTCAGAAAAATGGCAAATGTTGTTAAATTTTGGGAAGCGTAAATGTATACACATAGGACATTGAAACATGGACGAAGAATGTAAAATGGGGATGTTGTACTAGGTAGAACAACACAACAAAAGGACTTAGGATTTACATTTAGTGCTGGCATGAAAGTTTCAGAGGAATGTGGGATTCCTGCGTCGAAAGAAAATCAAATTCTAGGGCTAATTAGTAGAACTATCATGTATAAGGAGAAACAGCTAATTGTACCCCTGTACAAAGCAATAGTTAGACCACATTTGGAATATTGTATTCACACATGGAGGCCGTATCGTAAAAAGGACATAGACAAGCTAGAAAGAATACAACGAAGAGCAACTAAAATTATTCCAGAAATGAGAGACCTTTGTTACGAAAGTCGCTTATTACAATGTGGTTTGACAACACTAGAAACCAGGAGACTAAGAAGAGACCAAATAGACGTGTTTAAAATAGTGAACGGTTATGAGGATGTTGATAGGAATATGTTCTTCAAACATGATGTGATGTCATAGGACTCTCAACCAATCAGAACGCTCGCCACCGATCTTTGACATTGACCTGTAGCGTTCCCTGACGATCGTACCATCGCAAAACAGTGCCCCAAAATCTCATTTTAGAAAATAGGGGAGGAGCTGTGACGTCATAAGTCACGTGACTGTTCTCGACCAATCAGAAACGTCGACATGTTTGACCTTGACCCGTAGCGCCCCTGGTGACAGTATCATCGCAAAACAACATGGCAGCAAAACAAGATGACAGCAGGTGGTCTTCAACCGTCGACACAACTGAACCGTAGCGCCCCCCTGGAGATGGTTTCACCACAAAAGGGTGTAATTTTTGCTAATTTATGCAAATTTATGCAAATGAGCTTTGACGTCATAGGTCACGTGACGGCTCTCGACTAATCAGAATCATCGACATAATTGAACTGTAGCGCCCCCTGGCGACGGTTTCACCACAAAAGGGTGTAATTTTTGCTAACTTATTGCTAATTTATTCAAATTATGCAAATAAGCTGTGACGCCATAGGTCACGTGACGGCTCTCGACCAATCAGAACCGTCGACACTTAACCCATAGCGTCCCCTAGCGACAGTATCAACGCAAAGGAGTACGCCCCTAGCGGTGAAACTGCTCTCCACCAATCAGATCCGTCGACACAATTGACTCATAGCGCCCCCCTGGCGGTGAAACTGCTCTCTACCAATCAGAAACTTACCCAAAATCTCAAAAAAAATTTTATCCTTCAAAAACACCAAATACTACTAACGACACTAATGTTAAATGACACCTTTGGAGAATGACAATGGAAAACCGTGAACATTTGTTTATGGATCACTAAAATATATCACTAAACTATATAAAACATATATATATATATATATATATATATATGTGTTTGTGTATATATATATATATATATATATATATATATATATATATATAGTGTGTGTGTAAAGTATATATATATATATATATATATATATATATATGTATATATATATATATATATATAGTGTGTGTGTAAAGTATATATAGATATATATATATATATATATATATATATATATATATATATATATATATATATATATATATATATATATATATATATATATGTGTGTATATATACATATTATACGATATCCTTCAACAATCAGATGCAATAGATCTTGACAGTTGGACCTATTTATCAGAAACGTCTTTCTTCAATTACACATTTGTCAGAAGCGTCTTTTTTCAGTTACATATTTCGCTTGTCTCGTTTTAAAGTCATTTTATATCTATCCAGTATCCACTATGATATATTAGCGAGTTTATGTTGTAAGTTCAGTGCTTAGTTAGAAATCATCGTACGAACTATTAAATTATTAAACTTCGCTACACAATTGTTTCGGCTCTATATACTCTGACATAATGCTATTCGTACTTTCGCAGGTTACACGTTCTAACAATCAAATCCATATTTCAAACATTTTATCAACAGGGTGCTATTTCATTACACTGGAATTGCTATTTAAATTATCACTCTATACATTTGCAATCCAATTAACTTCATACGCGATGAAATCAATTGAGGAGGGCGTTTTAACGCTTTATTATGAAAGGTTTGCATCTAAATGCGAAGTATTTGCCTTGCCTATCCGACTCTCTCTCGCCATCGTGAACTCGCCGAGAAGGAATCTGGCCCCGAAGGCGTGGTCTCATTGTTACCCACTGTCACCAATCCATGTTCTGTAGGCGTACCCGTGAAGTGCAAGCAGCCAATCGGCGTCATTATTGAGACATTACAATGGACATTTCTTTATGCCTAATTTAACTTTTTCAGCTTGTCTTTTATTTCAATATAGTCACAGTTTAAAGATATTTGGAATGACATCGTACACGCTGATACGAGCTCACTCTTCTTTTGATAATTAGCTAATAATGAATAAGCCATAATCTGGGTGCACGCATACTTTCCATCACTATAAAAATACGGCATGGATCCAGTCCGCCACAACCCTTAGTTCAGCAAGTAATCGCCAGATGGCAACACATGGTGTACCATTTCTAATGTATATCATAAATGTGTAATTGAAGAAAGACGTCTCTGATAAATAGGTCCAACTGTCAAGATCTATTGCATCTGATTGATGAAGGATATCGTATATTATGTTATATATATATATATATATATATATATATATATATATATATATATATATATATATATATATATATATATATATATATATATATGTATATATATATATATATATATATATATATATATATATATATTATGTTATATATATATATATATATCGCTATCTCTCTCCCCCCTCTCTCTCTCTCTCTCTCCCTCCACCGCCCCTCCCTCCCTCTCTCTCTCTAGCTGTCTCTCTCAAGCAACGTCAGACCAACTATATGGAAGCTTGGTCATTTCACCATTATATTTTATATATATTTTTTGTTCGCGATGGGTGGGCTGATTTGTGAAAGTTTATGCCTCGCAGTCCGCTGTCGTAAGTCTTCATGTGGTACACCAAATACTCGAGTACGTAATCTGATGCTGCGCCAAATGTGAAACGAGATAGCGTAGTGTGTGTGTGTGTGTGTGTGTGTGTGTGTGTGTGTGTGTGTGTGTGTGTGTGTGTGTGTGTGTGTGTGTGTGTGTGAGTGTGTGTGTGTGTGTGTGTGTGTGTGTGTGCGCGCGTGCGTGCGTGCGTGCGTGTGTGCGTGTGTGCGTGTGTGCGTGTGTGCGTGTGTGCGTGTGTGCGTGTGTGCGTGTGTGCGTGTGTGCGTGTGTGCGTGTGTGCGTGTGTGCGTGTGTGCGTGTGTGCGTGTGTGCGTGTGTGTGTGTGTGTGTGTGTTTGAGTACGTGTATGTCATTGTTTTCATCGTCAAGTGACTTCTGCTCTCTGTTATGTTGATGTCAATCGTTGGAACCTCGTTGTTTTTAAGGTAGCTACAGAGGTTTATGTGTGAATTATGTTGTCATCATAAGGACAAATAAACATGTCATGATTTCCCGAACAACCTATTCAGATCTGGTAAATTAATAAAAGAAATTTGGATTTTAAGGTTCTGCAACTCATGTTATCACCTTTAAAAAAGGTAATTTTTTTTCGTAATGCTTAACACCATAGTCGTTCTACTTTAGTCGAACCTATTAACAACTGGCAGTTCAGTAGCCCATAGCTTACTCGCACAGTTCGGTAAGTACTATGTAGATTACAGCGGAATCTCACTACATGGACTCCGGATGTAAGGAAATAACTGAGAAATCGTCATTCTAGCCCGACATGTTTCATTTATGCATGAATGTAAGGAACGTAAGATATATGGGACAGTTTGATAACTCCCAACATGTTCCGTATAGTGATAGTTCACTGTAATGCTTTGTATACTTTCACATCATAAACCATTGTAGTGTATCCACCTGGACTCATAGCCGTCACTCAATCTCTTTCCTTCGCGGAAGACACGTTCCCTCTCCACCCCAGAAAGTGTCATCGCCCCCCCCCCCCGATTATCTCGTTGTTTTCCTTAACTTTCTCTAGTCATAGGCTCACCTGCGTCACCATTAAAATGCGATATGTGTCTACACTGGCTCCAGGATATAGCTCGATTTATTTGTTTTACTCAATACTTACTCTAAAGCTCGTAGTTTCCTCTATATACTTTTAAGTATATGCGTGTAATTGTTTCCAACGATTATTGTTTAAAATATCGTTTATAAATGTAAATATAATTGAAAATAGGTTTTGAGCACACAATGATTATGGCACGATATGCCATTGTCTATCAAGTTTAATGGAAAAAGTAATGGGTCTAGTTAAACAAATCACCAAAGGTCACCTAAGTAGCTGGGATCACTTCCTTAATGTCATAGATCCGTCAACGTATATTTGTGTATTTTCTAAGAAATGTATGGCTGATGTTATATATTCGCTCATATTTACGTCAGGTTTCGCAAGTATGGGGCAGATATGTTACGATATACTCTTCCTCCTTGTTCCCTTCTGTACAGGGTGAGGGTCAGGTAAAGTATTGTCGAGCTACTCTTTCTGTTCTTTCTTTCTTAGTTTTCTATCGGCCGCCCAGTCTCTCCATCTTTCATTCTCCCCCAATCTTCTCATATCACGCAGTCCTCCCATTTCAGCTGTGGCCTTCCCTTTTTCTGCGCCCTTGATGTTTTCCAACCTCTGCTCTCTTTGCTAGTTTGCCTGCATCCATCCTTACCAAGTGACCTGCCCATCTCATCCTGCTTCTCACCGTCCTGTTAGGATGCATTGCATCCCAAACTCTTTCTTCGGGTCGTTCATCCTAGTTCTGTCCACCCTCTTTGTTCTTGTTATTCGACGAACCCATTTTTTTCACAAACATGCAGTTTCAATTGTTGTTGTTCTGTCAAAGCCACTGACCATAGAGGCATGCCGGTGTAACACTCGCTCTCAGTATTCTCCCTTCTGCTCAAAATGACTACTTCTACCTTTCTCCAGGCATTCACCCTCGTTTGTATCCGACGTCGCACCTCAACCTCTGTATGCCCATCCTCCGTAACCATTTCCTCAAAGGAAATAAAGCCATCCACTTGCTTGATTTGTTTATCATCCAACCTGATGTTGAACTCTCTCTGGTGTCCAATCCACATCACTTCTCTCTTCTCCCGGCTCATTCTCAGTCCGTGCTTCTTGAACACCCCCTCCCATCCCTCCAACACTTCCTGTAGTTCTTGTTTGCTCTCAGCTATATATTACGATATTATTATTAAGTGGACATTTTACACAGATTACGTTAACCAGAAAAAACATGAGTTATTTTTACGCACAATTGTTAGCAACGCTAAGCATGTCGTTGGTACTGCCTCATTGAAACTTGATTTGGAAGTGCCACGAGTCATACGCCCTTGCACTGGCTGCTTTTTCTCCCAGGCAACGCTGAGTAACTCGGCTAGTTATTATATAATGCGCACCGAACTACAATCTGGCATCGCAGGGTAATGTGCATTTTGTTGTTTTCATGAAAACATACAATATAAATTTTATATTTTGGGATCTCCAAAATTTACTTTCATGATCCTAAACGTAGGGATGGGAATTCAATACTAACTGGACTTCATCTTGAATAATGTAAAGAAATCGAGGGAAACGGGGACGCATGGGTGTTAGAAGTAGATATCTTCAAAGTCAATTACATTGTAAGTCTGTATAATATTCACATTTTGATGATAATTTATTATAGAAATTATTAACTGGATCAATATCATTTCCAAAGTCTAAAGTAAGATATTCTGAATATTTTAAGGAATTAAAATTAAAGTGTGAACATTTATCAACTAGTTTGTCAATGTCATAATTTTTTTCAGTTGGAGAATGTTTAAATATACATTCATAATCGCTAATATTTTGAAAAAGAAATACTTTACAACAGGAAGAACAGCTATATAATTTTTTTCTAAGGGTTAACCTAAATTGATGTTGAGTTAATTTTGCATAAGTTTTGTGAAAAGTAGGCTTACACAGTTCACATTTTACTACATAATTATTTAACATTCGATTGCAAACTAGACATAATAGTCTCAACAATGATGACGATGACAAATGGTACATTCCACGCCTTGGTTTGTACCATAACAAGAAACCGGATAAGATTCGTGTCGTCTTCGATTGTATTGCTACTTTCAAGAAGAATCGTTTAATAAACAATTGTTGCTAGGCCCTTATTTCATTAATACCTTAGTGGAAGTTTGTGCCGGTTTCGAAAAGAATCAGTCGCCTTTATTTGTGATGTGGAACAAATGTTTCACCAGTTCAACGTTGACAGACGTCACCGTGACTTCCTAAGATTCTTGTGGTGGGACGGAGGAGATTATGATGCTAGACCAACCGAATACAGAATGTGCTAATTTCGGGGTGAAGGAGGCGGCCAACGACGGAGAAGCTGAATTTAGAGCAGACAGAGCAAACTGTGTGCAAAATGACTTCTATGTTGGCGACGGGCTCAACACTGTGTCTACCGCTGATGATACAACTCGCCTACTGAACCATACACAACGCCTACTTGGAAATGCTGGTCTCAGCCTACACAAATTCCTGTGAAAGTCCATGTAAGTTGTTCAAACGATACCGCAGGACGATCTAGCAAAAGGTTTCAAGGACTTAAACCCACACGAAGCTCTGCCAGTCGAAATAGTTAGCCCTCGTCGTCTAATGGTGTATGTAGAACGATTCGCTTCAGTACAGCATCACTCTTAAAAATCTGCCTCTAAGCAGACGATGAGGCACGTCAACCATAAGTTCGATCTATCATCCGCTTGGATTCATTGCGCCAGTCATTCTGAAGGTCAAGAAGCGAAACAGACCATCTCGTTCCTCGAACGTCCTAATCACAAGTTGTTTCTATTGTTGGAAAACGAGTGAAGATGTACAATCACTGTTTACTAGACTACTGGGACTAACGCGGGACACTAGTAGAATGAGCCAGTCGTTGATGCAACGAATAAAGTCTTATGTTAAAAAGATTAAACTACATGACACGTCTTTCTTAAGACACAATCACGTCCTTTTTCGCAGTGCAGTGAATGTGCACTGCGCGAGCGGTCCTGCGTTGTTTTACGCAACATTAGACGATGGAGCAGTTGTTCAGCTAGCGGGCTGCCGACCGTCACAGACTAGGTTCGCCAAAAGGGAAACACTCTACCGGTTCTAGTAAAGAAAACATAAGGGATTCCACGGTCCACGGTACTCACTTAGAATACGTAATTTTTATACTTAACCAACAGTTTTACCTTCGTCCACATTTGTCACATTGATGATTAACTCGAGTCGTGGTGATATTATATGTTAACAACCAAGAGGCGGGAAACAAGGAGCTCCTCAAATTGATCAACCACTCGATGAAGCCAATGCGGCGAGCCAATCATCTCTCAATTAACAGGAAACGAGGCTTGCGCCCATAGGGATTCGACCATGCAAATGGATCCATTGGATCATGTATATTCGATTAACCGACACACCACGTAGTTGAAAATTCAGTTCTCAATTCATTTAGCAAATCTCGAATAAAGTTTGTTGGTATCCAAATATGTAGTGCGAGAATAGTTTAAGTTATATGGGCAGTCAAGTTCGTTGGCATCCATACATGTAGTGCGTGAATAGTTTAAGTTACATGGGCAGTCACGTTCGTCGGTATCCAGACATGTAGTGCGTGAATAGTTTAAATAACAGTTTAAGTAGCATGGGCAATCGGAGTCGGTTTAATAAAAGAGTGCGTGGTTTAGTTAAAATCATCCAAATATTTAACTTAATCCGGTCAAAATTAATACAACATTTTGTCCGATGATTTCATCGAAACTAAACATTTGTCCAAACGGGCTAACATATCGTAATAGATACTAGGTAGGCATGGTTGCACGCATGCATACATAGGTATGTTTTCTAGCAATATTACGAATACATTATAGCAAACATATGACATACAATACGCATGTGACACTATATCTGTCAAACCTACGCGTATCATACGGACACGATGATATATAAAATCCTACTCAGATATACTGCGCCGACGCAAATATTACCCCCAATTCGAATTTCAAAGAAATCTACTATATTTTTGTTCTTCAAATGTTGACAACTGTGGGTGGATTATTAGGATATTTCGTGAGATGCTTCTAAGCCGAGAAATATGAATAAACTGAACCGAGGAAGGACCTGTAATAATTAAGGAACATTGCAGTTTCGGTGACGATCAGACGTACTATGAAGTTAGCAAACAACATAAATAATAAACCGATCAGGCCGCGGACACCTCTATGGAGTAGTAACACCTTACAGATGGTAATGTTGTGAAATCGAGTTATAATGCCACGAAACATGAGTTGAGACACTCGAGACCTTTTCATATCTTGATGTAAACTATCAGCAAGTCGTACTAAACATTCGCCCGACGTGTAAAACAAATCATCACACAACATAGCCTACAACACCATAAAGGTGTTTGCGGTTTACTGTTTCAGCAGCGTTCGTATCATGTCGTTCTAGCATTATCGACATCAATGTTACTGCCGTACATGTTGTAACACCTACACCCTGTTTGCTCCGATTTTCCAAGCTCCGTGCTGTTATGCCAACGTTTGTCGCAAACACCTTCGCCTGGATCCATGCCGTTCTTTTCACTGATTGTTTTGAAACAAAAGTCAAACTGAAAAAAACTTAAATCAGGCATCAAGAAATGTTTATTGTAGAATCTCGATAATAACGCTGATTGGCTGCTTGCCTTCACGGGCACGCATACACAACATGGAGTGGTGACAGCTGGTAACAACGAGACCACGCCTTTGGGGCCAGACCCCTTGTCGGTCGGCGAATTCACGATGACGAGCGAGAGTCGGATAGACGCAGTGACGCGTTAAAACGCCTTCCTCAACTGATTGCATTGCGTGTCAGGTTAATTGAGTTGAAAATGTGTAGTGTGAGGATAGTCTAAATAGCAATTTCGGTGTAATAAAAGAGTACGTAGTGCTGTTAAAATCATATGGTTATGATTGTTAGAATGTGCAACCCGCGAAAGAATGAACAGCTTTATGTTATAGTATATTGAGCCGAAACCATTTTTGTAGCGACATATCATAGTGGTTACTAGAAAGGTGTTTTTGCATAATGACACTAAGAACGAGACAAGCGAAATATGTAATTGAAGAAGGACGTTTCTGATAAATAGGTCCAACTGTTAATATATATTGCGTCCAATTGATGAATGATATCGTGTAGCAGTTTGTATGTTATCGACACGCTTTCCCAGGTGAAGGATATCGTGTAGCAGGTTATAATATTATGTTATCGACACGCTTTCCCAATGTAAATTTTTGATGATGACAGACGTTTCTAGCGCCTACATAGAACATTAATTGATTAATGCTTAAATTTCGTTGGTGTCGATGCAGCTGTGACTTTTGCGGTCTATTCCATTTATAGCGGTGGCCGAAGTACACAGGATATGATGGACTCTGAGACGACAGTAAATAACGGAGATTCGCTAACATGACGTTGGAGTCCTCATCGGCCTTCATGAACCAATCAGCGTCGTCGTAATGGTGCTTGTAGACATAGTCGAACGCCTTCATCGACATCGCTGTCAGGTGCCATCGCCCTTTCTGTACGGTGACGTCGATCGTCGGGTGATCGTCGGGTCTTTGTGATCGCTCACGAACAGCACCTTGTTTCCGCGGCGTCCCCACGAGGCTTGCACGTGACGCGCCCTCTTCTGCAGATTGTTCTCAGACGTCGTCACCCAGCAGAGCACGCGGACTTCGTCGTAGTTTCTTCGCGACGGAGTCTTCATCTGAAACTTAGAGGAAAAGGAGGGATCTTAGGTTATCGTGGATGGGGGAGACAATGGTGGTAAAGGTCTGTTTACGCGAATGACTTGATAGTGTCGCAAGATATTCTGAAGTTAACAACAATTTGTTTTAGACGAGTGACGCGTTCTGACGAGACTGCGAGTGCGCTGTATATTTTATTTTAAAGGTTACATCGGATGCTATATATTGTTGTTCTTTCCTCCAATCGACATAGGCGGTTTGGGCTAAGCGTACACTGGACCGGTTTAAGTCCCGACTAAGGGCATATTTTTTAAAGAATGCATTTGTCAGTTACTTGTATCACCTTTTATAATTATATATTGTCATGCGTTATCTCTTTTCGTCTCTTTTGTTTGGTTTATATTGGCCAATTTTAAGTACATCTTCTTTTCAATAGTTTTTGTTAATTTATTTAGTGTATCCTTTATTTTACATAATTTTTTCTATAATCACTGATATTTAAATTTGGTTTCTATAACTCTTACCTATTCACATGTGTAATTGATTTATGATTTTTTTTTAAATAATCTATGTAACCTTGGAAGTTGATTCTAGTATATAATCCTACATCATTAAGGGCAAGGAACTAAATTATGCCACTCAAATGTCAATAAGAGTCATTTTGAATTCCGGGATGGTTGCCATGTAAAGTCTTTATTTCTCGCGCACGTTTGTGCATGTCGATTAAATTATTATTGGCATCACACACAACAAATCGAATATTTAGATAAATAACCATCGCTACTATTAAAATAATGTATGTTTGAGTAATCACCATGTAATATTCACTCAATGGTTGCCATGTTTGATTTAAATACATACATCATACCCTTGAATCAGTTTGTGCAACTGGTTTAACACACCCGCTTCTATTATTACATCACATTAGCCGATCAAGACTGCATTACTAACAATGTAATGCAGAAGAATGCACGCACAAATGTTCGAATGTTCTACACAAAAGTGGTCAAGTCCACGAGTAATATAATACGGTGTGTGCGGCAGCAGGAGGGAGTTTGGTCCTACGAATTGGTGGCAAGTGGGAGGTTGGCCTCAGAAATACGTGGGAGTTTTGAGGTTCAGACCTTGACACACACCACTCTTTGTTGCCAGACGTCTCGATGAATTTTCGACGAAGGTGCCTGCTCATGCATTTTTCAATGACCTTGTCTCGCGTAACCTTCTCCACGTCGGAGAAATAGCAGGATGCATCTTTCAGACGTAAGCCAGAAACACAATGGTCCATTGTTTTATTTGGCGTATGTTCCAACTGTCGAAGAACATCACTTTATTCACTTGTGGCACAAAATGAACATCCAATGCTTGGATACACTGATCAAAAGTAAATTGGGCATATTCGGCCATTAGCGTATAAACTACTTCTTGTAAATCCTTGCGCCATCGCGTGCAACAATAACGCCACTTTATGGTTGTCATTGTTTACACAAATACACATCACGTACATGTTCGATATCCTCGTCCTCATCTTGCATAATTTTAATTTAGTTCTTAATATCTATATCTATATATTTGAGATCCATATTTGTTTGAGCGTCATGAAAGAATTCCTTGCGTTTTATATTCTGTAGACACAGGTAAATATACTTTTCCACTTCATTCAGTTGTTGAACATGAATATGTTGTTGCACTTGCTCTTTGTCCTCTGTACATTAGATTTTCATTAGTTTTTGTTAATTCAACGTCCGGTTTGATTAAGATTTTGAACTGGGAAGGTTGCTGTCCCTCCGCAGTGGGTTTATATTTGGGGTTTTCTTCCCCCCAACCAAAACCTCGGCGGCAAGGTAGTGATATCAAGGGGAACCACTGGCAGGTTAATGAGATTAGGTAGGCTACTAACTTAAAATCTGTACCCAGGGTCGACTAGCCGGTCCCAATTCCAGTGGCTGTGGCGCTGGGAGCTATCCCCCAACGCCAGCAGTAGAACACAACAATTTTAATCATTTCGATCGAGCACGAGTTGACATCGATTCGCGATTGTTTCGGCGCAAGGCAAAATAATTGCGGGAATCTTTTCGAAATCTAATCGTTCGTTTGATTGAAATGATGGCAGCCGCTCGTGGATTACGATATGCCAAGAGATGTAATTTTAATCAACGACCTTTGCACTACACTTTCACGAAGAATTCATATTGCCATAGCTTCTAAATTCTTTAAACATCAAAATAAACACGAATTCC
This sequence comes from Lamellibrachia satsuma, assembly GCA_033239005.1. Lineage (NCBI taxonomy): Eukaryota > Metazoa > Annelida > Polychaeta > Sabellida > Siboglinidae > Lamellibrachia > Lamellibrachia satsuma. The sequence continues at coordinate 1,083,994 of BSQZ01000014.1, read as the reverse complement.
CATGAATTTAATGGAATATTCATTCGACATATTCGTCATCTGGCGACTAAAAATGTGGTATTCTGATTCCCGTCAATTATTCCATAATTTATTGTTTCACTAGTTGACATTTTGACTCGAACATAAGTAATACGAATGAGTTTATGTCACACATATAGACGACTTTTAATTACTGTTGTCGCCGTGTTGACTAATGGTTGTCGCCGTGTCGACTAATGGTTGTCGCCGTGTCGACTATTGGTTGTCGCCGTGTCGAATAATGGTTGTCGCCGTGTTGACTAATGGTTGTCGCCGTGTTGACTAATGGTTGTCGCCGTGTGGACTAATGGTTGTCGCCGTGTTGACTAATGGTTGTCGCCGTGATGAGCAACGGAAGTCGCCATTTTGACTCGATTGGTTGTTTTTTATTATGGCTGTCGCCTTCATGTTTTGTCGCTGTATTGACGAGTCGAACATGTTGTTTATTGCCGTTTAGGATTTTTCGCCGTTTTATCAGAAACCCATACGAACGATATACATAGATACTGCAATTAGATCTTGTCACGAACCACACCCGATCGGATGTTTGGGTTTTGATGACACTGACAGATTTATCATCACACCTTCAAACAACTTCGTGTATGTATTCACCGCCTAGCACATGACCGTGTGCCATCTCGACACAGTTGTTATTGCAGCACGAGCTTGTAAACATGTTAACGCGCAGAATAGTCGTAGGTTACGTCGCGGGCTTTCTAACCACGTGTGTCGTGATGAACATACTTACGCCACACAAGGATATGTCGCAATCTGTGCCCGAAAAAGTACTTAATCGCCGAGACATAGAGAGTGAACTTGGCCAGCTGCCAGTAAGCGTCAAGTCTACCACAAAGGCACACGACAATTCGCGCCATCTTGTCAAGTCAGTAGATAAACCGTCACCCAAAGGTACGTTCTCAGAAACCGCGCTGCTAACATTATCTTACTTTCTTTGATTCTGTCTACTTGTAATCTCCCCTACGTCCAAGTTTCCCTCGATTTACTTGCATTATTCACGATGCAGCCCAGTTGATAATGAATTCCCCATCCCTACGTTTAGGATCGTAAAAGTAAATTTTGGAGACGCGAACATATAACGTTTATGTTGTATGTTATCATGAAAACAACAAGATGCACATTACCCTGCGATACTAGATTGTAGTTCGGTGCGCATTATGTAATAACTAGCCGAGTTACTCAGCGTTGCACGGGAACAAAGGCAGCCACTGCGAGGTCTTATTAAACTACCAAGTCATAGTTTTAGTAAGGCAGTACCAATGACAATGAATGCATAACGCTGTTAGCAATTGTACATAACAACAAACTCCTATTGTTCTGGTTTACGTAATTTACGCCAAGCGTCCATGTAATAATATTATCGTAATATATCGTTACTTTTCTGCCCCATACATGCGGAACCTGAGGTAGATATGAGCGAACATATAAAAATAGCGATGCACTTCTTTATGGCGTAGAAATATACAAATATACGCTGACGGATCTATAACATTTTGGAAGTGATTCCAGCTACTTAGTGTTTTAACTAGATCCATACATCAAACAGGTCAGTTACGACAATAAGAAATTACCGTTTCCATTAATCTTGATAGATGGTATCATATTATGCCATAGCCATTGTGTGCTCACAACCTATTTTCAATTATAGCTATAAACGATATTTTAGAGAATAATCGATGGAAATAATTACATGGGTACTCTTAAAAGTATGTACAGGAAACTACCAGCTATAGAGTAAGCATTGAGTATCACAAATAATTCGAGCGCATATACGGATGCCTGTGCAGACATATATCATATCTTAATTAAAGAAAAGAAGGGAATAAACAGGAGGGAAGCGAAACTCTTAGTGGAGTAGAGAAATAAATGTGTTTTCCGCGAAGGAAAGACATTGATTTATGGTTGTGAATCCTGGTGGAAACACTACAATGAATCTTAGTGTGAGCTAAGACGTGTACACACAATGACAGTCCACTATTGCAATACGGAACGTGGTCTAGCTGTTCCATATATGATATGTTTCTTACATCCATTGATAAATAACAAGGTACAGGCCTATGGCTACAGAGAGTTAAGGAAAATAACGGAATAATCAGGGGGGCACAACTTTCTGGGATGCAGAGGGAAAAGTGTCTTCCGCGAAGGAAATACATTGCGTGACGGTGGCGAATCCAGATGGATACACTACAACGAATTATGATATGAACTAAGACATGCACTTAGCATCACAGTGAACTATCACTATAAGGAACACGTTGGGACACACACAAGTGCAACATAAACTTATCTGTTTAAGAGAACTTGCAATGTATTGCATAATCTTAAAACCCCAGGACTAAACTTTAAAAATTAATGTAATTTCATAGAAATGTCTTCTCCCAGTGACAACAACTTAATCCAATCAGAAACCATGATTATACAAATGTTCAAAAGCACTTAATAATAAGCTGCGAGTAATATATCGAGCAGTGTAAAAGTCAATGTTCAATGTCGATGTGTTATTGCAGTGGTTTCAATCTCCCATCTCACACTTGTTTTGGGGCCAACCTCCAATATCGCATTTGTTTTGGGGGCCAACCTCCCATCACCCATTGTGTTTTGCCAATATTCCCTCTCCCACTTGTTTTTTGGCGGCGAACCTCCCATCTCCCATTTATAATTGGGGGCCAACCTTCCATTGGTTTTTGGGGCCAACCTCTAATATTGCACTTGTTTTGGGGACAACCTCCAATCACCCAATGTTTTATGGCCAATATCCCATCTCCCATTTGTTTTTGGGGTCCACCTCCCATCTCCCATTTGTAATTTTGGGCAACCTCCCATCTCCCATTGATTTTTGGGGCCAACCTCCAATATCGCACTTGTTTTTGAGGCCAAACTCCCATCACCAATTGTTTGTTTGCCACTATCCCATCTCCCACTTGTTTTGGGGATCAATCTCCCATCTCCCACTTGTTTTTGGGGCCAACCTCCCATCTCCCACTTATTTTTGGGGCCAACATCCAATCACCCACTTATTTTCGGAGCCAACCGCCTATCTCCCATTTGTTTTTGGGGCCAACCTCCCATCATCAACTGATATATGGATGGTACCAACCTCCCACCATTTTTGAGTCTACATACCACCTCTCAACAATCCCACTTCTCGCCTATTTTTTAGAAAAACGTCCCACCAATTTTAGGAATAACCTACCACCTCCAATTTCCTACCACACCCTCTCAATGTTAACAATGAGCTAGACACTACTATTAAGATCAACAATGATCACTAGTTTAATCTATACAGTTTGACAATTGATATTTAAGTATCACGTACATACATTAATCACCAACCCCAATACAGACTACTGCATTGACGTCACTGCAGATATAGTAATGTAATTTACTTTCAGATGATGAATCGATCGCTGATAAGCTGTACAAAGAAGTTCGCGTACTCTGCTGGGTGATGACATCGGAAGAGAATCTCAACACAAGAGCGCGTCACGTACAAGCCACGTGGACACGTCACTGTAATAAAGTGTTATTTGCGAGCGACCATAAAGACGACGAGTTTCCGACGATTGACATTAACGTAACAGCTGGGAGATTTCATTTGACGATGAAGGCAATGAAAGCGTTCGACTACGTCTACAAACACCACTACGACGACGCTGATTGGTTCATCAGGACCGATGACGACACCTACGTCATCTTAGAGAATCTCCGGTACTTTTTGTCTTCACAAAACACTTCTCAGCCGGTGTACTTCGGTCACTTATATACGTATCACGTGAAACAGGGGTACAATGACGGAGGAGCAGGCTACGTGCTCAGCCGAGAAGCCCTGCGAAGGCTCGCTACCCGAGAGAAGGGTGTGTGCCCAGAAGACCACGGAGGTGAAGACATCGAGATGGGAAGGTGTTTGGAAATGTTGGGCGTGGCGACGGGTAGTACACTGGATGCGAACGGACACAATCGTTTTCATCCATCCCCGATTATACTCCAACCGTTTCTGAAAGCGGACCGGAAGTACGGAAAGGACGGCGCCTTAAGCGTACGTAGAGTAAACTCCGTGTGTTTTCTTAATATCGTCGTCTTGCGGCTGGCATAATAATTTCAAACAACAATATTATTCTCCCTGCCTCTCTCTCTCTCTCTCTCTCTCTCTCTCTCTCTATATATATATATATATATATATATATATATATATACAAACTTATGAACTATATATATATATATATATATATATATATATATATATATATATATATATATATATATATATATATATGGTTCATATGCACAGTTGTTTGTTCAAATATATATATATATATATATATATATATATATATATACCAGGTATACATATACAGAGTATATATATATATATATATATATATATATATATATATATATATAGCCATATAAATATATATATATATATAATATATATTATATATATTATAAGCCATTGGCTTATTGAGAGTCCAACCAATGTTCATATATATGTGTGATTTGAATAGATCGTCGTATATATGTTTCATCACCTTCATAATTAACCTTTTTGAGAACTTGAGCGCTACAATTAATTGAACTATGTAATATGTCCTAGCCTCTCGAATGTAACATCTGTTTCTCGTAGGACTGCCGTCTTCGTTCAGTATGTTATTCTAATCTTTCCTTGCAAAAAAGTGTTCATCTATTACTTGTTACCTTGCTTTAGCATTGTTAAATTAGCACTTGTTGAATATTGAAATTATCCGGTATTGCATCTAAAACTTGTTGATACTCACTCGTCCCCTGTATAGTATTATTAGTGTTATATGTCCCATTATAATATGTCCCCATTTACTCAAATCTCTTATGGTATTTGTCGTTCTCTTTCATATTGTTTGGACTGCGATAAACAAGTCCAATCATTGATGTGTTTCTCATGTTTAATATGCAATTATTAGTTACTGTAAATATACCACCTCAAGCTGCTTTCTAGCAATCTGCGCATGCGATGGTTAATATCGTGTATCACACTGTTTAAACTGTTTCTTCATAATCGATTTAAGATATATTTGTACTACTGACCTCTTATCTTTTTTGATGTCCGTCTAAGAATCAAGTTATTATTTTATTGTATATAGTATATACAGAGGGAACTTTTATTTTATATAGTATATACACAGGGAACTTTTATTGTATATAGTATATACAGAGGGAACTTTTATTGTATATAGTATATACAGAGAGAACTTTTATTGTATATAGTATTAGTCTATACAGAGGGAACTTTTTCATCTTTTCTAATTGCAGGTCATGCATAGTATCAGCGACTACGCCATCTCGTTTCACCGTTTGGCGCCGCATCAGATGTACGCACTCGAGTATTTGGTGTATCACATGAAGACTTACGGCACGACAGCGGACTGCAAGGCCTGAACTCTCATAAACCAGTCTCCTCATCGCGAACAGCCAAATCAAACATAATTATAACCAAACACCCACAAAATCAATGGTCGATGCAGTATTTTGGAAAGTGTGTTCTACTGTGAGGATTATCTGATTGTTAAAAACTGCAAAGGCCAGTTTCCACGAGTAAATTGGGTTCCAATTGGACGGCGACACCGTGTCGCATGACACTGTGCAACTTTATTCCAATACACAGGTACAATACAATAAATGACAACAAGTCACTAACAAAATATGCAACAAATGTGAGTGGGTGAAGAACACACAAGGGTGAGTTGGAAATGGGGTGAACAGAAGTGCAATACTTATCTATGATTCACTCAACTGATACGTAATCACATATTTGCATTACTTACAACATGCAACAATTGAAAATCGCTGCAAAAATAAATTGTGACTAATAAGTTGCAATAATATCTAACTTGTAGCACTTTTAAAATGCTTGTATGGTTCTACAAGTGGTAACGTTTTCATTAAGGGAGTTCCATAATCTCGCTCCATATATGCACATAGATGCACATTGATTTTGCATTAGTACGAAATTTAATATATATATATATAAATATATATATATATATATATATATATATATATATATATATATATATATATATATATATATATATATATATATATATATATATATATATATATATATATATATATATATATATATATATATATATATATATATATATATATATATATATATATACATATATATATATATATATATACATATATATATATATACATATATATATATATATATATATATATATATATATATATATATATATATATATATATATATATATATATATATATATATATATATATATATATATATATATATATATATATATATATATACATATATGGTCTTCAAACAACTATGCATATGGGCTTAACGTGCGAGATATGCTTAGAAGACTACTCTGTTAAACTGTCACAGCCCTCCGTTGAGAGCTCACACACGCACGCACGCACGCGCGCGCACGCACGCACACACACACACACACACACACACACACACACACACACACACACACGCACACACACACACACACACACACACATTGTATATTGCCTATGCAAATGGCTTTTGTTCTAAATCATCAATAAAAATCTTACAAAAAATTGTGTCAAGTTCATTACATTTAATGCACAGCAATTCTGTATGTGTGCGCATATGTAATAGTTACATATAGCATCTGACTTCCAATTAAAAGTGCAATAAGTTAACTATTTTCGTTAAACATTGATATGTTTATAGCCTCAAAACTGCCCTTTGAATTACAAAAAAAATACTGTAAGAACTAAGTTAAGACTATTCAAAGCAGTAGTAACATCAGTGTTTTTGTACGGTCGGAGGCCTGGAAAATGAATGAAAGCAATCAACGGAGACTGGACACAATTCAAGTGTTTAATGAGGATCCTCAAAGTTAGATGGCGGTAATTTATGTAAAATAAAGATATCCTGAATAAAACCAAGTTAACGAAGATAGGCATAGAAGCAAAGATCAGAATACAATATTTAACCAGATTTAACAAGATTGCCATCCCAAACAGCAAGTTCCAGATGGCAAGTGGACAAGGAAGCTATTGGCTTATCGAGAGTCCAACAATGTTCTCATCTATGTGTAGCCTGCCCTTATCATATATCTGTCATTTCTATTTTTAAACATATTCACACTACTAGCATTAACACAATCATTTGGCAGTTTGTTCCATTCATTCTGTGAGAAAGAATACTTTCTCATGCCCAACCTACACTGCTCCTTAGCTAATGCTGCTTTGTGTCCACTGGTTCTACTGCCTTCTTTAAGTTTGAAGAACATATTCCTGTCAACATCCTCATAACCGTTCACTATTTTAATACATAAGTGGATCGGAAATATATTCGGAAAGAAAGAAGGCAGCCTGGCGGCATTGACATGGGCACCGAAAAGCAAAAGGAAACCTGGTCGCCCAAAAACAACCTGGAAAAACGTAGCAAACGACGAACAAGACAAGCATTGGAAACATGGGATGAAACGAAACAAGTGACCGAAGACAGAACACGCAGGGGAAGGAGCACTGAAACCCTATGGGGTTTGAAGAGGATAGGTGAGTAAGGCAAATGTAAGCGAATTTACAGTTATATCAGTGTTATATTATAAACCAAAGGCGCCACACATTATTTCGGGTAGCCTCTATTAGCTGCAAAGGCAAAGAACTCGTGTGTAACGTTGATAGTAACATATGTTGCCAGTTTCAGTTGTACACGGGAATTGCTTAGATGGGTCGTCGTTTCGACCCGACCTCAAAAAGACAACATCCTTTAGTGAAAACAAAAACGACGACATCCACTATTCACATAAATAAACAATAATCTATGAAGTGTATTGAAGTAACCTGATACGTTTCATTTGCACAGTCAGCAACTAAGATGCAATGGAGTACTGATTAAAATAAGGCAGAGCGGAACGTATTTAAATTGGCGACCAAATATAACAAGTTTGAGCAAATTGCCAAATATTAGCAATGTCAAAACGTTATTCATGATTATATAGCAACATATAGTATTATATAGCAACATATAGTATTATATAGCAACATATAGTATTCTGGTTACACAGTTAATAATAATCGAGAATAAGCGCTAATAGTGGCACGTTTATTGGTGTAAACAAATACGTATTACATACAGCTAGCAGCTAAAAAATAATTAATAATTGCGAGGAAACCCAATTATGTCTCTCTTTCTGTCTCTCTGTCTCTCTCTCTCTCTGTCTCTCTCTCTCTGTCTCTCTCTCTGTCTCTCTGTCTGTCTGTCTGTCTCTCTCTCTCTCTCTCTCTCTCTCTCTCTCTCTCTCTCTCTCTCTCTCTTTCTGTATCTGCCTGTCTCTCTCTGTCTCTGTCTCTGTATCTCTCTCTGTCTCTGTCTCTGTCTCTCTCTCTCTCTGTGTCTCTCTCTCTCTCTCTCTCTCTCTCTCTCTTTCTGTATCTGCCTGTCTCTCTCTGTCTCTGTCTCTTTCTCTCTCTCTCTCTCTCTCTCTCTCTCTCTCTCTCTCTATCTGTCTCTGTCTGTATGTCTGTCTGTCTGTCTGTCTGTCTGTCTCTCTCTCTCTCTCTCTCTCTCTCTCTCTCTCTGTCTCTGTCTGTCTGTCTGTGTGTGTGTGTGTGTGTGTGTGTGTGTGTGTGTGTGTGTGTGTGTGTGTGTGTGTGTGTGTGTGTGTGTGTGTCTCTCTCTCTCTCTCTCTCTCTCTCTCTCTCTCTCTCTCTCTCTCTCTCTCTCTCTCTCTCTCTCTCTCTCTCTCTCTCTCTCTCTCTCTCTCTCTCTCTCTCTCCATTCGTCACCGGTTATTCTCGAACCTTTCCTTAAAGCGGACCAAAAATATGGAAAAGATGGCGCCTTAAGTGTACGTAGAGATTCGAGGGCAAGGAAGACACCCTGGAGGGCAAGGGAATACGCGTCCGCCAGAAAAAACTGGCTTGATAACATACGCGACATGAATACTTATCGAGGACGGGCAACGCTGGAGAGGATTGTGTTTGAAAGGCACCCCTACAACCGTCCCGGTGAAGGATAAGGTGAAGGTGAACTTAAGACCACGTGATGTACTTCCTTGTTACGCACAAATTATTAAATCCATGTTAATATGGATTTCTAAAGCGAGGTCATACTTAACAAATATGTAATATTTTTTTAAAAATCACTAAGTGGATAGTCGAAGGGTCACCAGTAAATATTAATCTACCTACATTTTCAGAAAGCTTTCGACAAAGTGACACATCAAAGATAACTACTTATATTAAAAGTCCATGGTATCGGGGATGGCAGAATCGCGTGGAGAGACAATTGGCTGACAGAAGACAGCGTGTTGTAGTAGATGGGGAGGTTTCAAATTCGAAATCATTTTGAGTGGGGTACCACAAGTATCAGTATTAAGACCTTTATTATTCTTAATATATCAAAAACTTGGACGATGTTTAAAAAATATGGTGATAAACAACATTTACAAAACGATCTAGACAAATTAGTTAAATGGTCTGAACAATAGCATATGTTATTAAATCGCATTCAATAAAGATAGTAGAATTAGAGGACATGGGGCAACATTGAAAAAGGATCAGTGTAGATATTTACACATAGAGGAGAAATGTTGGACTCTCGATAAGACAATGGCTTCCTTGTCCACTTGCCATCTAGGCCTTTGCCTTGGAGGGCAATCTTGTTAGATTAAAATTTTGCATAATAGTTGAAAATGACATATATTGCAGTATACTCATGCACGCACGCATGTACACGCGCACGCACGCACGCACGCACGCACGCACGCACGCACGCACGCACTCACTCACTCACTCACTCACTCAATTAGCGACAGATCTTAGGCATTTCGGCGAAGCTCAAAACGGGAGAGGCGCGAGTCAAGATCCATTTCGCAGTCTACACAAACACTTTCTAAAACCATTGAACCACCGTTGATTATATGGATGTTTCGTCATGTCATCATTGTATTTTATTTGGCTGTTCGCGATGAATGGGCTGATCTGTGAAAGTTCATGCCTTGCAGTCCGCTGTCGTGTCATACGTCTTCACGTTGTACACAAAATACGTACATCTGATGCGGCGCCAAATGGTGAAACGAGATAGCGTAGTCGCTGAGACTGTCAAAGCTCTGCAGTTACAAAAGATTAGGCAATTTCCAGCACAAATGCAATAGCCTAATAGCAAAAACAAATTATTAATTAATTTCACTACAAAAAGGATGGGCATAACATTAGGCCCTGACAACGAAAGGTCAATTCTTGGGCACAACCCATACAAGGAAAGCACATCGGATTGATGCATATGAGTGTGTGTGTGTGTGTGTGTGTGTGCGTGTGCGTGTGCGTGTGCGTGTGCGTGTGCGTGTGTGTGTGTGCGTGTGTGTGTGCGTGTGTGTGTGCGTGTGTGTATATAAGTAACTAAGGTAGTTTCATATTGTTGCTTATTTGATATATTATGTTTTATATTATGCCGTAATGCGACGATATTATGAGAAAACGTAGAATCTATTCTATGTACACTTAAGGTGCCATTCTTTCCATATTTTTGGTCCGCTTTAAGAAATGGTTGAAATATAATCGGGGATGGATGAAACCCGACGCCCAGCGTTTCCAAACATCTTTCCATCTCGATGTCTTCATGTCCGAAGTCTTCTGGACAAACACCCTTCTCTCTAGTAACGAACCTTCGCAGGGCCTCTCGGTTGAAAACGTAGCCCGCTGCGCCAATATTGTAACCCTGTATCACGTAACACATAAATGTGTGACCGAAGTACACCTGCAGAAGAAATTAATGGAGATTCTCTAAGATGGCGTAGGTGTTGATGTCTTGTATGCTAGCTAGCCATTTTTTCTCTGGCGGACGCGTCTTCCCTTGCCTTCCAGGGTGCCTTGCAGTATATTTTTTACAATGGTGGTATTTCGAGTGATGTGGCCAAAACCATAGCTTCGTAGCTGCATTAAGAGCCTCTTTTCAGTTGGTGTAGTCTTAATCCTTTCTGGTACGCCTATAAACCCTCCACATTGTTTGTTTTACACTATTTTTATTTTTTAGGCTGTTTTCTGAGATTTTTTTCAGGGGAACTGCCTTCGTCCTCAGGATTTTATTCCAATCTAAGTATTTTCTAATATTTTTTTTATATTTACCTTTGTGGAAGTTTCTCCTGTATTTCTTTATTTTTTACTTTCTGATTTTACTTCGATGTCAAAATATATTTGATTATGATAACTGCTCCCCAATGTTTCTTGCATTTTGACATTGTTCACTAATTAATTTTATGAAAACGAAACTATATAATACATTTTTTTCCCTTGATTGTTTCTAGCACATGTTTAGTAAGGAATCTATCCTGTATTAAAACAGTAATTATTGGTCCCTACCCCCTGTACTGTTCAGAAATAGCGTTTTGTATTTTTGTGCTAACCTCTTCGTTTATATTTGGACTTCGTTAAGCTATAGTTAATGTTGAATTTCCTGTAACTATTTTGCGCGAAACATCGTATCAAACATCTCCGAATCCCCTTCTTCCGATTCGATCTCTCCTAAACATTGCGTATCCTGTCAGTCTTAATTTAGTGTCTGCTATGCCTTTGTCGATGATCCGGTTATACCAATTATGGGAGGGTCAATATCTTCCACCATAATGTTTACTATTTTTTTAAACATAATTTAATATGCACCTTGCATTTTAACACACGCATTTAAATCCAGCTTCATAGCTTTTTCCGGACATTTTGTTACTTGTTTTGTGCACTAGTGGCCTCTTGCCCGGCTAGAGTTACTTCTAAGTAGCCCCCCCAGCCATCCCAACAAAACAGCCACACATGTCCACAAATCCAACTTCCTTGTCCGTATATAGCTGCTGAATTACCGTGTTGATTGCCATCCTCCTGCAATTTCGATTAACCTCACGGGTCTGGGTCAAAGCAGCGACAGGTAGAAACAACAGGCAACCGAACTCGTGACACATGCATGTCAACTTTTGATGATCAATATTATTGAGATTATTAGCCAATCGACCCTGACTTCGCGAAGCCCGGCTACCTGCATAGTCGCTTCCGCACATGCGCGACCGATCGCTCCACCCATTCACATACAATCCATCATGACAAACGCAACAAAAATACAAAAGAAACGAAGTATATATAGTTACATACATCAATTAATCATTATGATGAACGTATGTGCATATTCGGTTTTTGTTGATGTATGTTTCTTTCCGTAATACTTCCCCCGACGGTACATTCACATCTATGCGAAGTTCTTCGTGCCCAATTCAGACACATTAGTTTTGACAACGAGGCGAACATATATTTGCCTGCATGCAAAGTCTTGTTTGGCATGGCAATTCAGTAAACAAAGAAACCCTGGTCCATATGTGATCGGTCTGGATCGGTGGCAAACGAAGACAAGTGAAACTTGACACTTAGGCACTGTGATACGTATATTTTTGTGATAAAAAACAACTTGTTGAAATTGTAACTGGTAGCCATTTTAATGTTCAGTGTTGTTCATACATACTTTGAACTGCGACTGGTATGATCGTTTATCTTTGCTTGGTTACCTGGGTCAAGCGATCAGTTACCCATCGAGTCATAAACATTTGAATGCACCAACTGCCGGTTCCTCGTAGCAAAATGTCATCGGATGATTGTACGGATTTTTTATTTGCATCTTTAACATTTAAATGTCTTTGCCTACTCCATTTCAATCATGTCTGTGTCTTGTCTGGTTGCGAAGATATGATAAAAAGTTGATTTTGGCGGCCATTTGGGATTTTTTTTCAAAATGCTCAATGGTGAGAACCACCTGGATGTCATTATATATATATATATATATATATGCCAGAGATAAATAATCAACAAAGAGAAAAACTATATCAGGCAAAAAGTTGTTACCCCCCCACGGCTGCTGGACTACATCAGATGTAAGTTGTGGCAGTGATAAAATTGTGAGTTGTCGTGAATACATCATTGTTCTTGTCGTTGTCGTGAATACATCATTGTTCCGAGTCTCTAAATGAAATAGAACATTAAGTGTTGTGCCTACGTCGACACTCGATCCCGCGATGCACTGCGTTTTGATATGCCCGCCGTCTAGACATCAAAAACCAAATTCCCCACCAGTGGCGCCACTAACCATGTCACAACAACAATAAATTCCATTTGACATACAGATTCTGCACATATTTATTTAATTTTATGAACTCCGTTGTTTTTTTTTCAGGAAATGGTGGTTAATGGCTGTATTGAAAATGTGTACAGAAACACAATGGCGTTGGTTTTTTATTTGAAACTGTGTTACTTTGCTCAATTGCCTGATGCAATGACGCAACAAACTGTAGACAACAATGATGTTGCCATGCCAACCATTTCTTTCACACCACAACTGTTTTCTTTTTATTCATAATCAAGTTGCGGCAATGGTGATATGCTGAGTAATTGTGGATTTAGATATATCACGACTTGTCATTTTAACCGACCGACGACTATTAATTTATGCTTTGAGGTGAAAATTCGTTGTTTCTAAAACATCGAAAGAAACTGAAGCCACTATGCGTTTCATTTAACATACGTTCGACATTCGATATGGTGGAAGCCACTTCAAATTTGAGGATTTTATGACAATGAACGATCACACAATCAATCAACGTCGTACATGTGTTCTCCTCTTGCACGTATAGCGTGGCCGCGATCTCTCGACACAGTTGTTATCGTTGCACGAGCTTGTAAACATGTTAAAGCGCAGAGTAGTCGTGGGTTACGTCGCGGGCTTACTAACCGCGTGCGTCGTGATGAACTCACTTACGCCCGAATCGTTGTCCGAAGGAATTCTTGAAAGAAAAATTAGCAAAATTAGCCAGCTTTCTGACACCGTCAAATCTACAACAAAGGCACAGAGAGAGTCAGCACTGGACGCACTCATTGACCAGCCAAATGATGTCAAGTCAGTAGATAAACCACCACCCAGACGTAAGTTCTCATGCGAAGTTACTATCATTATCTTGTTGCCTTTGGTTCACTTGTTGTCTCCCCTGCGTCACAACAAGAACATGATTTGCGTCTGCATTTCCTTCGATTTTTTTTTACATTATTCACGATGGAACCCCATTGGTAGTTATGTCTCTATCACTAAGTTTAAGATCATAAAAGTAAAATGTTGAGTTCCGTGAAAATATGTTGTAAGATATGACGACTCTTGCCAAGTCACCTGCAGCTACTGCTGGGGTGTATGATTCATTGCACCACCCAGTGAAGTTTTGGTAGAGCAATGCCAACGGCAATGACAACTTCATGCCCCAAAGTGATGTACAACTGCCGGTTTCACGAGGCGATCGTACCATACGAAGGACATTATACTTAACTACGAACTCCTATTGTTCCGAGTTACGTAATCCAAGACAAATGTCCAATTAGGTTCCATCGTAATATCACCTCCCGGGTGTAATTTTTAAATATGTTAATGTACTAACCATTCCCATGGACCGACGGATGCGCGTGAAGACAGACAGACAGACATACATAACCAGACAACTACTTCATAGTATAGAAATACAAACATATGTTCACGGGTATCAGACATTTCTGAAGTGATCCCCACGTCTCAGGTGACCGTTGATGATTTGCTTTAACTAGACCCATACATCAGACGTGTACATAACAGGTCTTGTATCTCGATGTCGACAATAATAAATAATACTCCCATTTGTCTTCCTATGTAATGGCATAGCTACATAGCTACATAGTGGAAACAAATATTCGCATTCTCTCAGAAGAATGTACAGGAAATTACCAGCTATTGAGTAAGCATTGAATAACACACATAATTCGAGCATATATCCGGATGCGAATGCAGACACATTGTATTTTAGTTGTGACGCAGGTGAGCCTTATGACTAGAGAGGGAAAATAACGGAATAACCAGGGGGCACAGCTTTCTGGGGTGCAGAGGGAAACGTGTCTTCCGCGAAGGAAATATATTGAGTGGGTGGTACACTACAATGAATTATGATGTGAATTTAGACATGTAATTAGCATCGCAGTGAACTATCACTATAAGGAACATGTTGGGACTTAGTATCACAGCGAACTATCACTATAAGGAACATGTTGGGACTTAGTATCACAGCGAACTATCACTATAAGGAACATGTTGGGACTTAGTATCACAGCGAACTATCACTATAAGGAACATGTTGGGACTTAGTATCACAGTGAACTATTACTATAAGGAACATGTTGGGACTTAGTTTCACAGTGAACTATCACTATAGGGAACATGTTGGGACTTAGTATCACAGTGAACTATCACTATAGGGAACATGTTGGGACTTAGTATCACAGCGAACTATCACTATAAGGAACATGTTGGGACTTAGTATCACAGTGAACTATCACTATAAGGAACATGTTGGGACTTAGTATCACAGTGAACTATCACTATAAGGAACATGTTGGGACTTAGTATCACAGTGAACTATCACTATAAGGAACATGTTGGGACTTAGTTTCACAGTGAACTATCACTATAGGGAACATGTTGGGGCTTAGTCAAACTGTACCATATATCTATATTGCTTACATTCATGGATGAATAACATATTTCAGGCCAGAATGACGATTTCTCGGTTATTCTTTTAAGCGGAGTTCATGTAGTGACAATCCACTGTAGTCTACATAGTACTACAGAACTGTGCGAGTAAGCCATGGACTGCTGAACTGCTCATTGTTAATAGGTTCGACTAAAGTAGAATGACTATGGTGAGAAGCGTTACGAAGACAAACACCACTGCAAACTGAATTTACCTGTTTAAAATGTGATAACATGTATTGCAGACCCTTAAAATCACAAACTGTGTATTAGTTTAGAAGATCTGAAAAAGTTTTCCAGGAAATCATGACAAGTTAATATGTCCTACTGATGACAACATAAGTCACACATAAACCTCGCTTTTACCAATATTATGAAGTCTGAAACAAAACAAGCAATAAACAAACTGTGCATTTTTATTCATTTAGCAGTACAAATATACTGTCCACTGTCGAGCGATTGTGGCAGGCGCTTCAATATCCTATATCCCACTTGTTTGGGGTTGGGCAACCTCCCACCCATTGATAAGACCACCTCCCACCCGTTGATAAGACCACCTCCCGTTTCCTGCAACATGACTCAATGTTAATTGTGAGACGAAAAACAAAATCTAAAACTGATAATGTCCGTTATTTTAACCTAGGTAGACTGGTCATTGCTATTAAGTATAAAGAATATACATTAATCACCCACATCAATTAAGTTTGTATCTACTCAATTTTCAGATGTCGAATCGATCGCTGATCAGCTG
The DNA here is from genome assembly GCA_033239005.1 of Lamellibrachia satsuma. Taxonomy (NCBI): domain Eukaryota; kingdom Metazoa; phylum Annelida; class Polychaeta; order Sabellida; family Siboglinidae; genus Lamellibrachia; species Lamellibrachia satsuma. The sequence continues at coordinate 1,067,639 of BSQZ01000014.1, read as the reverse complement.
TACAAAAAAGTTCGCGTGCTCTGCTGGGTGATGACGTCAGAAAAGACAATGTACACCAAAGCGCGTCACGTGCAAGCCACGTGGACACGTCGCTGTAATAAACTGTTGTTTGCGAGCGACCACAAAAACAACGAGTTTCCAACGATTGACATCAACGTAAAAGAGGGCAGAGGGCACTTGACTATGAAAACAATGAAAACATTCGATTACGTCTACAAGCATCATTACAACGACGCTGATTGGTTCATGAAGGCGGATGACGACACCTACGTCATCTTGGAGAATCTCCGTTACTTTTTGTCTTCACAAAACACTTCTCAGCCGGTTTACTTCGGTCACAAATTTTGGTTCCACGTGAGACAGGGTTACAATGGTGGCGGATCAGGCTACGTGTTCAGCCGAGAGGCCCTGCGAAGGTTCGGTACTAGAAAGAAGGGTGTGTGCCCAGAAGACCTCGGAGCTGAGGACATCGAGATTGGACGATGTTTGGAAACGCTGGGCGTGGTGCCTGGTAATACACTGGACGCGAACGGACACAGTCGGTTTCATCCATCCCCGGTTATATTCCAACCGTTTCTGGAAAAGGACCGAAAATATGGAAAGGATGGCGCCTTACGTGTACGTAGAATAAATTATGTGTTCCCTCATAATATCGACGTATTGTGGAATAATATAAAATATCAAGCAAGCGTCACAGTGAAGACCTATATATATATATATATATATATATATATATATATATATATATATATATATATATATATATATATATATATATATATATATATGCCACAACAACCATTGCATGTGTGACTGCAAGCACTAAACTTCTTGCTGCAGTGTCGACCCCTACTGAGTCTAAATATGCCATGACCCCTGTTTTCCTGGTGATCATGTCAAGAGTGGCGCCCCCTGCTGCTGATATGTGTCAAACATGTGTGTGTGTGTGTGTGTGTGCGTGTGCGTGCGCGTGAGCGTGCGCGTGCGCGTGCGCGTGCGCGTGTGCGTGTGTGCGTAACATCACATGAATCAGATGTACTTTACATGTCTACGTTGTCTTTGCCCAAGAATGGACATTTCCTTGCCAAGGCCCAATACTAGGCCCACCCATTGTGAGTGAAATTAATTTTTAAAAATGTTTGATTAGGCTATTGCATTTTTTTATTGCAGAGCATTGACCCTATCAGCGACTACGCTATCTCGTTTCACCATCTGGAGCCGTATCAGATGTACACACTCGAGTATTTGATTTACCACATGAAGACTTATGGCACGACAGTGGACTGCAAGGCATAAACTTTCACAAATCAGCCCACCCATCGCGAACAGCCAAATAAAATGTAACGACAAAGAGAGAGAGAGAGAGAGAGAGAGAGAGAGAGAGAGAGAGAGAGAGAGAGAGAGAGAGAGAGAGAGAGAGAGAGAGAGAGAGAGAGAGAGAGAGAGAGAGAGAGAGAGAGAGAGAGAGAGAGAGAGAGAGAGAGAGAGAGAGAGAGAGAGAGAGAGAGAGAGAGAGAGAGAGAGAGAGAGAGAGAGGGAGGGAGGGAGGGAGGGAGGGAGGGAGGGAGAGGGAGGGAGGGAGGGAGGGAGGGAGGGAGAGGGAGACAGAGAGCCTTGTTTGGTAATTACTCTACTGTCTTTTAGTTTCTGTCTCAGTAAATTATACGTATGCGGTTACTACAACTTGTGTGTCACTTTCAGCGATTACACAAACTTAAAATCTACAAAATTGTAACAATATTGCCATCCAAGGCAAAGGCCTAGATGTCATTTGGACAAGGAAACCATTGTATTTACGAGGGTCCAACAGTTTCCCTCTATGTGTAATTATCTACACTAATCCTTTACCAATGTTACCTTATGTCCTCTAATTATACTATCTTTCTTTACTGAAAATGCACACATTTTTAACCTTTCCTAACATTTTTGTGTCATTCGCAAATGTCAATACTTTGCTTGTTATATTATATTCCAGGTATTTGATGTATTACGAACAATAAAGTCCTTAGTATTGATCAAAGTTTTAATTTTCCAACCACATTCAGCCATTTGCCTATCTAAGCGGTTTTCCCGATACCATGGGCTTTTAACTTTTAACAAGATTTAACAAGATTTGCCATCCAAGCCAAAGGCCCAGATGGCAAGTGGACAAGGAAGCCATTGGTTTATCGAGAGTCCCACAATATTCATCCACGTGTAACCCGCCCTCCTGAGATATGTGTCAACCTTGTTTTTAAACAATATTCACGCTGCTAGCAGTTACACAATCCGTAAACAATTTGTTCCATTAAATTATTGGCCTCTATGAGAACGAGTACTTCCTGATATCCAATCTACACTGATCTTTACTAACTTTACCTCATGTCCTCTAGTTCTACTATCTTTTTTGAGTGCAAACAACATATTTCTATCAATATTTTCATACCCATTCAATATTTTAAAAGTCAATCTCATCTCCTCTTAACCTCCTTGTCTCTTCAAGACATTATTCTAAATGAGGTCTAACTATTGCTTTATACAGAGGTATAATTATCTTTTTTTCTTGCATGTCATGTTTATGTCCTAATCAAACCAAACATTTGATTTCCCTTTCAAGCTGCAAAACCACACTGTTCTGAAACTTTCATGTCAGCACATGCCATTATTCCTAGTCTTTTTCTTTTACAGTAGTACCTAGAACAGTTTACATCCAAGTTCCAGTGTCCTGTATGTAGACATTTACATTTCCCAAAATTGAATAACATCTGCCATTTTTAGACCATTTAACTAATCTGTCTAGATCGTTTTGTAAATGTTGTTTATCACCATCATTGTTAACCCTTCTAAACGCTTTTGTGTCACCCGCAAATTTCAATAGGTTGCTTGTTATACTGTCGTCCAAGTCATAGTTGACTGTAATGTTATGTACATGTCTAAGTTCACATCATAATTCATTGTCGTGTATCCACCTGGATTCACAACCGTCACTCAATCTCTTTCTTTCGCGGAAGCACGTTTCCTTCTCCACCCCAGAAAGTTTCGTCTCCCCCTGATCATTTTCCTTAACTCTCTCTAGTCATAGACTCAGCCGCGTCACAATTAAAATATGATATGTGTCTACATTCGCATCCAGATGTAGCTCGAATTATTTGTGTTATTCAGTGCTTACTCTAGCTGCTAATTTCCTGTCCATACTTTTGAAAGTAAGCTACTTTTCGTTGTTTGTTTTTCTATAGTTTGTGGCTCTGGCTAGGTAACTCGGCAATATATTATATAATGCGCACCGAACTGCAATGTATGCTTGCACGCTAATTTGCATTTTGTTGTTTACTTCATAACTTACAACATACCTTCACGGATCTCAAATCATATTTTTGTTGTGCAGCAGGGGATACTACAAGTGAGTGAAAGGCAGCAAGATGACGTTAGCAACATCGTATGAGAACTTACGTCTAGTTTATTTACTGACTTGACATCATTCCACTGGTCAATGAGTACGTCCAGTGCCGACTCCCTCTCTGTGCCTTTGTGGTCAATTCGACGGTGTCAGAAAGCTGGTTAATTTCGCGACGCACGCAGTTAGTAAGCCCGCGACGTAGCCCACGACTATTCTGCGCGTTAACATGTTTACAAGCTCGTGCAACAACAACAACTGTGTCGAGATTCCGGCCACCTGTATGTGCAAGGCGATGCATTCCGAAGTTTCGCCAATCCTCAAATCGGACGTGGTTATCACCATATGGAATATCGACCGGATGTTAAATGAAATGCATGGTGGCTTCTGTTTCTTTTAGAAGCAACGAATTTTTACCTCAAACATAGAACAAAAGTCGTCGGTTAAAATGACATTAGGTGATATATCTAAATCTACGAGTAGCTGGCATATTTTGAATAAAATGAGCAATAGTCGGTACCACTCTACCCAACAATGGCGCCACCCAGCGTATCACCACTGCCACAAATTGATTATGAATCCAAAAACAACAGTTGCGGAGTGACAAAGATATGGTTGGCATGGCAACGTCATTGTTGCCTACGGCTTGTTACGCCATTACATCAGACAAGTGAGCAAAGTAACACAGTTTCAGAAAAAAGCGAGCTTCATTGTGTTTCTAGACACTGATTCAAACAATCTCCTCTGTTTCCATTGTCAATGAGACGCTAATCAACGATTCTAGCACAATTGACAACCCAAGATCCAGTGTTGTAGAAGGTTGTGAATTTCGAGAAGACAGGCTAGTCACTTGATGTTGGCAATGAATTTGCACCTTACATGAGAAGGAAGGATGAAGTATCCGTAGAACAAGGATGTTTGCTGTGGTGATCTCGTGTGGTTAGTCCAGCGCCAGGTCGAGAAACGCTACTGGACGAACTTCATGAATGCCATCCTGGCATCGTGCGAATGAAACATTTAGCTCGCAGCTTTGTACAAGGACTTGATGCGGAAATTGAATGCTGGTCCATTAAAGCGAAACTGAACCTTGTCATTGTAGACACGTGCTCGAAGTACACCGACGTTCATATCATGACATCTTCGAGTACTGCTGCCACGCTAATGTAGCTTCGTGAAGCGTTTGCCACCACGGACTGTCTTGTACCTTGGTTTCGGACAATGGAACTGCATTCACAAATCAATAATTCCAGACGTACTGCAGAAGAAATTGTGTCAAACACATTCGCAGTGCGCCATTCCATCCAGCAAGCAAAGGTCTTGCAGAACGCGCTGTACAGACACTCAAAGTAGGTCTTAAGAAAACTCTTGGTCCAGACCTGGAGACCAGGAAGTATAGTATCTTGTCACGTTGTCGTGTAACCCCCCAAACTGCAACGGGTAACACGCCCGCAGAAATGCTGAATGTGAGACGTATACGATTCAGACTTGGTCTGGTTTATCCTGCCTTCGACACTCGTGTGGTAGACAAACACACAATTGCACGGGAGCATCACGGTGTAGCGTTGCTTCCGCGTGGAATCTATGTCAGTGACGCGGTATGGGTGTTGAACTTCGCTGGTATTCCCAAATGGCTTCAACTACGATATTTAATCAAGCCGGAACAGTCCAAGCGTACACAACCCTTTGACTGTTTATGCGTCACCCAAACGATAACGCAGTCGGGTGAAATTGAATGGCTGAGCGGTAGAATGTTGGCCTACCAGACACATATATCTCAAATTTACAGATTTCTTCCTGCCGAAATGGATTGCGGTTTCACACTGAGGCGTGTCTTGTATTAAACTGTAGAGAGAGCACTATTATTTTGTTTACGGAAGTTCATCTGTTTTCACGCGTGTATAAGTAAACTGTTGAATTAATTGGATAAGATTAGTGATGATTAGCACACTGAACTTGTCACACATACGCGGAAAGTATATTTGCTGGTTGTGATGTTTCGGTTACTCAAGCACATTTCGTGATATAGTGTTTTCCACGTCTGGCGCCACGTTGGTTTTGGTTAACGTGTTTTATGTTAGCAGCTGTCATTAAGTCCTGTCCTGGATAGCTAGGTCAATACGCCCCAGATGTAATAATTGGCGCGAGAATAAAGACAAAATGGAGCAGGCAAGTGTACAACCGTTTTCGCCCGAGCCGGTTGATATAGCCGGGCTAGACGTTTAGTGCTGGCAGCCACACATGCAATGTTTATGGTGGCACAAGACGTAATACGAGGAGGAATCAGTGTCCATCATGGGGAAGAAAATGCTACAAATGTGGACGCGAAAATCATTTCGCAAGTGTATGTCATGCAGCAAATAAAATGCACGTTGTGAAACACGAATCTGGCAGCGCTTACGTGAACGAGTCTATGATGCAGCGTGAATCTAACCGTGAATACAATCAGAGTCTGTTTCATACCACATCGAATAAAATCAGACATGTAAGACCATATAGGTGCAGAACATTGTAAACAAATGATGGAAATTGACACTGGCTCAGATGTTGGAAATTGGCACTGGCTCATATGTCACTGTTATCAGTTCTATGCAATTTGAACAAATTCAACCAGGTAGTCAAAAGTTGCAGTTGACAATTGAGCGTTTGCCAAGTCAAATGTGCCTGTGTTAAAAGCGAATGGGGAGGTACGCATTTACAGCGATGACAAACGTACCTCGCATGTGGCCGCAAAGGTTGACAAGTACCCAATTCAACACATTGGTGACCTGTATTCAAAGGTATCGGGAGGTGTGATCTACTCGAAATTTGACCTGAGTCAAGCATACCAGCAGATAGGTCTCAGTGAGGTATCGCAGAAACTCACCACAATTGCTACACTGAGAGGTTTATTTGCCTTCAAGCCGCTCTGCTATGGTGTGACGTCAGCACCAGGAATTTTCCACCGTGCCATGGAACAATTGATGCAGGGAATACCGACAGTGACAGTTTATCTTGATGTTGTCCTAATGGCCAGCCGCACAAATGTTGTCCTAATGGCCAGCCGCACAAATGAAGAAGCTCGTGCAAATTGTTTGACAGTACTGGGTAGACTACATCCAGCTGGTTTGAGACTTGGTATGAAAAAGTGCTCGTTTCTGGAAAGCTCGTGTGCATAGCTTGGTCACCGGCAACACGCTGAATGTATTCACCCCACAACAGACACGTTTATGACGCTACAGAATGCTCCATAGGCAACGTCAGTGCCAGAACTGCGAAGCTGCTTGTGTATGATGAATTACTACCACGAGTTCCCGAAGAATCTCTGCACAGTTTTGGCGCCAATCCACAACTCGCTGCAGAAAGACACGTCTTGGCACAGGGGATGATCAGAGCAAGAAAGCGGGTTTGTGGAGTCGAAGGTGTTGCAATCTTCTCACATTCTGCTGCATTGGCATGTGGTGCGCAATGGTATACCGGTTAGAAGGCCGGACTCTCAATCGAGAGAACCCGGTTTTAAATCCCACTGGGTCGCTTGGAACCTTTGGCAAGTTTGATCACCCCACGTTGCCACAGTTCACTCAGCTGTATAAATGAGTACCTGGCAATACAGACAGTGGTGGATGTGTGAACGAATAGTTTTCGCGCAGTAATTGCAGCATGGCTGAATGCTTCCCCGAGAAGTTGAAATGGCCTTGGAATGAACAGGTCTGCCAGTGGGTGAAGTGTAAAGCGCTTTGAGCAGTCCTAAGGACTGGATACCGTGCTATATAAGAACTTACCTTTTTTACCTTTATACATCCTCTTGTTGCTATGGAAACACATTCAGTTTGTTAGATGAACAACATTGTGTAATATTGTGAATTATATGTGATATTTAACAGGTCTGCCAGGGGGTGAAGTGTAAAGCGGTTTGAGCGGTCCCACGGACTGGATACCGCGCTATGTAAGAACAGGTCTGCCAGGGGGTGAAGTGTATAGCGCTTTGAGCGGTCCCACGGACTGGATACCGCGCTATGTAAGAACAGGTCTGCCAGGGGGTGAAGTGTATAGCGCTTTGAGCGGTCCCACGGACTGGATACCGCGCTATCTAAGAACAGGTCTGCCAGGGGGTGAAGTGTATAGCGCTTTGAGCGGTCCCACGGACTGGATACCGCGCTATCTAAGAACAGGTCTGCCAGGGGGTGAAGTATATAGCGCTTTGAGCGGTCCCACGGACTGGATACCGCGCTATATAAGAACGTACCTTTACCTTTTTTACCTTTTTACATTACAATCCAAAATTACCATTGGTGCTGAGCTGCGATGCATCACCATATGTCATCGGAGTTGTGATACCAAATTATTTTATTATAGTTCAAATTTAACATCATAAGTATCTTAGATAAGCTTGTCAAAAAAGCGCATCCTGCAGTCCTGTACTATGGCACACAGTCAGATGGTAGTCACTTTTATGTTTTGCATATAAAATCTGCTGCCGTATTCATCAGTGTTACAACTGGGGCGTCTTGACTTCGGTGTCTACGACATGACTGAATGATAGCTTCTTGTTACAACTAAACAATATTTATTTTATGGTGAATGGAACTAAAAATTCAGGGGCGGAACGCAACACCCCCCCCGCCCCCCACGCACACACACTCAATCTACCAACTAAGTTGCTCATGCACAAATGCACACAAACACAGTCACAAATTCACTCACTCACTCGCTCACTCACTCACTCACTCACTCACTCACTCACTCACTCACTCACTCACTCACTCAGTCACTCATTCACTCACTCACTCACTCACTCACTCACTCACTCACTATATATATATATATATGCGTGCGTGCGTGCGTGCGTGCGTGCGTGCGTGCGTGCGTGTGTGTATCACTACCAAATGTTGAAGTTCGCTCCTAAAGCCTCCAATGATAATCTACATGTGTTTCTATGATACCACACATTAATCAAAACGTTTCAGTAAAAATTATCATGAATCATAATTTGCATGACGACTGTCATATGGTCTCGGCATGTGACTAGTCGTTGTCATGTGTCACATGACCCTTGCATGTGACTGGAAACCATTTGTATTTGTTATGATTTGATGCCATATTTTAGTCAAAAATGAGCGAGAAAGAGCGGCGCAAGCTAGACATTGTAGCAGCAGTTCTCATTATGTCGACTACTGAAGATGATGCCATACCTGGACCACGATCCTACGTCAGAGGCAAAAGAACGAAGGCGAGTGTTCTTTAACCTATAATTCATCAAGGAATTTTTTTTGCGAGAAAATTGGGACATCGGATGGCTACAAGGCAACATATTAACATTTAGTTACACTGGTTGCGATAAGTCTATGTTAATTAAGTGTGTCCATTTATTAATTAAGTGTGTATACTTGTCAGAGACGTGCTGTACCCATTGAGAAGATGTGTTGGCTGAACTGTTATGATTTTTTTGCACAAGGCCTACGTAAAGTATACGTATAAAGCATTAGTGTTAGTTGAGCCAGCTTACCAACCCTATTTGAATCAGCTAGATATAATTATCTATGCATGCTAGATATATTATCTTGGTATAAAATGATCTACTAATAATCATAGTTTATGCGAGTAAATTTTTTTTGACATGAATAAGATTGTGCCCTAGACATCAAAAAGAATGAAAAATGGGGCCTCCCTGTATATCTGCCCTCTTTGACCCGGATGGGTGTAGGCCAATCTCACAACACTTAAGCACTGTAGGCATGTTTTAGCAAAACATGCGAACAAAGGATTTTGGGTGAACCCTACATTACAAAAAACAAAAACAAATGGCGCCCGATTACCCCCCCCCACTAAATAGCTGCAAGGGTGTTTTCGATATGCTGAATCCAAAACAGTGATGTTGGCAAACGATCGGAGCTGACCCAGACCCCTAAATTATAAAATAAAACCTTACCCCATAATTTTTATTTTGGTGGTCAATGACCCATCTCACAGTTTGCCAACATCAATTTGTTTGATTCAGCACACCGAACTCACCATAAAACAGTTGGTAAATATCACTATTACGGTAATTAGAAGGGTGTTTGTCCATTCCGTGGACAAATCGGGCGCCACTTGTTTTTCATTTATGGTGTTAAGGAACCCTCTCACAGTTAGCCAACATAACGTTTTGTATTCAGCAAACCCAGATCACCATAAACCAATTGTGAATAATCATCCCTGTGCTCAAGAGTGTGCTTAGAAGAAATATATAGCCCTGATACAATTACTAGTCTTGGATAACTTCGACATTACATAGTTTTGCACATTTTAGATCCCTACCAAAATCTCGGATATCAGACAACATGTTCTGTGTTACCTAACATATAAAGCAAAGTGTATGTCTGTATGTCTGTGTGTCTGTATGACTGTATGTCTGCTGTGTCCTATGATCGACGGCATGTGCGGGCCGATCCGGACGAAACTTTGCAAGGCGACCCAAGAGGGCTACTGGCTACACAACGGTAACTGTCCACAGCCGTGGCTTCATCAACAAGCACTGACCTGTGTAATAACGTAGATCAGTGGAAAATACCCATGGCTGCATTTTCTCCCCGTGCAACGTCGGGTAACTCTGCTGGTGTTATATAAGAAAATGTATACTAAATCCAAACTAGTCAGTTAAGAGGTGGTCGCATAGTTATGAAAGTAAAAAAACGTATAGCATTACGTATTGGTGGGTGGTGGTCTGGTCGTCATTACGTATTGGTGGGTGGTGGTCTGGTCGTCACTACGTATTGGTGGGTGGTGGTCTGGTCGTCATTACGTAATGGTGGGTGGTGGTCTGGTCGTCATTACGTATTGGTAGGTGGTGGTCTGGTCGTCACTACGTATTGGTGGGTGGTGGTCTGGTCGTCATTACGTAATGGTGGGTGGTGGTCTGGTCGTCACTACGTATTCGTGGGTGGTGGTCTAGTCGTCACTACGTATTGGTGGGTGGTGGTCTGGTCATCACTACGTATTGGTGGGTGGTGGCCTGGTCGTCACTACGTATTGGTGGGTGGTGGTCTGGTCGTCACTACGTATTGGTGGGTGGTGGTCTGGTCGTCACTACGTATTGGTGGGTGGTGGTCTGGTCGTCACTACGTATTGGTGGGCGGTGGTCTGGTCGTCAATACGTATTGGTGGGTGGTGGTCTGGTCGTCATTACGTATTGGTGGGTGGTGGCCTGGTCTTCACTACCTATTGGTGGGCGGTGGTCTGGTCGTCACTACGTATTGGTGGGTGGTGGTCTGATCGTCACTACGTATTGGTGGGTGGTGGCCTGGTCGTCACTACGTATTGGTGGGCGGTGGTCTGGTCGTCATTACGTATTGGTGGGCGGTGGTCTGGTCGTCATTACGTATTGGTGGGTGGTGGTCTGGTCGTCATTACGTATTGGTGGGCGGTGGTCTGGTCGTTACTACGTATTGGTGGGTGGTGGTCTGGTTGTCATTACGTATTGGTGGGTGGTGGTCTGGTCGTCACTACGTATTGGTGGGTGGTGGTCTGGTCGTCAATACATATTAGTGGGCGGTGGTGTGGTCGTCATTACGTATTGGTGGGCGGTGGTGTGGTCGTCAATACGTATTGGTGGGTGGTGGTCTGGTCGTCAATACGTATTGGTGGGTGGTGGTCTGGTCGTCAATACGTATTGGTGGGCGGTGGTGTGGTCGTCACTACGTATTGGTGGGCGGTGGTCTGGTCGTCACTACGTATTGGTGGGTGGTGGTCTGGTCGTCACTACGTATTGGTGGGCGGTGGTGTGGTCGTCACTACGTATTGGTGGGTGGTGGTCTGGTCGTCACCACGTTTCGCCGGACAAACGAATGCTTTTTGATTGGCAATATACGCGTTACTTTATGTCCCACATGGCGTATTGATGGTGGTTATTGGTGGTCTGAACTAATACTAAATACTATACATTTTTGGGACTTTGAGAACTTATGAGACCACCTCTAACCCTGTATGAAAACTTACCTTTGGGCAGTAGTTTATATGCTGTCTTGACAACAGCGCATATTCAGAACGTACGTGTGGAGGTCAGTTGCACGCAGCGACCTGCATCAATTAGGCCGCACGTGAAATGTAGCGTTGTGTCACAATAACGATTTTTTGCGTTCTATTTCAGTTGTACAATTATGAGCCAGTGTGGTTGGTGGGTGCGGTCGTAGTTGTAAAATTATGAGCCAGTGTGGTCGGTGGGTGCGGTCGTAGTTGTAGAATTATGAGCCAGTGTGGTTGGTGGGTGCGGTCGTAGTTGTAGAATTATGAGCCAGTGTGGTTGGTGGGTGCGGTCGTAGTTGTAGAATTATGAGCCAGTGTGGTTGGTGGGTGCGGTCGTAGTTGTAGAATTATGAGCCAGTGTGGTTGGTGGGTGCGGTCGTAGTTGTAGAATTATGAGCCAGTGTGGTTGGTGGGTGCGGTCGTAGTTGTAGAATTATGAGCCAGTGTGGTCGGTGGGTGCGGTCGTAGTTGTAGAATTATGAGCCAGTGTGGTTGGTGGGTGCGGTCGTAGTTGTAGATTTATGAGCCAGTGTGGTCGGTGGGTGCGGTCGTAGTTGTAGAATTATGAGCCAGTGTGGTCGGTGGGTGCGGTCGCAGTTGTAGAATTATGAGCCAGTGTGGTTGGTGGGTGCGGTCGTACGACTAACCCTGGTTGCCTCCAGTTGGGCCTAGTATTAACATTTGGTATGGTAACATAAACAGTCGAAAAAGATCCATAATTTCCTTTAAAAATACCTGCCCGTTTTATGAGAGATGTTTCTGTGTTTCTATGCCATTCTGAAGGCTACTACTAATTTGATTAGCATTGAATTTAGGTTTTTTTTTATTGTTTTCTCTCATATTTTTACATGGGCATTTGAAAGTACTCTTCAACAGAAAAAATCAGGGACGTACACCTATATATTTATATCATAATTATAGTTCAGATATTAGATAATGGCTCGATTAAACATAATACTGTTTCTTTCACAACAGTGTTATCTTTAGTTACCTCTTTTGTGTTGTTCAACAGTTCGCTGTCAGTAGTCGCGGAAGCCAATCGACCGTGGTTTGCCAATTCTTAAACTGTCAGACAGCAATGTATAAATAGACCAAACTTACGTTTGCCTACACGATCCAGTGCACAGCAATAATTCAATAATAGGTTCTGTTAGGCGGCCAGTAGTTTCTCCGGCGTATATATTACACTATCTGACACTCGAAAGCAGTATGTTGCTAAGTCCTGTAGATAACTAAGACATTCTTAGAACTGTTCAACGTTCAACATTTAAAGAGCAAACTGACAACCTATTGTAGTGACATGAACATGAACATATTATTTTATATGTTATAAAATATATATTCAGGCTTACGAAATAAAATTAGAAAGGAATGCAACGAAACTGCTTGGTGCAGTTACAGGAAATTAAAATTTGGAATCAACAACGGTTGTAGGGTGACCTAGGTGTGTTGTTTCCCAAATGTAATGTCGGCAGACTGTGAGTGGGCGTCCTTGGCCCCCTAAACAAAACACAAACATGTCGTCGACTGCCGTTGTATACGGCCTGGATGAGCAGCTCGTTCGCCTGGATGAGTGCCACCACCTAACTGCTAACAGGGGACACACTTGATTTTCGTTTCAAGGCGACAGTTGACGAGATAATGCACATCCGGCCCCCAATTTGTGCACACTATAGCACGTTACCTATTTATGTCGTTATAAAATGAACCATTGGCATTATTATTATCTCATTTTAATGCTTGCTGTTTTAATAAATAATAGCAGTAAATGTGTTATTGTTTTTCTCTGTTTTAATTCCGAATGTGTTTATGTGTTTATGGACAGCGGGCAGCGTGTCGTTGGATGAGCTAGGGTCCAGGAAACGCAGGCAACAAATCAGCTATTTCTCCTTCCGCACCCACGCGCTGTCATATCCTTTTGTATAAATGAGTTACTTAATTATATTTAACTGGTGGCTCCTATGAGAGCGACTGTAAAGTCTTCATAGGGGTCAATGACCCCTTATTAAATTATATTTTTATTTGTTTGTATTTTTCCATGTGAACATATTAATGCATCTTTTGTTTCTATCAGTTAGTTTTTACTTGTATTGTAAACGGAGTCAAAATAAACGTTCTTGTTCTTTTTCTTTCTTGTTCATCTATACATTTTATCTTTCAGAAGTTCGATTTGTGTTAATTAACGAGATATGTTGTGTAAACCTGACTCCAACAAGCGTTGTGAAAGCTGCAGGTGAGCTGTTTAAGAACACAACGGGTATGACTGAATGAATAAAACAATCATTAAGTTTAGTCCGACCTTGGTGAATGATTTGTTGGACCCGGGACTGAACTCGGGACTTCCTGGTCACGAGGATTGCTCAAGGTATGTACGCGGCGTCGGTACTGCATAGCTTTCAACCCCTGAATGGTACATAGGCATGAGAACTTTCCCCAGCTAGGGTCCAAGCAACGCAGGCAACGAAATTCGCCAGCCCAAGAACCTCAGTGAATGTTAAGAACATTTGGAGACCTGCGAAGACAGTTTTTATTCAACAAGTAAAGTTCACCTTCAACACGTGCTTGCACTACTGTCCAACAGGAAAAATCATTAGTTGAAGCTCAGCTGTTGACAAGTCACTGACTGCGTTTCACACGTTACCAGTAAAAGGCGGATACTACCGGTAAGATTAATCAAGGCCTTTGTTTGCGACACAAACAAACGGATTATGTGTCTCGTTTTCGCAAAAATGAGATATTGTTTTTCTTAATTTTCATTGTTGGAGATTATGAAATGTGAAATGTTATACATGTGCCGTGAGTCTCACGGTGTATGCGTAAGCGTTTACATGTATGGTACTGCCTCCAGCGTAATACCTCAACAGAGCAGACCGCGCGAGTCGACTGGTTGGCATTCAAGAGGTCGGTCAGACGGTCCGAGAACAGAACAAGACCGAGTTCGCACCCGCCCTATCGTTCAAGAGCGGAACTAACAATGACGCAATACAAAAAGGGCAGGTTCGGATCAAGGAAGACATTGAACGGCCGCGTCGACCTGACGTACACCAAGATTTTTATCAAAGACTTTTTAAATGTACAGTGAGCCACCGTAGTGCACTGAAACAGGACGGAGACTCAGCGGACTGCGGGGAACAATGCTAGTCTAAACTAAGTATGATTAATCAGTAAGATAAGTCATGGAACGACGGAATGAACATAACCAAAAATGATCGATCACACAAGATCGTGATCGATTCATTGACAGGAAGCATGAATAAATCAATCGTCGATGAAATCGATTAATTGGTACAGCACTACTAATCAGGTCAGCTGCGGATATCAAAGACATTCAGTAAACACTTATGCAACGTCGGTAAGTCTAAGTTAACTATATCAGCGATAACTATACACAATGTCAGAAATATACGAATTCTGAAATTGTTACGAGCATCTTTCAGTCGCTGTTTTATACGTATATAGGCTAAACAAGAATCTATAATCAGAGTTTTTCAGACCAGTTAGTTAATATTAATGGTTAACCAATCGTTATATCCGATATTTATAATCCGTAATAGTATACGTTTGGTATAATTAGTATACGTTTTGTATAATTAGTATATGGTCCAACAAATCGACGTATTCCAGAGTTATCACAACACTATTGTAGTGCCTTTGGTAGTGTCCAAGAATTGAAGGTTTACTTTTCAAAAGTTTACACTTTTAAAATAATTTCTGCCTTTCTTGTATTACATTTATTTATTGAAATAACGTAATAAAAATATGTGTATTTAAAAAGCAGTTCTTTTTGTACTGTTCGTCACTGTACTTATCTGAACGGCTCACGACCTTTATGAGGCTTACAGCTGTCTTAGCCATATTCACCCATGGTGGTTTGGTGATGGTTGCAGGGACCAACCCCACTACCTCTCTCCCTACTTCTGTACCTACACAGAACTTGAAAAGCAGGTGCATACTTAATTTTTTTATTTCCTCCTATCCAACAACTATATATAATACATACCCACAATCATACAAAGTCATTAAAGCAGTAATAACGGTATTCACCCTATAAAAATACAAATGCAAGCATGACAACGAATTATGAACAACCTTTACAATATCTGGGGGTTGCAATAACATTAACTTAATCAATACTACAAACACACAACATCCAAACCCATCAAATTGAATGCGTACAACATTCCTCGTGCTACAAACATTTCAATATGTTAACACACCAGAAGGAAAAGGATTTTAGCATGTGAAGCACTTTCAACACAATACGACAATCAAAACAATATTTACATATAATGTTATTCGTTGGTAAGAAACATGCAAAACAAAACAAACACAAAATTAACAAAACTAAGCATATATTAAAAAGTGTAAAATATGTTAATGTCTGGTATGTCATCTCTTTTCAACAAACACAGGAGCACACGTGTGGTATGACATGTACCAAGTTTTGGATGGTATCGGCAGGAATAGCTTCCCGTTCTTATCATTGCAACTGTCACAACACATCCAATCTACTTTCTCGCTTTATGGCAAAGATCATTGCCTTGCTAGAAGACAAATGCCTGCTCCTCAGCATAAAGTGCCTTTGAAGATGGGAGGGAAGCGATTTTAGAACACATTTATGTTAATTATATGGTAATTATATGTTCTCTCTCTCTCTCTCTCTCTCTCTCTCTCTCTCTCCAGATGATGATAACAACTTGTGAGAGCTCAGGCGTTGCCATCCGCTTTCGTCCCATAAGTCTTGTGGTGGTACAAAAAGTACTCGAGCACGTACATGTAATGCGGCTGTAAGTGGTGAAACGAGATGGCATATTCGCTGATATTTCGGACGGCCTGTCAGTAGAACATATTAATATGTTATACGCATACAATAAACTGATATTGAACTAGGGTGATGGTAATTGTGTTTACTGGGAGCGACATTAGTAGAAATAATACAGACAATTAGTCAGGAAACTAGAAAAGATATGTAATGGCCACATAACGTTGTCAATTACTTTATCGGTAATTAGTAGTAGATGAGGGAGGATGATGGTGTGTGTGTGTATGTGTGCGTGCGTGCGTGCGTGCGTGCGTGCGTGAGAGAGAGAGAACATATAATTACCATATAATTAACATAAATGTAATGGCCACATAACGTTGTCAATTACTTTATCGGTAATTAGATGAGTGAGGATGATGGTGTGTGTGTGTGTGTGTGTGTGTGCGTGCGTGCGTGCGTGTGTGTGTATGAGAGAGAGAGAGAGAGAGAGAGAGAGAGAGAGAGAGAGAGAGAGAGAGAGAGAGAGAGAGAGAGAGAGAGAGAGAGAGAGAGAGAGAGAGAGAGAGAGAGAGAGAGAGAGAGAGAGAGAGAGAGAGAGAGAGAGAGAGAGAGGATATAGATATAATATCGTTGCCTGTGATTATTAAGAGAGAAAAAAATAATATATCCAACGTACCTCCATGGCGCCATTTCTTCCGTATTTACGGCCCTCTTCTAGAAAATGCCGGAGTAGAAGCGGCTGTGGATAGAACCGATCGTGTTTCATCGAGTCCCTTGAATCCACTATTTTCACACTCAACATTTCCAAACATCTTCCAATTTCGATGTCTTCATCACCAAGGTCTTCTCGGCATAGGCCCTTCTTTCTATTAACTAGCCTTCGCAGGGCCTCTCGGCTGAGCACGTAACCTGCTCCTCCAGCAATATGACCTTGTCTCTCATGAAATGGTAATATGTGACCAAAGTAAACCGGCTGAGAAGTGTTTTGTGACGAGAGCAAATAACGGAGATTCTCTAAGATGACGTAGGTGTCTTCATGCGCCTTCATGAACCAATCAGCGTCGTTGTAATGATGCTTGTAGACGTAATCGAATGTTTTCATTGTTTTCATCGTGAAGTGACGTCTGCCCTCTGGGACGTTAATGTCAATCGTTGGAAATGTGTCGTCTTTGTGGCCGCTCGCAAACAACGCTTTATTGCAGTGACGTGTCCACGTGGCTTGCACGTGACGCGCTTTGGCGTACATTGTCTTTTCTGACGTCTTCACCCAGCAGAGCACTCGCACATCTTTGTAGAGCTGACTAGCGACCGCGTTATCTGAAAATATATTTTATTAAATTTATTTTTAAACAAAAAGAATAAGAAATACACTCAACTCTTAAACAAGTGCTAACAATGTGGTCTTTCGAAGACTCACAGAAAAACATGGCACTGATATAAATATATTCTGACCAGAATAACGTTTTGTATAAAGAAAATTACCACATTTATAAAATTGCTTTAATAGTGGATGAAATAGGTTGCCTC